>JARHVA010002859.1:1710000-2320632 GCA_037957365.1 Torreya grandis
ACTAATTATCATATTTATGGTATGTTCATGTCTATGATATGGTATATGTACCAAAAATAGTGTGAAATAGGCATGTGAATGCTTGGATATAGAAACAAAGTGTCTACATGAGACTAGACAAGTCCACACTTCTTAGATGTCTGCATAGTGTGACACTATTTACTAGGGTGTAGAACTATCATTAATTTTTGCATTGATCTATGACAAATTTTACTAATTTACCTAAATATATTAAGGGATATTATGTATGATTTTTTTATGATCTCTTGAAAATGGATGTATTATCCTTCTCCTCACTTTAAACCCTAGTTGTGCACCATAACACAAAATGTAAAACAAATATAACATGTGAACAATGAAAGGGAAGGGTTGAGGTGAACTCATCCACCCTATGTGTCAAAGTAATACCTAAATATATGTAGAAATTAAAATTTGGTATTAAATACTTGATAATGATAATATTGACATATTTTTACCAAGCATGAATTATGTACACAAATATGGTCTTAAATCACCATCTCACCCTATCTTAGTGCTTTCTATGGGTTTTACCCTTATGTTATAATAATAAAATATCCTCACTATCTATTTCAACCCTGCATACTATCCTACATAGATATGTTTAGCTATTTAATTTAGTCCTCCTACTGTCAAAATAGGTTAGTATTTCCTATTGATACTAACCTGAGCCTAATGGCACTAAACCTTTACCAAAAATGGTCATTTTTAATATCTAATACATTATTATAGGTCAACCCATATGTTTTAGGTAGTGTATCATGAGAAATTACCCAATTAAGCTAACACACACACACACACACACACACACACACACACACACACACAAATCAAGGAATCACTTGATAGGGGACTTATCACTATCAGGTACACATCTATACATTATTTCACATTGAATAAAAACTTCACTATTCATCACAAATTAAAATCCAATCGCTAAGAGTAGTCACAACCCAAGTTTGAAACATACCAAAGCCAAGTTAATGTAAGAATTATCAAGTATCAAAGCCAAATCATTAGTTAGATTCATAAAGTGAAGAAACATAGTTTAAAAATCACATTAGATGGGATAAATACATGTTTTTTTTTCCCTCATTAGAGTATAAAATATGTAGGAAATGTTCAATCATAAATGGGAGTGATTGGGGTCAGATCAACCAATTAGACTTTCCTTATAATTTTAGGTTTCTGTCCCTCACAAGCACATTTAGGGTTTTAAGGTGAAGGGGGTAATTGATGGGATTGTGCACATAATAAGGTTTGATATCACACATAAAAATAATTAAGAGATAGGAAAAGGTTATCATATATTAATTGACACATTTTTTGGTACATATCACTACTAACCACTACAATCCAATAACAACCGTTGATACTAACCTAGATCTAACAAACTCACCCCATGTAAATGAAAACACACTTCTTGAGCTGAATGAATTGCATGCTTACTTTAGTATATTTTTAACTATTATAACACATAACATAGTTATAAAATTAGTCATAAAATCTATGTAATTATCCCTTTGTGTACTTACTCTATTTAGCATATGCCACTTGTCAAATAATTGAAATCAATTTTAGTATTTTACATTTAAATGTATGTTGAATACCATATCTTAGCATCTAAATTAAATACCAATTTATATCTTAATTATAATAATTAATTAATATTAATATTAATTAATTTAAAACATATTGGTGAAACTGTATATTAATCAAACCATACCAAACCCTAGGTTTCTCTAGGGCCTCTTTCTTTGTCACTAGGATATCAGATCTCTGTATTCAGATTTACTTGAAAATATAATTTATAATTTCTCCATAATATGTGAGCTCAACTATAGGGTTTTCATTTAAAAAAACCTATTACCTCCATGTTTTTTTACCTATTCATAGTAGGCCTTTATTCTATATCAATAGTTTTTAAGGTATAATTTATCTAAAATGGAGAACCAATCAGAAATCCCTAGTAGTTCTCATCCTGTGGATTATTATTCTCTATAAACTCCATCCCTTATGTTTATGATAACACATTGAATAAGATCCAAACAAGTGTGATTAATTATGCTAGTTATGTATATGAATAATCTAATTATTGTAGAAATGATTATTATTATGATTATGGGTATGATACTAATTATGAAAATAAAGAGGATTGGTATAATATTGAAGAAGAAAATGAACACATTAATTTTGAAATAAAATATCCTACATCCCCTAATTATTTTTTGCATTCTTCTCTTAATCATACATTTTAATAATAGGAATATAATAATAATTAATATATTCATGTTCTTAACATGTCACATGTGATATAATGTGAGGAATCTCCCTTTAGTGAACCCCATCTATCTCTAAAATTTTCCACCATACTTAACCTCATTAGCCATTATAAAATACAAATGTATAAGCTTTACATAGAAATTTAAAATGATAAAAAAGAATGTGATATTAATTCTCTCTCTCTATAGATGGAAAATGATATGAAATAATGTGATATTCCTTCTCTCTTTAGAAATAGAAAATGAAATGAAATAATGTGATATTCCTTATCTCTCTATAAATGGAAAATGTTACAAAACATGTGTGATGAATTTATATCCTTTCTTAGAATGAAATGGAACACTTTTTATATTTCTCCTACAAAGGAATTTTAAATTATCTATATGCATGAGGCTTCTATAGAGACACAATATGACATAGTTCCTATTACTTCTTTGCAAACACAATGTGATGAGAATTCCATGATATGTAATGATCCAAAATTATGAAATGATTTCATATTAAAATTAAATCATAATAAATTCAATTATATTATTAAAAAATCTATTTTACCTATGTTTAGAGTAGATAGTGAGTTAAAACTAATGACCAAATCCTTCCATACCACTTTTTATTCCTACTAGCCATATAATTTACATGATGCATTCTATATGTGATTTCTAAAAGCAATTAATTTATCTCCATTTAAAATATAGATGATATGATTCTAATGTGAGAAATAAAGGTATATTAGGACCAAATTTATCATGAATCACATTCAATTCTAATTATCTAAAAGGATTTGTCATTCCTAATTTATAAATGTTTGATTGCCATGGATATCCTAGTAGTCACTTGATTTGATATATGCTTTATTTAGGGAAATATAGTAATGATGGATGAACATTATTAAATTATTTACACAAAATTTTAGAATGTGAGGTATTATAGTGGTTCTATAGTCTCCCTAGTCTCTCATTAACTTAGTTTTAAGAAGATAGAGGTGGATTTTTTATCCAAATTTATTCATAAAAAGGTCACCAAATTCACATTGGAACATCTTAAAATTATAAATTAAGGTATCATGATCTTATCAAAGATTAAATTATAATATTTAAGAATACATTACACTCTTTAATGTATCAACCCTTAGATTTGGAAAAGTAATCTATCTTTGACATAGGTATTTTTTCTCCTCTTAAGGAAAGATAACATTATAATTCTTATCCTTCCTTTAATATACTATGTATGGATGTTTTAAGCTATGAATTTGGTCTCAATTTTGAGTCACATAAGGTGAAAAGTTTAAATTATTCATTTACACCTTCACATAAGAAGACAATTTTCCATAAATAAGTGTAACAAACTATATGGTCTAATAGAAAAAATATTCTAATTAAGGTCCTTAACAAATGGAAACAATCAAAGGACATTAGTTACAAGGCAAAAATTAACAAGAAGGTACCCAATGTAAATAAGAATCAACCATTTAAGTGTTATAGTTTCAAATATCAAACACATGATATATTAAAAATATTACTTGATAAGAATTTAATCAATATGGCTCCTAATTATTATCACCGTTCTCCTCAGCTAGAATGAGTAAAGGGAAAACCATTCTTAAAATATCATGGTATAAATGGACATTGCGAAAATGATTGTTATTAATTATGATAATGGTTTACACAAATTGAGGATAAAAGGATTATTACATTTTAAAAAGTTGACATCAAGTCAACAAGGTTCATTTCTCCATCTTATTCTACTACTCATTCGATAGACACTAAGACATCTTAGGATGTTATAAGAAAGGAGCCAATGATAAGGAGTATGTTACTAAAAGAATATATTCTTCAATTTCATGTTATATAAGGATAAATCCTTCCCAGAAATTTCCTACTAAGGAACCAATGGTCATTCAATCCCTTATTAGAGGAAAACATAGATAAGGTGTTGTTATAGATGACATATAAAAATGCAATAAATGCATAAATAAATTTCTTAAGAAATTGGGATACAATGATTTATATTTATAATATACACATAATATAATGGGGAATGTTACAATTACTATTTATTTGGGACTAAATATAGTTGAAATATTATTATATATACATGATAATATTTTACATGGAAATGTTACATTGGGATAATCATGGTTATAACATATGAGAGAAAAAATGATAGGATTCATATGACCATTTCCTTTAATTTTCAATAAAAGTTACTTATATATCAAAAATACAAAGAATGTACAAAGCAAAAAATAAATATTAAAAGTAAGTATGGGTAACAAAAATAAAACAAGTAGTATAAGAGAAATAAGTAAAAAAAGTAAACAACATCACATAATAAAATTAGGGAAATGAACCATTTAAATTTGTTATAAAAAATGTCCATCAATCAATTTCACATAATTATAGAGCATTTTTTTCCCATAGTGGTTGGTCAAATATATTTTATTCTTCATAAATGATTGAATCAAATGGTTTCATGTGTTTTGTTTAAATTCCATACCATTATATTCATTTCAAGACAATAATAGGCAAAGGAATTTCCTCCTACCAACACCACCATAGTTGGTTATTATACCTATACAAGATAATTATATAGAGCTAGTGGTTACATATATGAAGGTTATTTCTATACAACTAGTTCAAAGGAGACTAGTTGAGTCTAATAAATAACCATCTATTCAATACCCATCATATAAGAGAGTTATTTAGGGCTCATAAAGGCCATAGTATCTTATAAAATGTACTCAATTAAATCTAGAGAGAGTTCAACATATTCCATAGTGAACATAAGAAATGATAAATTATCCTACTATACATCAGACCATATAGAGTCTTACGCCTTCTAGTGTTACCAATCATACATTGGATTATATGAGAAATTATCATGAAAGTTACCATACAACATATGGTTTTTTATCATATTCTAATATGCCAATACTACCATACAAATACATATACATTATATTCTATGAGCAATTATCATGAAAGTTACCATACAACATATGTGTGTTTGATTATATTCTACTCACTGACCATGCCAATACTAGGGGAATATTATACCATAGGTTTCATTATCACATGTTATTAATTTTTACAACATATTTATCATGTGTAGATACATATAATTTTTACACATGTCTTTGTTTTTACTCATATCTTACATAGTGTTACATGGATATCCTATTTGATGTGATGTGATATTGATACTTTTGAATGGTGTATATTCTCATTACTTATTTTATGTTGCATTGATGTTATTACTCTCATGCATGATATGATAGTTTATGATAGTATATTATTTGTGGCCCCTTAGCCTTATTTATTACAAATTTATGTCCCTTATTTAAAGCATATTTATGTCTATTATGTGTGTCCCTTAGCCTTTTTTTTAGACATATTCATGTCCCTTGTATGCATCCCTTGGAATTATATGTGACACTAATTCTTGAGCTTGGTGAGCTTGGTAATATTTAATGGTGTCATGATTCATATCATGCACCTTTAATGTGTAGTCTTATTCAACTATCTTTTTAGTGATGGTTACTACTATGTGCTTAATTGATACATAAAAATTCACATAAAAATTATATGCCTTAGATTATATATGTTACATGCATGCCTTTATTGACATATAAATTACTATAATGACATGATTTCCACATATTCACATGATTATAAATGATGATATCATACATGACATGACATAGTTAAATTTTATTTTAGGATGAGTAACTCATATGACATATACATCAATTTAACCATATTTCAACAAGAGGAACCAATCAAAAACTTATTTATAGGAAATAAAATTTCTCTAATGCTTCAAAAATTAAACATCTCTGACTATTTTACCTTGACTTGGTTTTAGAAACCCTAATAGGATAGAAACTAACATAAAAATTTAGATTGATAAATATGACATTTAAGCATGCATATAAATGTAAAATACTAAAATTAATTGTAATGATTTGAAAATGGAATATAATAAATATATTAATTACAACAAAGGAAGAAGTAATATTTTTTGGTTGATTGTGACTATGTTTTGATGGTGGTAAATAGATTAAAGTGGACATGTGATTCATCTAATTCAAAAACTATGTTTCTGACTATACAAGGTCAATTTTTTCATATCTAGGTTAATATTGATCTATGATTAAAATAGGGTTTTTTATCATAAAATAACCTTATCCTATCTCTAAAATATTTGTATGTGTGATGTTAAACATTGATGACATGCACAACTCTAAAAATTAACCTTATTTACCTTAAAACCCTAGGAGTGCTTCTAAGGCCTAAAAACCTACAAAAATTAAGAAAGTGTAATGGTATGAATTGATCCTAGTCACCTATATTTTATGATTAATTACTACCTACATATATAATAATATAAGGAGGGAAATTGAGTGAAATTTAGTTCTCCCACCAAGTGCAATCATGAAATTGTGTTGCTTCACTATATGTATACAACTAATGATTTGGATTTGACACTTGACAATGTTTGATTTGACTTAGATTTGATATTGTTTAAACTTGGATTATGGACGATATTAGTGATTAATTTTAAATTTGGGAGGAATAGGGCATATTTACTCAATGTGAAATAATGTATAGATGTGTACTAGATAAGTTCCAAGTCCCTTATCAAGTGAGGCCTTGATTTGTATATATATAAGTTAATAAGGGTAATTTATCATACCATTGATATGATAGGAAGATGGTAAAACCCCAAGGAAAGGTTTTATTTTAAAAAGTAACAAGGTGGAAAAGGGTTGGTAATATTAGGCCTAGGTTAGTATCTACTATTGATATTGACCTATTCTAACAATACTAACTCGTGTTCAAGTAAACCAATTTGAAGGTATAATTTTTTTTTGTAGGATAGTAAGTTTTAAATTGGAATTGAGTTTATTATAAGTGTGTAATAAAATAATAAAAGGGTTAAAGTTATAATGTATACACATAATATTTTCAAAATTTATCAATTATTGATACTTTATCTCTTGAAGGAACCTTTTGAGTCTCAATCTCTCTAAGTGCATGCTATTAAGAATGGTGAAGGCATTCCAACCCAATAATATGAAGTGTTAGAAACAAAAAATCACATAAATAAGTTGTAGACATGATATTTAAAAATAAGGAAAATCATATATTATTCATAATGAAGCATGATAGTATAAAATAAAGCTCTTACATAATATCAATGTAAAATACTAAACTAGCTAAACTGGCTAATGTGGGATAAATAATGACATAGGACAAAGTCACTAAAAGATGAAATAACTAGATAATACACTATAAAATGTGATAAAATGCATGAAATACATAATCTAACACCACCTTATCAAGTGAATCTAAGGTTTAACAAAAGTAAAAAAAAAATAGTGGCATATCCATAGTATGATTCTCATAAACTAGGCCTGATAAGGTACTCATGTACAATATGTATCCATGAAATGAATATGGAAGATGTCATAAATAACACACCCAAAAAAAAACTTATGAAACCCTAAGCATGTCATGAAACTCAAGGAAATGAGAATAGGAGTATCGTATGGCATAGAGAGAACCCCACCCCTATATATAGATCTATTGATATCTACTACCTCTATTATATACTCTACAGGTTACAAGATTAATGATGAGATGAGAAAGGGTGATGAGGTCAGGTTTCCATTCACTTCCATTTCCCCTATGACCATTGAATCAATATATCTATATATGGGGGTGGGGATGGTTGGTTAGGCCATTCATCACATCTATGGGATCCGTTCATCATAGAATAAGGGGTGGGGATAATTAGAATGAGGATGTTATCCCTCTCTAAGGCCAATATAGGAACATGTACTTTCATTAGTGTAGGTGATGAAAAAGGCTTCATGAAGATGTCTATAACCTGGTGGTGAGTCAAAATGTACCCCAAACTAAGAATTCCATCCTGAATGTGATAATGAATGAAGTGCATATTTAACTCAATGTGCTTGGTCTAATGATGTTCAACTAGGTCAAAAGATACATGAATTTCACTCTGGTTATCACATCAAAGTATAGTGGATGAATCTTGCATGAATCCAAACTCTATCAACAACTAATAAATCCAAAGAATTTGCTAACTCACTATAACTTCTGCCCTATACCCAACCTTTATAGATGAAAGTGTAATGTCTTGTTAATTCTTGTATAACCAAGTAATAGATGAAGAACTAATACAAAATATGTAGCTAGAAGTAGAATTCCTATCATCAAGAGAACTTGCCCAATATGAATCATCATATCCAATCAACTGAGTAGAACCCTTGGTGTAGTGTAATATAAAAAGAGTAGCACCTTGTAGATATTATAAAATCCTCTTGGTAGCCTGACAATGACTATCATGTGAAAACCTAGATACAAATCCAACTATAAATGAAATGTTGTGGGTGAGTATGGGTCAAATACATAAGAATCCCTACCATCTACCTATACAAATTAAGATCACAAAGTGGAGTAGTACAAGAGGTAGTGAGAGTCACTCCAGACTAAAAAGGAGGACTTGCCTTGCAATAAACCATGCCAGAAATTTTAAAAATATCAAGGGTATACTTATACTGACTTAAATGTATCCCTGTATTTGATTGTGAAATATGTAAACCAAGGAAGAAATGCAGAAGGCCAAGATCTATTATGTCAAACTGTGTTGAAAGTGCTTGCTAAATAGTTTGAATCTAAGATGAGGAGCTACTTTTGAGAAATATATCATCAAAATACAAGACCATATTAATAATTTCCTCCCTAATACATTAAATATACATTATGGGATTAGAGTGGTAGTGAACAAAGCTAGTGGTGATAAAAATGAATCCATCTTCTCATACCAAGCCTGAGGGGCCTATTTAAGACTACAACAAGACCTCCTAAGTCAAAAAACAAGGGAATAATTGTGAATAAACCCAATAGGATACTCTCTATATATTTTCTCATGAAAGTATCCATGTAAAAAAGCACCCTTAATTTCCATCTGATATACTACCCAGACCTTTGATATAGAAAGATAAAGTACAAGGCAAATAAAATCCATTTTGGCAATAGGCAAAAAAGTCTTAGAGTAATAAATACCTTTGACTTGTAATAATTAATTTACAAAAAACATGCCTTATAATTTTCAATGGACCCATCAGATACATACTTGGTGTGGTAAATCCACTTGCACCTAACCAAATTTCTTCCCTTAGGAAGAGTGACCAAATCTCAAGTGTGATTCTTCATCAATGAATAATACTTATCTATCATTGTGTCATCCCACTCCTATATCCCATGATACTATGAAAAATACTATGGATCCCTAAATAATGCCTGACATAAAAGTCTAGTACCCATAGAATGTAGAAAATGATGTTGAGTAGGTGGAAGATACTATATGAATGGTGTTTCTTTATAAACTATAGTACATGCCTACCTAGGCATAGTGGTAACATCATTGTGGGAAGTATATTCATCCTCTATAACCTCCTCAAGAATATCCTAAATTGGCCCCTCAAATAATAAATCCTTGAGAGGAGGTGAATCATCTAAAGAAGAAGGCATGGAGGAAGATAAAAATTCATTAGATGTGAAATTCTCATCAAACTATACATTTGTTCAAAAATGAACATCATGAGTATCAAGATATAAAAGATGATAAGCTCTCATGTCATTTCAATACCCTATAAAAACTAAAGGTTTATTCTTCTCATCCAATGCTTTCATTTTCTTCTTTAGTATAAATGCCCAAGCAAGGCTCTAAAAGACTAAAAAAATGAGACATCAGCCTTAGTTCTAGACCAATCCTCCTCCAGAGTCATATGCTCAAGTGATCGATGTGGTGTATAGTTCTAAATGTAGTTCTCATAATTAAATGCCTCTATCCATTATATAGGAGGTAAATCCTATGAATGCATCATGTAGTTAGCCATCTCCTTCAGAGTTTGGCTCTTCTTTTATACTAAGACATTTTTCTATGGAGCATGTGCAATAAAATGATGGTAAGTGATACCATAAACTACCAAAAAATATGATAACTCTTGATTGAAGTACTCACCCTATTATCTACAAAAATATTGTTGATGCAAATCTATGATTATTCTTGACCAAACCCTTAAAGACTTTTAAGTGAGAAAAGACATCATTCTTGTACTTGAAGAAATAAACCTAAGTATACCTTAAGAAATTATCAATTAAATTAAGTGCATAATTAGCTTTATTGAAAGGAGTAAGAAAGGCCATTATATCACTATGTACAAGCTCAAGTGGTGAAGAAACACTTGTCGACATGCCCTAATGAAATAGATCCAAGTGTTGTTTCCCCAATGCACTATTAGGACAAATTCCATCAAGACATGAAACTATAGGAAGATCCTCTACCATACTTTAAGTCCTAAAATCATTCAAATATCTATAGTTTAGGTGTCTAAATCTCTCCTACCAAATTTGACTCTTAGAATCTACATGAAAAACTAAACACATCCCTAAAGGAGGAGTATCATCAAAACCCTATAAATATTAAAGTCAAGAAATGTGATAAAAAACACCCTGTGTAATAAGTGTATGTGGCTCTAAAAAAGCTCAAAATTTAGCACCATATAGTGTGAAAGTCACTATCTTACCCTGACCAGATGGAAAATTTGATAAACTAAAATTAGATTGGTGGTGATGCCTAGAACATATAATGCATCATTGATGTGGCCACCATCTAGATATATGTCACCCTTCCCCTTAACAAAAATTAAAGAAGAATCTCCAACCTCAATGTTGGAAGTAGAATTCATACTAAGAGATATAAAGGACTCTTTAGTAGAAGTCTTATGGTGTGAATCACCATAATCTAAAACCCAACTATCTTAAATAGGTAACTGTGATCTCTCAATAATATTAAGTGCTTTCCCATGCTCATGAGATGGAAAAGGAGTGAAGATAGAAATATTGTATTTCCTAATGATATCCTTTAGGGATTTCATTCTCTTTAAACACCTATACTCTTCATGACCAATCCCCCCATAATAGGAGTAAGATAGGTTAAACGTATTCTTGGATTTTGAAGATGGCTTAGGATTAGATGTAGTAGTGTTGGGCTTAGGTGAATTTTGAGGTGGAAGAGGAGTGTTTTTCTTCTTACTCTTAGTTTTTCCATTAATCTTAGGATGTGAGGCCACTAATGTTTTTTAAGAGTTGAAAACTCAAGGTGAGTCAATTTAGATTACTATCTAATAAATCTCTCATAATACAACTCTAGATATAACATTTTGAATGTGGTACCTAAGGCATCTATACTAGATAAAAATGTAGAAGTAAAAATTTGGAATGGGACACTCTACTTAGACAAGATTAAGTGAACACACTCTTCATATTTTTTATATCATACACTCCCCTTCAACTATGTCAACAAATACTTAAACTTAGTGAGATAATCTATAATAGAGGTAAAGCCATCTGGATTTAGTGAAGTAATCTCCTCTTCAAGCTGCATCGCTCTCAAGTGATCTACTTTATTGAACAAACCCTTTAAATTAGTGGAAATTTTTAATGGAGAATAAAAATCATCAAAATTAAACAAAATACTATCACTCACATATCCCCCAATCAATAACACATTAGGGACCTTAATCCTTTGCACTTTATGATTATTTCCATTTGAGGTATCCATGTATGATAGTTAGATGTAGTTAAAGGCTCATAATGGTAAAAAACATAAGTATAATCCATGTTAACAATCACCAAAGAGCAAAAATAATGCAAAGGATGCATAAAATTGGCACCAAGACAGCCCCCCAAAAGAATGTATTACATGACCCCCCAATTTTTGTACTTTAAAAAATTATCAAATTTTTATAAATTAATGATAAAAATATATAGATAATAAAAAAACATTCACTTAAAAATAATATAACTCAAATATGAGTTATGGTTCAAAAGTAATAGGGGTTATGATTTCTCATAAAATGGGTCAAAACATTAAAAAAACACTACAAACTAATTTTTGTGACCAAGTCAAAAAAGAATACAAATGTCTAATAATTTTTGGGAACCATAATTGAACCAAGGAAAATTAAAAATACTAAAAAATTCCTCCCATACATCCCTATGTGCTCTTTAATGGAAAACCAATTCCACTTAAGGGGTAGAAAAATAAAAAAAATCTATTTTCCACTTAAAAACTAGTTAGTAAAAATGGCATGTATTTTGCATAGATCAATAAAATCAAGAATTTCAAAATTATCTAAAAATATTTAATCAAGGAACACAAATCCATAAAAATTTTGGTGTGATTCATCATAGATCAAGAGAAGTATGTAAAAAATGCCAAGATGCCATAAAAACATCATGTTTTGTATCTTCCTCCAAGTAAAGACAACACATATCTTTATTTGCAGATCTAAAAATAAATGTAGTCTAACAAACTTCTATGATTCCTTTACATATCAATGACTCTATCAAAATGCCTTAAATTATTAGAAAAAAACTTTAGATATGATGCCTTAGATCACAAAAGCACTTTAGATCACAACAAATCTGGTGTTTTCAATGCTGAAAAAAGATTTCTCCTCCAACACCTTGATTTTATTACAAGTTCCTCTCTGATGTAGATATAAAATAAGAAATAAAATATAATGATTTTTTTTTCCATTTATAAGCACCAATTTATATAAAATGATGCCTAGAATCATATCTAAAATAAACAAAGGAAGCTAATACTAAAAGCAATGCCTCATTAGGTGAAAGAAGTAAATATCCACAGTCAAAATCTTGAAAGCAAAAACTTCAAAATCAATGGAATCTTGAAAAAATATTTAAAACTTACACCTCTCATCAAATATCAATGATTCTATAATAGGGATGTCTCTTTCCTCAAGGTAAATCAATGCTCCACTTCATCTCTGCCTTCCCTCAAAGAATAAAAATTACACTCTCTCTTCAAAGCTTCAATAAAAGTGCTAGATCCATAGGAGGGAAATAAAAAAAATGGCTTGAAGATTTGAGATAAGGGAAGAAGCAATGGTAAGATAAATTTATGAAGAAATTTTTTAGTGATGCAGATGGGAACAACACCTCACAACTTTGGTACCATGCTAGGCATGGTAAAGGCATTCCAACCCAAGAATCTAAAGTGTTAGCAACAAAAAATCACACAAAAAATTTGAAGATATGATATGTAAAAAAAAGTCAAACCATATATTATTTATATTTAAGCATAATGAAGCATACAAATACAAATAAAAGTGTTTGCATATATAGGCTAGGAAAAATACTAAACTAGCTAAACTGGCCAATGTGGGATAAATCCTCACATAGGATAAACTCATTAGAAGACAAAATAGCTAGCTAAGACACTAAAAAATGTGATAAAATACATGAAATACATAATCTAACACATGCCTTAAAGAGGTGTACTATAAAAGGGGTGGGTAGACCATTGGTTATTCATAAGATTATTGTCCCTTATGCCACTACTTTATATGTACACAACCATCTCTTATACACTTCCCTAAGATTTTCCTCCTCCCTTACACACTCCTCAAATAAATTCACCATCTTGTTTAGCCCCTATCTAAGAAAAAAACTCTTTTGACATTTATTGAACAATGTTATCTTGGGGTGACCCTGTATTCAAATTAATATTAGTACATTATGGGTCTAGGTCAGCCTTGGCTGACCTAGATCGAGACCTAACTTGATTTTATCAATTAATGATACAAGGTTGAATTGGCTTGACCCTGTTGGAAAAACTTTTAGAAAGGTTTAGGTTTATATTTATCTATATATACACATCAATTTCCATAATTTATGAGAAAGATAAGAATAAGAATATTATATTGTGCATATGCTTATCCACCATTCAACTTGAAGAGCATTTCTTAGGGTTCTAATACTTATTTTGAAGATATGAATCTTGTCTTATGAAAATTTAGGATTCATTATAAGGTCTTTAGATAAACTATATTTCATTATCCATCCTTAGCTTCTTCAACATATACAAAAAACTCTTGTGAAGCACCTTAGAAAAGAGAGAGATTGAGGCTTGACAAGTTTGTCTTCAAAGGTAAGCATTCTTGACTTTGTTCCTCCTCTGTTAAAGTAGATAAATTTACAATTTTAATTCTCTTCCATGTATTAGGATTTAATATACATTGGATTAAGTATAAATCTTCTATGCAATTTTTTTTAAATCTTTATTACCCCCACTTTGTGCCACAATATTTGGTGATCACCAGATTATATTTTACTTTAATTTACATATACTTTGTGAATATGAAAACATAGGACCTAGCTAGGGTTTTTACATGGTGTTGCTTGACTAGGGGATTTGGAACCCTCTCTAGTGATGTTATTATGATAAGAGACCCCTTAATTAGGTATCATCAATCCATCTTAGTCATGACCTTGAATGTATAAATGTGTCAACAAGCAAAAGTGTAAGTGTGATTTATCTTCTCTGAACTAGGATTGATTTATAGGTCAGCTATATTTTATCTTCTATATATTTTTGTGAACTTGATGTGAATTAAACCCTTGTAGGTTTTCTTTCATTAATTCATTTTATTATCATATTATATATTTTTATTTTTGTAATACTATATTGAACTTGTTGATATAGTCTAACATTCTATGCAGCAGTTTAATACATAGTCACTACAAAATGACTCTATTATTTTTGTGTAGGTCTTATCCAAATATAGGTGACTAAATCTATTAACTCAACATATTTTTATTATTTAGCTATATAATTGCATACATAGTCTAGTCAATCGACTCTATTCATATTTATTTTATTTAGCATAAAGGTTTGTAGACATAGTCAATCCAACCAACTCTATTCATAGATTATTTTTTAGCTTATAGGTTTTACAGACTATGTCAACCTAGTTGACTCTATTAAAAAAATATGAAAATCAGCACTTGAGCAACATAGCATAAAATTTGAAAACTAAGCATCTTCAGAATCACCAAGATTCATTCTTACCTTCTCTATCATTTCTATTTTTCATTTACAATATTAATTTTCACAAGTTTGTAATCTATAAAACTATAACCCTAAAATGAATTGGATCAACCATATTGACACAATCTTATATCCTATCTTCTCTTTAGAAACAATCAACCTGTTCAACTATGTTTTTCCAGATCTTGCTTCTATAGAACAATACATACCCTATCTACTCTATTTTATATTGTTTGCATATAGTTTCACCTAAATTGACTCTGTACTCTTCAAAATCAAATAAATTAACCTATTTTTCTAGTAATTAATTCACTTTCCATTTCAATTTCTTGCATGCTTAGATTAACAAAAATAGACTAATTGGTTGGGTTTTCAATTAACCAATTTAGCCACACTATTTTTCTCTTTTTCACACACTTCCAAATCACTTTACGCTAAAAATCATTAAACATTTTTCTTCACAAGGTCTACCTACTTGGAATTCATCACCAAGGGGGAAACCAACTTGGTTTTTTGGCTAAGTATAAACATGTTGTTGATGGTATATATTGGAAAATCACTTGACACCCTTATCACTATCAGATTATGAAGTGAGGGGGTAGATCCTGATATCAAGAAAGTAATATTACCAATACAAATCCCTTTTAACCTAAACTACTTGAAACTATACATAGATTGATTTTTAGTTACTTCTTACAACCAACTCCCCATCACATTAATTTCAAAATTTATAATAAATTAAAAAAATTCAATAATGACCAATTAGTTAGCATTTAATATCATGTTTTGTTGCTTGCTCTTTGATCATTATATTTTGTATTGTAAAACTTACACTAGCCAACATTAGTGCAAGGTTTATGCTGTGTAATATAATTAGATCAAACACATTGATGTAATTGCTTGTGTGCTTAATTTTATTTACTTAGCTATTATCTTGAAAAAAATTCCCTATTTTAAAAACACTATCATCCCTATTGACATAGTCTCTTATAAATTTTTAGTCTTGCTCACATTCAGTACATAGTCATCTTATATATTTGTGTATATTTTCTAACTTGTTCAATTTCCCCCTCTAGAGTACATAGTTAACATATCTAACAATGTATATTTTTTAGCCTATTCTATTTCATGTCTTTTAATACATAGTCAACCAATCTGATTGTGTCCTTTATTCCCTGTTCTATTTCCTATTTTATAAAACACTATCGATTGGTTTGATTTTATATGTTATCAATTGATCCTTCTTTCCATCAAATTTTTAGACTTTTCCTTCATCACAAATTTATTATTTGAGGATAATACAGAGTTAAATTAGATAAACATGATGAGTTTTACCAATATTAATAGGTTTCCCAAGTCACAACTTGTGGCACCCACTTAGATGAAATCAATGTTGGGCCCTTAACCCATTAAGTAGATGATGCACACCAAAAAAAAATCCACCTAGGTGTGAAGGGATCATTTTATCGAGTGGTTAGCTTTTTGGACTTTTTGTAGCCAGATGGAGGTTGTAGTGCATATATTATGCTAGCTAGCTAATAACTAACTATCTCCCATATCTTGAGGGCTTCATCAAAGATTTGGTAAAATGTGGTAGGTATAGCATGAAATTTGTAGAGTCATGGATCTAGTAGTTATAATGACAAAGTTATAGCTTGAAACTTAGTGTGTAACTTGAACCTTGGAAAATATTCTCTTGAAGGCTATTTAAGGATCTCAAGCTAGAAGAGGCAAGGGGATGGAGAATAGTATCAGAGCTATGGCAAAATGAATTCTTTGTAAACATTGCTTCATCAACCATTAGGATTAGGAATATTATAGAGGTCATTTGGCTCCACTTTTAAGTGCCTAAGCTAGTTTTTGACCCTATATGTTGTTAATTAGTATGAACTAAACATATACTCTGCTATGAATTTTATATTTTGTTATGAATTTTGATTAATGATGAAGATTGCTGCATTAAAACATGTGTCTAGTTTACATATCTTTTTATATTGATAATAGAATGTTTATAGTTGTAATATAACACTTTTAATACACTTAAATTAAGAAATGTTTGGCCATGTTATTATAGACACCTAAATCTAGCCAACAATGACCATCAATCAGGGTTTTGACCAATTTCCACCAAATTTCAAAATTTGGCCTAAAACACTAAAACACATTAAATCAGTTGAAATTGATATATTCAAGTGCCAATTTTGGCTAGGGTATCATAAATTGGGGTAATGCAATTTATGAATTAGCTAACTTTGATTAGATCATTTTGAGTCAAAATGCCAATTTTGCACCTAGGTGCTCTGGATTGCTCTTTTCTATCAAATCTCTTGCATAATACATATGCATTTATTATTTGGTGTTGACAACATCCTAAATAGGATAATGGATCCAAAACATATGACATCACATTCTAATTCCAATCCAATCAAATTTTGAGCCAATAACAAGACATTCTAACCAATTTGAGTAATTTGTGCATAAAGAGCCAAGGTTTGCATCAAAATGCTTAATCATGCTTAAGAACTAATTAAACCAAATCATGAGCCTAATTAATAATTTCATGAAACTTTTTGAATATTTTTTTTTTGAAATTGATTGTCATTAACTACATCATTAGGTGACATCATTTCTTGGGAAGACATTCCTCAGCCATAAATGCATAAAATATCAAAGTTAACCCCTCCCATGCCTCATTAAGACCTTCCATGCCTATTCATTTCCCATATATCCAAAATATTGATGAGATTATTTATGAATTTTAATTACATAATTTAATTAATCCTTAGCCACACATCTCTATCTTGAGATGGATGGTTCAGGTTGATTCTAGCCATTTTACAAAATCTATAAATAGGAGGCCTTACCTATTGAATTATAAGCTCTCATATGCCAAAGTTATAATGTTGAATTAATTACAAAGCTTCATGAAAATTAGTGTTATAATATCCAAAGATTGATCTAAGCCAAGCCAAGCCAAAGCCAAACATGGTGCCAAAGAGAGATGGAAGTAGCCACACTTCATTGATGTAGACTTTATTAGTACAAAGCTAAGCAAGCCACTTCAACAAGCTATTTGGAGCATCCAAGAAAGGTGAAAGAATGTTTATTTTTCATTTTAGATGTGTTTTCCATTCTAGTTTTGTTAACTAAGATCCCCCCAATAACTGGGCCTAGAGATGTTATGCTAGTTAGTGTGTTTATTTTATTTTGGGACTAACATGATACTAACCATCCTCTCTTGAGTCAAATTCCTAGTTTACATAATGACACATCTGGTAGGACCGTAGACCCACAAATTTGTTCAAAAATATATTTCAAGCAACTCACTAATCTTTTCCATGTAAGATCTTGGAGTGAGAGGGCCAAAAGAGTGAAATTTCAAGTTAAAATTCTATTTTTCTAATAATTTCATTTTTGTTCTTAGTAACGTTATTTTTTCTCTCTATTGTAATATCACTACTATCATAGTAACAATTTTGTAAACAAAATCACTATTTGCTAAAAAGTGATTTCATTTGTTTGAGCAACAATTTCACCAAAACAATGATATCGTCATTCTAGACAATGATATTATTATTTGGGTAGCAATTTATCAATAGAATAATGATGTTGTGTTTTCTATCTGGTAGCAATGAAATTATTTCATTAGCAATGATATTGTGGGTTTGGCCAATGATTTTATTTTACAACAATGATTTTGTTTAGCAACGCTTTTTTCATCTAAACAATGATATTGTGTTTTCTATCAGATCTAACCCATAACAATGATATTGTTGTTTGAAATTGTGATTTTATAGGAAAATAGTGGGATTAATTGTGTAATTGTGATTTTGAAATAGAAAGCTCATTTTGGAAAGTTGATTCACTCATTTGTAAATTAGATTCAAATCTAAAGGACATATTAGCTTTTTCATTACAGGATCAAGCTTGAAATTTGTTAATACATGTTTTTTAGACCATCTTTAAAAGTTTAAAATGGACTAGGTACTTTGTTTTGGTGCTTAATGGAAAATTTAGATGCTTAGGTAAATGTTTTAAAAAATTGTGCTTTTAAAGTTACAATTTAAGACCAAGGGGTCAAAATAACACCACCTAATCTTTAATTTGGTGCTTAAAATTAAATTCACTTGTCAAATTTCATCTTCAATAGTTGTTTAAATGTATAATTTGATTGGCAAAAAGAGGGATATTGTGTGTATGATCTTCCATCCATCCCCTTTAGGTAATTTTTGGAATCAAAATTGTCATCCTTATTGTAAACATGCTTAGTCCAAGGTATAGAAAGAATATTGTCTAAATCACTCCATAAAAAAACTTTTAATAGTTTGAATTACCTTGAAAGGACCCTAAAGTCTTTCTATTAGTCATTTATTTTCATGTAAAACTAGTTTTCAAGGGGGACTTCATTACCTCTCACAAGTTCTTTAGGGAAGATTTGAATTGGGGTTTCATATCTCAACACTAAATTCAACCACTCCCACTAATATTGGAGGTTTGATTAATTAAAACTACTTTCTAGTGTTGGAGTTGGACATGAGACATATTTACACTTTGGACATCACACTACACTGAACAAGTGACAAATTTAGTGGTTGCAAAAAGGACAAGACCTTTTTGTAACAAGTCAAGTGCCTTAGACACCCAATTTAAGTGTGTTTATTTTGAAACATGATGTGAAAGTCATTGGGCAATCGATCCATCTAGATGTTTGAAAACTTTTAGATCTTAGACAAATCCCCATTTGCCATAGAAGTGTTATTGGTGCAAGGTGCACCTCAAGGTCCATGTCACAGTATTGTCATTTGAGAGAAGGGGAGTGTAAAAACCTTACTATATAATACACATTTACTTTTTTATGAACACTTAAAATCCTATAAAATGATGTATATTGATGGATTCCAATAATACCAAGCAACCTTGTAAGTTTAAGACCTAAGAGCAATTAATTAATTGATTTTATCCTAGATTATAGTCTTGATTGGAGTCAAAAATTGGTGTGAATAAATGATATAAACCAAAACATATAGTCCTCATTTTCCTTTGAAAAAAGAGGCACTATGCTACCTATATGAATCATTAACTTGCCTTGTTCAAAGTTCATCAAAACTTGGAGTCATATCATCCACTTTGGCATATTTATGCTATCTAATTAAGTCTATAATTTTACCAAACATTATTTAAAGTCCTTCATTTATAATCTAAATTTGAAATTTCACCTTCACAAGTTCATAGGGTTGATGTGTTATGTGGGTTCACCATTTGCACTAAACTTGAGGGAACTTAGGTTCAATTTCCAATTTGGGTTGAAGGCCATTTAAGACTCATAATCATTATCTCCACTTTGTAGATTTAAGTCATTTTGTGCTAAACACTTGCACTTTGAGTCTATGCACCAAACAATTTTATGTTATCATCCTATTTCCATTAAGATCATTTGAATACATAATTTTTTTGCCTTAGAGATATTATCAAAACTTTGAAGATATGTATGTCATTTGAGTTAAAAAGGGTAGTGTTACATTTAAAAATTTGTGAGAAACCATCTTTGCCTTAGAGAATTTTTGAGATAAACATTTTTTTACATCTTTTTGAGTAGTCTAGAATTTTTACACTGCCCAAAACATTCCACATATTGTTTCATAGACATTTTTTCATAGATTTCAAGTTTGTACACATTTTTCAAGTCCATCCGAGTACACCTTTGTGAATATTTATCTAGCACAGTTATGCCGTTCACATTTTTTTACCCTATTTTTCTAAAGAACCAAGTTTTATACCATTATTTATGAGAAAACAAACTATCTCTAAAGTGACTTTTGTTTCATATCTTATACCTATTTGATCAGGTTCATGTCCAAGAGTCAAATGCCTAGTTTTTGTTAGAAGTGTTTCAAATCCATTAGATTAAAATCTCATCTATTTCAAAGTCTAGCTTCTAATGCCATTTAGCCAAGAGTCCTAGCACATGCCTTGTTTGAGCCTAGCTTTTGATGCCACGTTTGGCCAAAAAACCTAGCAACAATTTATTTCCTAGATTAGATTGATTTGAAACACTTCAACCTTAGAGTTTGTCATTTTTATTTTTGGTCCATTTACTTAATCTTTTTTTATAAGACATGTAATGTTAGATACTTAATGTTAGCTTGTTTTATCACAAATCATTGCATAAACCTTTCCATCCTTTTGATGAGTCTAGACCAAGTTTGAACATCATATTTAGACATTGTCTTTTTAGAGTTTGTATAACTCTCTTCCATTTATATTATAAAACATTCACTATGGATCCTAACATCTATTCTTACACTTGTAGTGGACTCATGTACAATCTAAGAATTAGTAATGTACTTACACAAGAACAAATGGTGCAAGACCCCTATGAAAATAATATTTATTATGAGATGGATCCTTATCCCTCTTATAATACTCAAATTGGGGCACAAAACCAAGATTTATTGGCTAAATATTTGGTTAATACACCTCCATATTCAGAACAAGACCAAGAACAAACCACACAATATCTAGCTATGACACCTATTTTTGCAGAACCTTTTCTTCAACAACCATACTCTATTAATGCACTTTCCACATATTATCCTTATTTGTTTGAGCATAATTTATTAGATAACAAATATTATATTTTGGTTAGAGCCACATAAGAAGGGCCAAGTTTATAGCAAAATTCCCCCATGAGAATTTACCAAGTCTAGTAAGAATGCCTCATAATATATTATACAGTCAATAGGCTTCTTCTAGCAATCCTTTAAATCTAGTTCAAAAGTATGATTTTCAAAGGCAAGGACCCCATAGAGGATCATTTTGTATAGATGTAAATAGCATACCAAACCTACTTGAACCTAACACACAATTTTAACCAAATGACCATGTCAAGTAGGCCTCTCATAGATTTAGTCCCCTCAACTAGAGTGTTAATAGAGTTGAATGATTAAGATAATTAGGGTGTTGACCCTTTTTTATAGAACACTTAAATTTAAAAATTATTTCATATGCCAACCATCGAAGAAGTATATTCTACTTCTACATAAAATAGTGTCCAAAACATAGTGGATAATACACAAGCAACATCCCATCCAAACCAAAGTGGTGTTAATGCACAAATAGCTAACCAAAAAATGTGCCTTTAGTTAATACTATAAGTGGTTCTCAAAATCAGGGAGTAGAAGTTTCTACATCCCAATCTCAACCAATTACTTCTAATCCTAAACCAACCACTTTTTCAAGTGTACAAACAACATGATTATGTAGTCAACTAGCAAACAATGTCGTGCCTCAATAGAAAAATGTGATGAATCCTAATATTCTTCAACAAATGTCGAGTAGTATTCCACAACAATAAGCACAATCTAGTATACCAACATAATAGAGGCTAAATGTTTTACCACCTCAATAGGGGAAACTAATGTTCCATCTCATTAGGTAGTATCAAACATACCTCTTCAGTCATAGGCTAGTGTGCCAATTGAAAACCAAATGATGTCTAACCAATAACATCTAAATATTGGTTAGAGATAGATGCTAAATCTTTAACATGCATCAAATTCCCAATAAGGATTCATGCAACAAAAAAGTTCCAATATTTCTCAAGTACCTACTAGGCAACAATTTCCTTTTATTTAAAGTGTGCCACTCATTCAGAATTAGGGTCTTGGTTCATAAGTTCCCATTCCACAACAAGGTTTGATTAGCCAACAACATGTCCCTTTTCAACCATATCAGGCACAATACGGTTATATCCCTCCATCCCAATAATAAAATCTTCAACATCAAACCTTTATAACCAACCTAACTAGAATATTATACTGTAACACATGTAATTCCAATAATCAAACCCTAATCCATATATGCATATTCCTAGTCATTTTCCCAACTAATTCATCATACGCCAAAAATATCTCCATTATACCTTGGTCTAAGTGCTTTACTCGTGATTACCCAAGCATCTACATAGGATAATATTCCCACAAGTTTCCTAGATCAATAATTATAATAGATGAAGGATGTAATCACTACTATCCAAGATGGGAAATATGGTAAAATTTTTAAATTAGATGATGTGTGTTCTTATCCTTTTAATGCAGACTACTTAAATATTTCATTTTTTCTAGGATATGAGCCCCCAAAGTTTGATAAATATAAGGGGAAAGGTGACCCCAAAGCCCATTTAACATAATTATTTATCACATTATAGCTAGTGGCATATCGTGACATATACCTTTTATTGTTGTTCCAAGGAGTCTAGCAGGACAAGCCTTAAAGTGGTTTTTAAAGTTACCCAATAAATTCAATAACAAATTTTGATGACCTTTAAAAAAAATTTATGTAGTAATTTTCCTATAATCTTGAACATGAAATTTTATTGGTTGACTTAACACAAAAAAATCAAAAATATAGTGAGAGTTTTATGAGTTATCTATAATGATGGAGAGCCATTGCAAGCTAATTTACCCATAATTTACTAGATAAATAATTAGCTATTGTGTTTACTAAAAATTTGCATAGTAAGATAGCTTATCATCTGGAACTACAATATGTGCATACTTTCAAAGAGATCATTGATAAAGGTTTTTTGATTGAGAAAGCCCTTATTAATAAAATAATAATCAAGCTCACTTCAACTAATCAGAATGAAGGTACCAATCAAAGAAATGGTCAGAATTAGAATCAATTCCAAATGTAAGCATCATAACTGGCACAGGCCAATAACTAAGATAGACCAAAGCAACTCAACCATAATAAGAATGTTATGGGAAATAGAGCAATCGAGTCATGCCATGTCCAAATGGTACACACACCATTTTCTCAGCCTATGCCACCTTTTCAACTTACTCCTACCCCACAACCTCTTTAGCCAACACACCAAGCACAAAAACCTAGGCCCACACAACAAATGTAACCACCTTTGCCATTTCAAGTTCTTCCTCTAAGGAGAATAATACCTATTCACTATGTTTTTAGTGACCTTCGAGAGCCTATTGAATCTATGTTTCATAAACTTTCTACGACTAATTTGACTAGTTAACCTATACCAAAGCATTATCCACAAAGCATTTCCTATCCTAATTGGTACCATGAAAATGAATTATATGAATATTATTGGGTCAAAAAACACAATTTATGAAGATGTGTACAAATCAAGCATTTGATTGAGAATATGTTAGAGAATGGGGAGATCACATTAGATGGTGGTACTTACACCTCCAACTAGACTCTTTGGATTTATCAAAACCCTTTTCCCCAGCATAACAACTAGCAACAACAATGACAACAACAAAACTAGCCAATGCAACAACAAAATCAATAGTATCATAATCAAAAGATGAACCAATAACACCAATAATAGAATCAACAACATCAAAATAATGAACAGAACCAAGGTTAGAATGTTAACAACCAATAAACCTACCATGAAGTTACACATGACTACAATAAAGTTGTAGGCTATATTTTAGGAAGTAGCATTAATACCATCTACATTAATCCTAGATTGAATTCTAATCAGATGGGACTATTGCTAACCATACCAAACCAATCTAATCACTTTGGAAATCCTTCTTTGACTTTAAATTGCACACAAGAAAAATAATAAATATCGATTCCCACGTTTAGACCTTATATTGATAACTCAACCTTGTCACATGACCACACACAAGTGCACTGACAATTGAGACTTGTCTTATCTGTTCCCACACCATCACCATCATTTGTTAGTAATCATGGTATTGTATTAAATCTTGAGTGTGCAATCACAACTCAGAGGTCAAAGATTACCATCCTAGGCCCAAAACCATCTACCACCTTACCCATTATCCAACCAACTATTTAGCCTCAAAACAAACCATTTAACATTATCCAAGATAAGAATTTTGATATTATGGAATAATTGTAGAAGACACCAACCCAGATCTCCATTTTAGATTTGTTTCAAACATTGATAATCCATAAGAACATTTTAAATGAGTTCTTAACCCAATCCATAATGCCAGTGACATATCCCTGGATAAATTTCAAGCTTTGGTTGGACACTTAGCTCCTGCCTAACAAGTCACATTCAACCAAAGTGATATATCTTCCTTTGGTCTGCTCCATAATAATCCATTATATATAGAAGTTTATATAAAGTGGAATAAAGTGAAATGTGTCCTTATATAAAATGGATCAAGCCTCAACATAGTGTCTCTAAAGCTCATCAAGCTTCTTGGGTATACGATGGCAGATCTCCAACTAGAAATGATAACTATCAAAGCCTATGATAATCGAGAGAGAGAATCATAAGGCACCATTAGCCTACTAGTTATCATTGGGCCTTTAACCCATGATACACTTTGCCATGTGCTTGATCTTGAGTTGTCAAATAATATGCTTCTAGGTAGGCCTTAATTACATGAGATTCATGTAATATCATCAACACTACACCAATGTATCAAGTTCTCCCACTCAAGGATGGAAGTGAATATTCTAGGAGATTTACACCTATATAAGCACTACAAATATCTTGAGGTTGAGTTTCAAAGCTACAATTACCAATATGACATGAATCCAAGTTCCAAGAAAGATAAAGGAAAGGCCATACTTATTAATTATTTAAAGGATAATTACATAGATCCTAATACCTTAGATTCCCTTTCGCACATGCTGCCTCCTAAAGCTTCCAATCATTACACCATTTCAGCCAATGGCCTAGGAGAATATTTAACACATGATACCTTTCATATTGCAAACCTTCCAAAAAATTCAAAGTCATTTTAAATACCTAAAACTAAGTCACTTTGTCCATAATGGCAACAAAAAAGAAAAGATAAAAGACCTATCATGTTTGTACCAACATCTGGCCTAAAACTAGACCCTCTCGAGGGATATAAATCATGGTTATATAATGACAACCAAGCTGATTGTTATAAGAGTGTAAAGTATCATATTCCCAATAAGATCATGGAGAATCAAGATTATGAAGGAGGATGCCTTAGACCTAATCAGTAAGGAACACTTGATCCAATTTTCATGACCAAATACAAAAGACCCTATAGGATTAGGTTTAAACCACCTGGGGGTGACTCTATATACCTTACTTGTGTTCCATCACCATCAACTAGTGATGAAGATGCTAGAAATAAAGTAGAGTTTGATCATAGCCTTTTTGATGACCTAGCTAAAATTAACTTATTTGATAAAAATTCTATTTATACACTTACCTCAGTCATTCATCACAATCCATTGCCATTATACTATCCACAATTGATAGATTGGGACCAACAAGAATCTAGTTTAGCGATTGATGAGTTTTAGAATGATGAGGCATTCTATGATTTTTTAGGCCTTAGAGACAACATTATATTGGGAGATTATAAATTAGGGTTCTCAATCACATCAAATCATAAAGCCTATTTTAGAGATTAGGTGAACACCCTTAGCCAAAAATAAATAAATACAACATTGAGGTCCCAAATTGAAAACCTCTTTAAGGAACTTCTAACTAGGGAAAAAGTAAAGATAAAGGCCAATTTAGTGGTAAAAACCTATTATATGTGCCATTATATGGGGGAGTTCATTATTCTTCAAATTTAGACCAAGAACCCACCAATGATGAACTTGCCTATGTATCTAAGTTTAGTTTTGAGCAACAACAACTGTTTGATAAAATTCTTCAAGAATTTTTGACTATTTTTATCACATGGCCAAATCTCCCATTGGGGGACTCAGATTCATCATGCCTAGGAGAAGTTAAAGAGCCAATCCTAATAGAGGACTTTGATATAGCCTAATAGTTCAAGTCTTTACCTACTATTCTAGAAGATGGTTTAACCCTTCTAGTTCAAGATACAATAGAGGTAAACATCAAGACTCCATCAAACCAAAAATGGATAAAATTAGGCACATCCCTCACTAAGGAGGAACATGAAGTATTTACATCTCTATTGAGAGAATTTCTAGATATCTTTGCATGGGTTTATTTTAACATGCCAGGTTTGGACCCTGCCTTGGTTTTACATCACCTTGTGGTAAATCCCAGTGACAAACTAGTTAAGCAAAAGTTATGCAAGATGCATACTCACATTGCTATATTGGTAAAAAAAGAGTTGGAAAAACTCTTAGAAGTAGGATGTATTCAATCCATTGACCACTCAAAATAGATATCTAATGTTATACTTATTAGAAAAAAGCCTAGATGAATTAGAATCTATATTGATTTTTGAGACATAAATAAAGCTTACCCTAAGGACAACCTTACATTGCCTAATATTAAAATGATCATAAAATCCACATCAAGTTGTAAAATTCTTTCACTCATGGATGGATTTTTAGGATACAACTGAATCAGAATAACACTTAAAGACCAACACATGATAACATTCACCACTCCATGGGACACATTCTATTATCAGGTAATGACATTTGATCTTAATAATGCTGAAGCTACATATCAAAGAGCCATGACCATCATATTTCATGATATGATGAATGATATTGTTGAAGACTATGTTGATGACATACTAGGCAAATCAAAAACTAGGGTTGACCATCCAAAAATGCTATGTAGAATATTTGAAAGACTACATGAGTATAAAGTTTGAATGAATCCAAAAAAAATGTGAAGTTAGAGTAACATCAGGCAAATTACTTGGTTTCATCATTTCTCATCAAGTCATTGAAGTTATTCCAACCAAAGTCCAAGCTATAACATAGATGCTACCACTAACCAATTTGAAGTGGATCCATAGTTTGTAGGGAAAGATCCAATCAATCTAACACTTCATATCTAAGTTAGTAGACAAGTGTCATACATTTACATATATTCTAAAGAAGGGAGTTACATTCCACTAGGATAATCATTTCCAAATAACTTTTCAATAGCTAAAATATTATCTATCAAATTCACTTATTTTGTTACACCTATGCTAGGAAAAACATTTTTATTATACCTATTAGCTACAAATAATGTCTTGAGGGTACTTATATCTCAACATGATGATAATGGAAAAGATCATGTGGTATGCTACTTAAGACATACATTGGTCACATATGAACACAACTATACACCCATAGAAAAAGCCTGTTTAGCCATGGTCTTTGTAGCTCAAAATTTGCACCATTACATGTTAAATAATAAGACCATGGTTATTTCAAAAGTAGATCGGATCAAGTATCTACTATCAAAAATATCTTTAAAAGGCTACATGGCCAAGTGGATCATGCTTCTAAGTGATTTTGACAATGAATACATCAATCAAAAAGATATTAAGGGGAAAGTTATTATATATTAGCTTGCTCAAGCACCCCTTGTAGACATAGATCCACTCACATTCCAATTTCTTGATGAATCCATAATGACCATCATGGACACACCTCTTGAGGAGCAACACTAGAATTTGTATTTTGTTGGATCATTCACTACACATGGATCAAGGGTAAGCCTCTTATTTATTACACCATAGGGGAATCTAATTCTTAAGTCTTTTAGAATTAGTTTTCCTTGTACAAACAACATGGATAAGTATGAAGCACTTGTTTTAGGCCTTAGATAGGCATTACAATGGAACATATCTCATCTAAAGGTTTATGGTGATTTTTAGTTAATTATCAATCAAGTTACAGATTATTTTTAGACCAAATATGACAAGATAGTTCTATGTAAAGCCATGGTTGACACTCTAAAATAACAAATTATACATATCCAATTTGAGCATATACAAAGGGCTAGTAAAAGAAATGTGGATACCATGGCTACTATCAACTCTCTGATTCAACAAATGGACAAAGCTAGAGAGTATTAGTTCCTCGTCAAGAGTTTGCTAGCACTAACTCATGAACCTTCAACCATTGTGATGATTTGTGATATTGTTGGTCCTAGTTTTATATGGTAATCAAAACTTTACAACTACCTTTATGACAAAGTTTTACCACTTGACCTCTCCCAAAAACAAAATAAATCCTTCATCCACCAATCCACTCATTATACCTTACTTAGATCTACCATTTACTTCCATAGTTTTGATGGAACTTTGATTTTTTGTTTAACTTTGATAGAATCTATGCTAGCATTATAAGAAGTTCATGAAGGTGTATGTGGAACACACACTAGTAGGGTTGTCCTATCCAAAAAGCTCTTACACATTGGTTATTATTGTCCCATGATAGATGTAGATGCAACTACATATGTCAAAAAGTGTGAGAAATGTCAATGGCATGCTAATTTGATTCATGCCCCAGTAAAGAATTTGAAAGCAATGTTGACACCATGGCCATTTTCTACATGGGGCCTTGCCCTCATTGAGAATATCAATCCCACCTCATTTGATGGCCATAAACATATCCTTACCACCACCAAATATTTCACTAAGTGGGTTGAAGCTATACCCCTCACTTAAATGACTAGAAAGCAAATTTTCAAGTTCATTTTCAACTATCTCATTTTCCGCTATGATATCCCCTCTGATATTATATCTGATAATGAAGGATCATTCAAAAACAAGGATGTCAACAAGTTATGTGCTGAATACAACATCACACAATATTTTTCTATGGCATATTACCCTCAAGGTAATGGCCAGGATAAAGAATCAAATAAAACCATTTTAAATATTCTCAAAAAGATTGTCAATAATGTCAGTCATGATTGACACCTTCAAATATTCCATGCCATTTGGGCATACCATACCAATCATCATACACCCATAAGAGCCACTCCATACTCACTTGTTTATGGTATATAATCCATCCTTCCCATTGAGGTTGAGTTGCCATCTCTACACATATCTTTCAAGCATGTCCTAGATGATCATGACTATCGAGTAGCTCACCTAAAAGAGCTAGACCTACTTGATGAAAAACATATAGTTTCACTCAATAATATTTACGCATATCAAAACTAATTTTAAGGCCACTACAATTGTGCATCAAACATAGGATATTTGAACCTGGTGATCTTATCCTTAAAGAAAACCAAAAGAATACCATAGCTGAAAAGAAGCATAATAGTAAATTCAAACCCAATTGGATTGGTCCTTTCATCATTACAAAAAAATTTGGAGCTAGAGCATATACGCTTGCCACACCAAATGACCATAAAATTGATGAGCTAATGAACATTATCCAAGTCAAGTGGTACTACACTTGAATGACTTGGTGTATTATCTATAAGGACCATTTCAAATTGTATCATTTTGTTAATATTCTTTGTATAAAATGTTTTTTACTGACTTGTCATCCTACCAACCTATCACTTTTCATATCACATGTCTATTTTACCATACCTTTCCCTGTTAATCAAGTTCACTTTTCCCTACCTATCCCTATGACCTTGGTTCCATTCTATTTGGTTCCATCACCATTTTTAGCAAGAGCATTCAGATTTGGTTTTAGTAGTTGTTTCATACATTCTAGATAGAGGTAGTATTTTGGAGTAGTATGATAGACATTTGGTAGTTGCATCATTCATTTCTCATTTCATTCTCTCTCATTATCTTGATCTTAATTATAACCACCTATGAGAAATTTATTTTAGTGACCTATGCCATTGTATATTAGTTATAACCACCTATGGGAAAACTAAGGACAACACTTATTTATTGTGCCTTGACCATACCAATTCACCATTATCTATGCCATACTATGCCTGTATACCAACTGTGCCTATTTTTTTTGAATTGACTGCTACACTAATTAGATTCTTTCATTGTAAGGTAGAACTATAATGACTTGAGTTCCTACTATGGGACTATGTAGGTAGTGTTTGATACTTTTTGAGGTTATCTCAATCACCCCTACCTAAGTCATGCTCTCAATATTTTGTGAGAAACCTAAGTAATGCTCTTGCAATTTTGTGAGCAACCTAAGTCACACTCTCACCATTTTATGAGCAACCTAAGTCACACTCTCATCATTTTGAGATCAACCTAAGCCACACTCTCACCATTTTATGAGAAATCTAAGCAATGCTCTCACCATTTAGTGAGCTTGAACCATTTAGTATCTTGTCATTCTTGATCGAGTTGAGATACTCTACAAATTCCATAAACATTTGTAAAACTATTAGAAAAAACCAAAAACATTGACCACTTCTCTACCTTAAGGATTATAGGAACCCTTACTAAGTCAAAATCAAATCACTTATTCCATAGTTTCCCTATTATTTTTTGCCTTTTTTCCCATTCACTTGTCATTTTAGAAGACCATTTTTATCCTCTATCATGTCTAGTCTATTTATTTTCATCAGTTATCATTTTCTTCCCATTTCTTGGGAGAACTACATTTGGCTTGAATTTTTTGTTGGTATTACATCCATAGAACTATGTAGGCAACATCTACTTTCCTAGTGCATATAGAGATAACTCGGCCACCCCCTTCCTTTTCTTCTATTCCCCTATTCTATTAGTTTGTTAAGTTTTTTCCTATTTTCTAGGGGCAATGTTCATGTGTCTTAAATTTAAATTATTTGTTTCTTTATTATTTTGTTTGTGTGACTATTTGTTTTCTTTTAGTACTAGTTCCTTGATTTAGTTTATGTTAATTCATTAGGTGATTCTTTGCCCACAATTAGAATTGAATCCATCCATATTCATACATCTACATTTTCATCCTAGTTTTTATCATTAGTGCATTATTTTCTATTGAGTATTAGATATTAGGAGTTAGTCCTTATGCATATTTTGGCCAAGTCCTCATGATGTCATACCATGATGTCTATCTACACATGCTACAATAAACCTCAACTTTAGGAAGTCTATTCAGCAATGGCACCATCAACATCTTTTTGACACTGACCTCCCAATTCCATCCCAATCATATCTTATACAACATAATAAAATAATGAAATAATTTCAACCTTTGTTTAGTTTGGATGAGCATCTCCATACTAACATGTTGTCCCAATTCATCTTTATCATCTGTATCATATTATCATCATCATCAACCAAATCATTCATTTTTTCTATAATCAAGGTCCAATTATTATAACCACCTATGGGCAAATCAATGCACACCATCCCACCTGCATTTCTCAATGATTATAACCACCTTTGGTAAAATCATTGTGTTTTCACCACTTTATTTTTTATACCCATACAAGGGTATGTTACTATCTTGTTTATCTATCCTAACTGGGACAACTCCATCTTCTCAATGATTATAACCACCTTTGCGCAAATCATTGTGTTATCATACCATATTTCCATTATCAAGGTATAATTCTTATAATTATCTTCAGGAAAACCATTATACACCATCCCACTTACATTCTCAATGATTTTGACTACTTATTCAAACTCATTATGTTTTCACCCCATCATTTTTTATTTCTTTGGTCTCTTCATTTCACTTCTTTCTTTTTGAGGGACTATTTGACAACCTACTTGTGCCAACCATTCCCTCAAGAGGGCATCATACAATTAGTTCATCATCATTGAAGTTGTAGGAATACAAGACCATTTAATTCTTTGATAAGATTTTACTATTCATATATCTTTCAATGCCTTTCCAAATAGGGGCAAACTGTAGACACCTAAATCTAGCCACCAATGACCATCAATTTTGACCAATTTTCACCAAAATGCATAATTTGGCTTAAAACACTAAAACACATTAAATGAGTTGAAATTGATATATTAAAATGCTAATTTTGGCTAGGATATCATCAATTATGGAAATGTAATTTATTAAGTAGCTAACTTTGATCATATCATTTCAAGTCAAAATGCCAATTTTGTACTTGGGTGTTATGGATTGCTCTTTTCTATCAAATATATTTCATGAGACATATGCCTTTATTATTTGGTGTTAAAAAAATTATAAATGAGATAATGGATCTAATGCATCTAACATCATATCCGAATTCCAATCTAGTCAAATTATAAGCCAATAATAAGACATTCTAACCAATTTAAGTAATCTGTGCACAAAGAGCCAAGGTTTGCATCAAAGTGCTTAATCATGCGTAAGAGATAATTAAACCAAATAATGAGCCTAATTATTAATTCCATGGAACTTTTTGAATAATTTCTTTTTGTAAATTGATTATCATTAACTGCATCATCAAGTGACATCATTTCTTGAGAAGACATCCCTAGGCCATAAATGCATAAAATATCAAGGTTAACCCCTCCTATGCCTCATTAAGACCCTCCATGCTCTAATTGTTCCTCTTTCCCAAATATTGATGAGCCTATTTATTAATTTTAACTACATAATTAAATTAATCCTTAGCCACACATGTCCATCTTGAGATGGATGGTTTAGGTTGATTCTGGCCATTTTGTAAAATCTATAAATAGGAAGACTTGCCCATTGAATTATAAGCTCTCATATGCCAAAGTTATAATTATAAATTGATTCTAAATATTCATAAAAATTAGTGTTATAATTCCCAAATATTTAGCCAAGCCAAGCTAAGCCAAGCCAAATCCAAACATGGTGCTAAGGAGAGATGGAGGTAGCCACACTTCATTGATGTAGACTTCATGAGCACAAAGCTGAGCAAGCCACTTCAACAAGATATTTATATCATATAAGGAAGGTGAAAGAAGGTTTTTTTTGAATTTTAGTTGTGCTTTCCATTCTAGTTTTGTTAGCTAAGCTCACCCTAGTAACTAGGCCTAGATATGTTAAGCTAGTTAGTGTGTTTATTTCATTTTGATTTCATTTTGGGACTAACATGATACTAACCATCCTCTCTTGAGTCAAATTCCTAGTTTATAGTTACTGGTTTGCATCTTTAATAGAGTCCTTGTAAACTTCTATGACATCACCATTATTTTGTATAGAGAATGAATATAGGTTATGTGCCAAGTATTCTTATCCTTGTTAAGATCACATGTCTAGTATGAGTAGTTTGAGTGAAAGTAACTTTGTGACATCTTAAGCATATATATGAATCAAGGATTAGTCCACAAAATTATTTCACCTCTAGATCTACTTAAATATTTCATTGAAGTGATTAATTCCCCCAATACTGAAGTCTTGCACCATGGCACAACTAGCCCAACATGGGCCCTAGTTCCTCTTTAGCTATGCTTTGAGTGAGTGCATAAGGCCTATGCCTTATGTGGATTAATGTAAGTGTAATCATATGTTCAAATTTTAAGTGCAATGGGAGTATCTCATGCTTGTACCTAGTTGAAGTAAATCAAGAACTAACTGGATGAGATAGACTACAACATTTTGGTTCCATTACTAGGACTTGTATTGAATTTTATTTCTAAAATGGTGTGATAGAATGATGTATCAAATTTATCTCAAAAACATCGAGTACTAGATAAAATAGGTGGAATATATATTTGGTTAAATCATCCAACTTGTAATGGAAAAAATCCAAGAATATGGGTTTATGATAACCTATATGATGCTCTATATAAGGTATTTTCTTGTGAGTTACTTGAGCATGTGTACCGATGGTTGCTTACATATTCAACTCATAGAAGGAGAAGCTATGAATAGTGATACAAGTGGACAAAGGAGTTCCTAGAAAGGCTTGAGACCCTAGATGTAACATAGACTACAATAGTGGATAAATGGTGGCAAGGATCCCTAAATAGCTACGTACTTGAGTTCATAGTCTCAACATATTCGTGTATTGAGGAAGTAGAGTACCAATTTTTACATGACCCTAGAGGCACATTTGAGAAGGATTTATATGTAGAGATCAAAATGATAATGGTATATTACAATTTCAAAAAATTTGGGATGGAAGGCTAAAATCCTTTCATGTATGAGCTATGCAAAGGGGGAGAAGGGGATGTGTAATGGAAGGGGATGAGCAAATTTACACCTGAGAGATCAAAATATAGATCTATAATAAGATACGACACTAAATAATAGAGATGTAGAACCTATAAGTGCTAAGAAAACACATAGAGAGTGGGAAGGACATGGGGAAGGATCTCTTGAAATAAAACAGTATGAGGATAAGAGATATAATAAAGTGATGAATTGAGTTCAAAACTTAATAGGTGTGGAATGCATTGGGTTCCTATAAAATTTATTGACTATAGATATGATTGATTGGCCTACCCCCTTTGAACCTATGACACATGCTCACATGCTAGAAACCCTAGTTAAATAGCATGTAGAAGTAATTATTAACTCTACTTATGACTCAAATCTTAGATGTTTTACAAACTTGGTTTGTAACTTTTTTATTGAATAGATTATTCTATATAAGGAGGTGAGTATAACTACCTCTAGACCATTTGGCACTAGCTCACCATAATAGAACTTAAGCACGAGCATACCAACTTAGCCTATTTCAACAATGCAAAGTGGGCAACAACTCATAGGAAGTGGTTTAGTGCCATAAACAAGTAACACATTGCCAAAGACATCAACTATTCTAGTAGTAATGATAGGGTTAACACCTAACCCTATGAATAGAGGCATTAGAGGACCAACACAAAGATAGGTATTAGGGGGCCAAGTTCCTCAAGTACCAACTACCCCCAATAAATCTACTACAAAATGGTTATGCACTTGCCAGAGTATCATGGTGTAAATAATGATGTAAAATATGTATTAAAGTTTGAACTATAGTGACACATGTGAGATATAACCTAGTGAGAGTGTAAGGCTACTTAGTTTTCAACCACTCTACTTGACTACTCCCACACTTGGTACAAAAAAATTGATCCTAACTAGGCCATGGTTCATTATGATAACTTGAAAGATGCATTCCTAAAGGAATTTGACATTCTAGAGTTTAAACAATAGAGCATTGCATCACTAAAATAAATTACCCATAGACTCTCAAAGAGTTTGTACCTATATGATATACGGTTTAAAACTCTCCTATCAAAGATCCCATATAATATTCACCCTTCCCAACATGTGTAGTGGTTCATTTGGGGGTTACTCATGCCATTCTAAAGAGCATTTTCCATGAAGACTTTTACCAACCCTCAAGAAGTGCTTGAAGTCGTGCTTAGAGTCAAGGCAGCCAAAATTTTAGACATAGAGATAAACCCATTTATGGAAGCTTATATTTCATCTATGTCCTCTTATTTCTAAATATTACCTTTAGCTCTTCGCATGATGTTCAAAGTGGACCATGGTGTAGTAAATAAAAGTAGAAGGCCATAATATAAATAACTACCTATGGAGGAATGTGCGCACTCTACTTTTAAGATACAAAGTCTATTGATAGGTGCATGATTTTTGCAACTTATATTTGTTATAATGCACAACTTAAGTCAACACAACCATATATTATCAATTTTGTAATGCCTATACCTATACCAATGCTGATTACTAGGTGATTGATGAAATACATGAGAACATGGAAAGAGGTTCATGATAAGCCATCACAATAGTCAAGGGGTAGAATAACCAAGGTAATTAGGGATATGGCCAATAAAACATAGGCTTTAAAATATAATGAAGTACCAAAGGGAGAGATGGAACATGTAGTGGTGAAAGGTTCCCACCATGCTCATGTTATAAGTGTGGCTCGATAGAGCATTATTAGTGAAACTACCATATATATCCCATGTGTGGGTATTGTTGAGGGTCTAATAAGGTCAAATAATGCCATGACATATATAAAAGGTTAACCCAAGATACGCTTGGCATAGAAAAGGGCACATGAATGATTAAGCATAAGCAAAAGGAAGAAAAATAGACCCTAAAGATGTAACTTATGTACACAAAGGTAGTCAAGGTGCAAACAACTATGTGCAGTGGATTCACCACTCAACCATCAATTATGCTAGTACCTAATTTACACTTAGAGTATGGGGATAAGGGTCACAATGAGTTCATAAAATGGCTCAAACCCAAAGCTATACTATACCAAGACCTAATGTGCTATAAATATGTGTTATAATAGGTTATAAGTGTTATACAAAACCTATAAGGGGAGATCTAATTAACATGAGACCTAGAAGCATAGGTTGCCACCTCCCATAAGAAGTAAGATAGATAGCAAGGTAAAATAAAAGTATTAACTAAGATCCTACACCTCTTATAGATAGAAGGAATGTTGCCCCTATTAAATAACTTACTCCTAGAACATGTAGGTCAAAAGCAAGTTAAGGTCACTATACCATGCATGAAGAGCGAATGAGAAGTTCAACATATACAAAATGTGGAATATGACCAAGAACTCTTAGTGGATGCCACTATTGATGGATGGTATATTTATGAGGTTTTTGTAGACACAAGTGCTGAGGTCAACATATTGACCAAGAATGATTGGGAGAAAATGGGTAGACCATCCCTAAGACCCTCCCCTCATGTACTCTTCATAGATAATAAGACCTGGGCATAGCTAGTTAAAATTTTCAAGAGCATATTTGTAGATATCATGGGTGTTAAATTCCATGATAAATTTGAAGTAATAAAGTTAACAAAGTAGGATAACTAACTGATGCTTATAAGAATATTATGGTGTTATGTAAATAATGTAGATATGCACTTAAAAAAGTGATACATGACATTTGAGAATACAAAGGAGAGGGTAATTATACCCATTTAAAATTACCAAAGACCTCCTATGTTGAGATCATGGACATCAAGAATGAAATCAACCATATATATAACATCATGGTGTAAGGCCCTAAGAATATAGACCTAAATGATTAAGGAATCATCTCTTGGGAAGATGGAAAATTAGCCTCAGACACCATCGATGTTTTTTGTGATTTCTAGGTCAAGGAAGCATATGAGACCTCTAGTTGATGATGTCACTTGGTGCATACAAAAGTTCTAAAATTAGTAAAGATAGACTAGGTACAGATCAAGCATGCTTCCAAAAGATGGGTCCCTTACACCAATAATAGGGAAAAAGAGTGTTTTACCTTAGTAATAGAAATTTTTTATTACTTCTAAGATATGAAGGGAGTAATCCCATAGAAGACTATGTTTGTGACCTTGAGTCATGCATCCCAAAAGAAGTGGATAGAATGGGTACAATAGTATACACATTTAAGAGTACTATCACTTATTAGTGGGTAGTGTAAAATCCTAGATTGTCAAACTGATAATATGTGAAGGCAACCATTTGTACTAGATTTAGAAAGATCAACAACAACATAGACATTTTAGCCTATTATAATGACTCTAACCCTATCACACACATATGCTTTTATGAATAAACATGGATTATTTGTAGAGAAAATACCCTAAGGAATATATGGGTGCACATATTCTATATGACCTTGAAGACTTGGGCATGGGCATGGTACACAGTTAATGAGACGTGCTATAAAATAGCCAACTGAGATGAACTTAAAGAGTGATTTGTCCATACCTTTTCTTTTTCTTCATAAAATCTTGAATTGATTGAGCCATTATAGGTAATTTAAAGGTCAGTGTTTGAGGACACTACAATATTGGAAGAGTGCCTAAAAGACATGTTAAGTTAAAAATGGTTATCTCTCCCAACCTTTTTCAAAGAGAAAAATCTCAACAGTGACTCTAGTGATGAAGATGATGACACTGGAAGAATTTAAAAGGAAAAAGGAAGTTAGTGTGCTGAGTTGAGGATAACACCCTAGAAGAAGAAGATCATGCCCATATTTAGGTATAAATAACCAAGGTTAACATATAAGTTGAGGACTCATACTAGGAGAAGAATGAACCCTACTAAGCACCATTAAAAACTACCAAGATAGATATCAAGTCAGAGGGGGAACCAAAGATTGCTACTCTAGGAACCTATTAGTTTGACATGGAGCTGGAGCATATTGTTGATCTTTAAAACAAATTTTAGGACTTGTTCCTAAAAAAATATGAGGATATGAAAGGTTTACACCCATCCCTCAAGAATATGAGTATGAAATTATTTGATGATGCAAGACCTATCAAGAAGCAACCTGACAAGATGAACCTAAATCTTCATGCCAAGGTCAAGATGGAGATCAATGGTATGCTAGTCTTAGGCATCATCTACCCCATGCAGGAATACAATTAGGTTATCCCCATGGTCATCAACATCAAAAAGATTGGGTGCATCCAAATTTGTGTTTATTATAGATTGTTGAATGCCACTTGTGTAATCGACCCCTTTCCAACTCCATTCACTAATAAAGTATTGGATGGCATCATAGGTTTTGAGATATACACCTTTACTGATGGGGTCTTAGGATACCATAAAGTCTAGATTAAGGAGGATTATAATCCAAAAACCACCTTTGTAACTAGGTTGTTTCACTTATAATTTTATTCCCTTTAGGTTGAAGAATACACCAATAGTCTTCTCTCGAGTGGTGATCACCACTTTCAAAGAATTTATTCACAAGTTCTTCCAAGTATATTTAGATGAGTGGATAGTGTATGGGTTACTAAAAGATCACTATGACAATTTTCACATAATGTTTGAAAGGTGTAGGAAGTTACAAATTTTGTTGAACCTCAAGAAGTATGTTTTCACAATGCCATTTGGCACTTTGCTCAGGCACATCATCTACAAGGATGGCTTATTCATTGATCTAGCTAAGATTGCAATCATCCTTCAATTTCATACCTTATCCACATAGAAAGACATTTGTGCCTTTCTTGGGAATTATAGGTATTATAATAATTTCATAAGAAATTATGCCTAGATTGTGGAGCCTCTACAGGAACTCTTACAAATGGATGACCCATTCTATTGGGGAATAATGTAGAAGATGCTTTTGAGACCCTAAATATCAAACTATAAAGTACATCAATACTTCAATTTTCCAAATAGATAACTCCATTTCATGTCCATGTTGATGCCTCTAGTACTGTAATAGGTTCCATTCTCATGCAAATAGGCAAAGGGAAAATGGATCATCCCATTTCATTCACAATCAGGAAGCTAACCAAGGTAGAAAAAAACTACACCACAACTAAGCATGAGGAACTTGCCATGGTCCATGCCCTATAAAAGTTTTGAAAATATTTAATGGTGAACCCCTTCATGTTATTCATTGATCATGAGGCACTTAAGTACTTTATGAACAATCCCATTTTGCATGGCCACATTTATCAATGGATTATTTAATTCCAAGAATTCTAATTTACTATGTTAGTGAATCCATGAAAATAGAACTTTGGCCCATACCATCTATCTTACATCAACTCTAGTGATGTGGTAGCACCAATTGAATATGATATGATTGATGCAAAAAACTATAGGGTTCAACACATCCTAGAGGACTTAGCATAAATTGCCACATTTCTAACCTCTAAATCTACACCTCAGACCATAATGGCTAAGGAAAAGTAACAACTCATAGTTTGTATCACCCCTTTTCAAATCATTGGTAGGGAATTTTACAAATTAAGATGTGACAAAGTCATACATTTATGTGTCTTAGATCATTAATAGGAATAAATACTACAAGAGGTGCATGAGGGGATTGCTAGAGGCCATTATGCTAGAGCACTATGATGTGCAAGGTACCACAATCAGGCTTATGGTGGCCAACTCTAATTCATAATGTAAAATAATATGCCAAAGCATGTGATGTCTCCTAGTGCGTAGGGAAACTAAACCATTGAGATGATATGCCTCTCATTCCCATCCTTTCCCAAACACCATTTGAAAAATGAGAAATTGACTTTATTAGGCCTATTAATCTCATGACAAGTTAGAATAGTGCAAGGTACATTTTAGCTATCATAGATTACTTCACCAAGTGGGATGAAGTAGTGTCTACCAAAGATTATATAGTTATCATAATAATAAGATTCATCTAGGAGAATATCATTAGTCACTATGGATACCTACTTAGTTTAACTAATGACCATGGAACACACTTTATCAAAAAAACCATTTAGATCCTATTGACTGAATATATGGTGTTGCACCATAAAATTACACCCTACCATCCCTAAATGAATGACACTATAGAGGAATTCAATAAAATATTGGGAATGTGCTATACCAAAATATGTGACACTGGTCATAAGGATTTATATGACCATGTGTCAATAATATTATGGACCTATCACACTATGTATAAGTCCCTGAATAAAGCTACATCATTTCAAATGGTGTTTCATGTAGAGGACATTTTACCTATGGAATTCCTAGTGCCGTCATTTCACATCATGCATATTGGTTGATTGGATGACCATAAAGCTTAAAGCACATACTTGGAAGACTTGGAGTACCTAGATGAGACGCATACCCAAGCATGATGGAGATAATAGATAGAAAAGGCACACCAAATGTTATGTCATGATAAGCACATCAAACACAAGGTATTTACAAAAGGTGCACTAGTCTTGTTATATGACTCTAAGTACCTTAGGAACCTAGGCAAGTTGTAGATTAGGTGAATGGGACCTTATGTTATTCATAATATATTGGAGATTGGTGCATGTAAACTATGCACATTGGTTGGTGAAATGCTCCTCAAGAATTTCAATGACAACTTATTGAAGCTATAAATTCACTAGGATGGTGCTTGTGCCATCAGGCACCAACTTCCTAGTCACAAATTGGTTGCTTGCCTTGACCATAATAAAATTGACATAAGCAAAATCTTTCCTTATGTTTGTTTCTTCTATGTTGGGTGAATAATAATGGTGTGTCCAAGCCTATAGGAAAACACTTCTGGCACTTACACACATAAATCTAGTTAGGTGAATTGAACATGGTCACTTTTTAAGTGCCTAAGTCCAGACACCTAAGTTGTTGGGCATGTGGGAAGTTTTCCAAGTTTAAAAAACTATAAGGATGAGTTGACAAAAAAAGGTACAAATTTTTTTCATGAGAAATAAATCAAGAGGAGAAAATAAGGTGCTAGAGGACTAGTGCTAGGATTTGTATGGGGTAGGGAAGGCCAAAGCAAGAGATATGAAAGTGTAAATAAATTGACCAAGAAAGAGAGGTGTACATGGAAGGAAGCACAAAACTAAGAAGAGATGAAATTGAGGAGGTTAAATCATACACATGTAAATCACTACACCTAGGTTGCCATAAGAAGGATGAAGGTCACACCAAGTTGAACAAAATGCAAGAGAATGACCATCATGATCACTGGAACCCACATAATGGTCAACATGAAGTTATCATTAAATTATCTATCATTTAATCAAATAAACCATTAGAAAAGTTAATGTTATAATGATGAAATAAAAAATATCCATAATAAATGAGTAGTTGGTAGTGTATTTTACTAGATTTTATAAGTTTTGGTAGATTTCAAGAAATCCGAATACCACTATCCATCAATTCAATAGTTGTAAACATCATATAAAAGAGAAGATGGTTGAGGTAGTAGGGTTAATATTAGTTTCAAGAGTTTTAAGAAAATAAAATAACCACATCCATTAAACCTAAAAGATAATACTAAAGAGAGAATAAGTCATCCATAACCCCCCAAGAAAGAACAAAAGACCACAAACATGATTTCATTCTACCTCGAGTTGAAAAGGAGGCAAGTGGAGAGAAATTGGTAGAGAAATAGGGGAGTATTAGTTTATCAAAATGAATAGGCCACCATTAATGGGGAAGTAAATTTGAGATTCAAATGTACAATCACATTTCTCATGATTATGAAAAAGCACCAAGCATAATTTCATGCTTTAGTAGAATCAACTAGCCACATTTTAATATCAACATGTTTAGGATGGCCAAGAAAAGTCTATGCATAGGTCTACCATAGGTGAAAAAGGACATAAATAAAGTATGGATAATAAGAGAAGTATCCAATATTAAATTAGGGATGTAGTTGGTGGAAGGCATGAGCATCAAATAAGTATATCCATAAGCAAGCACAAAACTTGCCTATAGAGAAATGGAATACCCCCTGAGGTCATAGTGGGGGAGAAGTGGGTGTCCTTTGTGAATATGTGCAAACTAGAGGACTAAAACCATAGGATATGAAGTAATTAATAATATTTAAACTATGAATAGATGATAAACATGGGGAAGAAGACAAATGTAGGTGCCACACTCTTCAATGTCTTCATTAGAGACAAATTGGAAACCACAAGGGCCACACAATTATTTGAGTTATCAATCTTTGACAAGATGAAAGACATGGTGCATTTAGTACTCTTGAGAGTACATGGTGATCAATTCTACTTTTTAGGATGGTGCATGAGGATATTGATGAGCCTCATTAGCAAAATCATGGGGCTACTTGGTGCAGGGACAAACACTTGAGAAATGATGGAGGATGAGGTGGAGGTTGAAAGGGTCACAAAGCTCCTAGGCTACTAAAATTCAAGGTTTTCATTCCCCATTTAGGACATCTAAGACCCAAACATAAGGGTATTTTCATACCTTGTTAGCACTAAACTATGCCCTAGAGGCCAGTGGTTTGATATCAATAAGACGTTCCTATGCATTGCCCACCACATGGCACAAGGTGTAAAATTCAACATCTCCAAGTTCATTCCTGAATAAATAGTCAATAATGAAAAAGAGTGTCATTAGGTGTATGAGACCTTATTATGGGGGTATATGTTGATTCTAATATTAATCAAGAAGATAGGTGTGCTGGATGGTAATGACAACCACTTATGGGTGTTCCCACCCAACCATGAGTCCCCTATTATGAAGTAATAGGACTTCATTTTCCCACTGAACTTATCATATAAGTATAAGAATAGGGTGTAAGGGTGGTTTTAGAGGTACATAGAAGCCTTTAGAAAGGAGTGGCACATCCCTTAAAATTTTCCCTAGAAACTAGTGGGAATGACAACCTTTACCATGATGCAACACTTTTATATGGTGTGCCTAGCACTAAAAAATGGAAACCTATCAGGGTGGCTCTGATTACCTTATGCATTATCATCCAAGTATTTCATGGCAACAATAAGGAGAATCCCCAACATGAAATATCTTGAGATCCCAATCAAGACCATGGATCATGACAAAATCAAGATGAGGTTCCAATTTGTGTACCCCAATGCCAAAGCTACCAAAGATGAGGAAAATGACACCAATAGGATGGACATCTATACCCTCCATATTGTGATAATAAATGGGTGGATATTTAACCTCTATTATGAAATGAACTTGTGTAATAAGGGAAATGATCTTGGAAAGGATGATGATCACCCCCTCTTAGTCAGTGATGAAGGGAAGGCTACACCAAAGTTTTAGGAGAAGACACTCCAAAGGAAATGGGTTGAGAAGCTAAAAGAGATAATGGAGTGCATTAAGTTAAATATTTATTTTGAAGAACCAATTTAACCCCCAGCCCAAATAAGTGAGTGACCTTCATGCAAGAGAGTGATTCTTCCAAAAATAAGCCAAAGAAAAAGACCAAGGGATCAAGAGCATTCCCTAATATAACTATTATAGATATGGAGAGAGAGGTGAGACTCACAACCATAATAAAGGAGGAAACTAAATGAGATCGAGCATGGACCTATATCCTATAGATAGGAGAAGGAGAAGATGAGCTCAATGTTGGGATTGTGTAAGAAGCCCTATAAAGTGGTGTGACCACCACACTTCAAGTAAAAAAATAAATGGTGAGCCTCACATCTTACATCACCCCATTAATGAGCCCTCCAAGGAAACCATTACCGACATCCAATTAGAAGGCCTCCCCACCACCTCCTTAAATAGTTGAGGATAAAAGAGTGGCTTAAAAGAAGATGGGATTGAGTGAGGAGATCAACATGGATTTCGTGCTTGAATATAAGTGGAGGATTGAATGAGAGAATAAAAGACCAAGTTATAGAAAAGGGACCCAAACATTCCTTCACATGTAGAACCAACATTTTAAGTGTTTAGTAAAGTGCCAAGTGACCCCACTATGAAGGTAGAAGAAGCTACACAAGAGGCATACCCAAGTAGTGAAGGGGTACCTAAAGAAAAAGAAGGCAATACTGGTACCTTAGAACAATAAATAGAGATAATAGAGGAGCCTCAACAATAATAAGGTGATGCTGACACCAAAGGAATTACCTTGGAGGTAAGTATTGGAAAACCCCAATATGAGGAAATAGATGAGGGAGGAAGTTTGAGGAAACAACCCCTAAGGATCAAATAAGTGAGTCCTCAAAGGAGATAGTTGAAGAGAGTGGTGGCACCAATGAATAAGAGGAAGTACAGATATAAAAGACCATTATTGAGAAAGATAAAAAAGATCTAAATATAAGGGATATGACATGGAATAAATGGGTGGAATAAGACCTATACATGTATGACACTATGCACCCCTAATCTACCATCACCAGGATGCACAAAGAACTCTAATTTGTGCTAGACAATTATATGGTTGAACCCTAATTTGAGGCACCTAGAATGGATAATTCAATCTTGGAAGATCCTAAAGAGGGGTAGGACTTCCTCATTATTAACCCTTATGATATGAACCAAGTCCATTCTAGGAATACACTAATAAAAATGGCCAAAGAAGTTACATGCCAAAACGTCATTAATGATGGAAAGGTAAAGAACTAGAAATGACTCCTTAAAGAAGCTAACAATGAGGTGTAGGCCAAAAAATTCATATTGAAATAACTCTATGAGCACATGGAGGTGGCCAAACCATCTATAATAGTTAGCATCAATACTTTAGACCTTTCAACGGTTGACAAGATTTGTGTATTGGTAAAGCAAATGCTCCCAAGGATAAAACTGGAGTAGGTGTAGGAAGAAGAAGAAGACCCCAATGTTTCACTATAGGAAGAGCTAGATGACAAGCTCAAAGAGGTATAATACCTATTTTTAAAATTAAATGAGGGAATGGAGGTAGTAGATGCCATTTTCTTAAGGTTTTCCAACCAAGCCTTGATAATAGATGCATGCCTAAAGCAGGTAAAGGAAGAGAAGGAGAAGCTAATGCTGTAAGTATACTTGATAAGAATTCAAATTAGATGAAAATCATGGGTAATGTGAATGAAATTAATAATAAGATCAAGGACCACTAGTAATCCTTAGAATCACTCTTTCACTCTTTATAGACTAAGGCCCATGAGCAAGGAGAGATCTTAGATAGAAGTGTGGAAAAGGTGAAAGCCAATGTTGAGGCCTTCCATAAGGAGTTAGACAAAATAGATATACATGCACTCACTACTTCATCCTCTAATATATATAGTGCTATAAAATAAATCAAGCTAGGCATCAAGGGGTTTATAGAATTTAGCATTGAACTCAAAGAAAATGCACCTAAGTTTTATGCTCTTAAGAGTTTTACAGCCCAGTCCAAGGGTGGAATAAAGTTTTTGTATGGGGTAATGTTGGGCCTCTAACCCATTAATTAGAGGATTTATGCCAAAACAACATCCAAATAGGTGTAAAGGGATCATTTTGTTGAGTGGTTAACCTTTTGGGGATTTTGTAGCTAGTTAGAGGTTGCAGTGTATATCTTGTGCTAGCTAGTTTGTGGCTAACTATCTCTCATATCTTCAAGGCTTCATCAAAGATTTTGGAAAAATGTGTCAGGTGCAACATGAATTTCATAGAGTCATGGATCTAGTGGTTATGATGACTAAGTTCTAGCTTAACACTCATCATGCAACTTTCACCCTGGTGGAGATACTCCTTAAGGCTATTTAAGGATCTTGAGCTAGAAGAGGCAAGGGGATGAAGAATGGTAGTGGAGCTATGATGAAATCAATGATTTGTAGACATTACTTCCATGGACATTAGGTTTAGGAATAATATCTAGGCTTATTTGATTCACTTGTAAGTGCCTAAGATCATCTATGAGCCTCTAGGTTGTTAGGTAGTATGAACTGAGCGTATGCTCTACTATGAACTTTATACTCTATTGTGAATTTTGATTAATGATGAAGACTTCTGCATTAAAAATGTTTCTAGTTTACGTATCTTTTTGTATTACTAATGGAGTGTGTATGGCTATAATGTAACACTTTCAAGACACTTATGTTAATAAATGTTCATGCATATTATTGGTTTGTATCTTAAATAGAGTCCCTATAAAATTCTATGACATTACCATCATTTTGTATAGAGAATAAATATAGGTTCTACACCAAGTATTCATATCCTTGTTAAGATCTACATGTCTAGTATGAGTAGTTTGAGTGAAAGCAGCTTTGTGACCTCTTAAATATCTATATGAATCTAGTCTTAGTCCATAAAAGGATTACACCTCTGGATCTACCTAAATATTTTGTTTAACTGATTAAGTTCCCCAATAGTGAAGTCTCATGCCATGACATAACTAGCCTAATGTAAGCCTGGTTCCTCCTTAATTGTACTTTGGGTGAGCACATAAGGCCTATGCCTTATGTGGATTGATGATGGTGTAGTTGAGTGTTCAAAATTTGAGTTCAAAGGGAGTATCCCATGATTGCATCTAGTCAAAGTAAATCAAGAACTAACTGGATGAGATTGACTACAAGAAGTAATGTTCATGTTTCCACTCATACTACCAATTATGGAACTCCTCTCCATTCATCCTTAATTTGTAATCCTTTGTTCTCACTAGAATATGAGCATGATTTAGAGTACATATTTGAAATTGTCTTTTTCATTAATAAATTCCCTCAATATAGAGGAAAATACCCTTCAACCATTTATAATATTATGATAGGTCCTCAGGTAGAAGGACCTCCTTCACCCTCCCCTACCTTCTCTCATAGATTTGGGGGAACCACTTTCTTTGTATCTCAACCTTTTCTTTCTATCATGTCTCCTTCACACAACATGACATATTATTCTATGACTTCTTCAACCTCCATGCCAAGTATCTCTCCTAACATAGTAGGTTTAACTTTTGATGGGCATCTTCAAAAGACCTTTCTTATTAACCATACTACTGGCATATATTTTGACACTAATTCTTCTCATTCCACTAGTGCTTATTTTGATACCAATGCTTCTCATGCCACTAGTGTGGTATATGCTACTACTGATAATGTAACTCAATCTATTAATACTAATAATAATGCATCACACACTGTGCACACTAGTGAAAATGCTACCCAAGCTAACCAAATCTTAATCAGATGCATAAATTTCAAATTAATAACACAATTTAGATGATTTAGATTCAAATCCATCTCATTAATCTTCAAAACCAACCTTAATAGGTTTCATGGGGAGTGTAAAACTTGAATGCCCCTACACCTCCCTTAGGGATTTACATAGTAACCTTATCCCACAACCACCCCTAATTAATAAAATAATTAAACATCTACAAAATGAACCTCTTGTACCTCAAATTTCTAATATTGACATAGGAGGCATCAAAACTACCATCACCCATAATGGGTCCACTGATCCCACATTACACTTAAAGACATTTGGTAACCTTTGTAAATATTGGGTCAAACTTAACACTTTTTATGATACTAAACTATTATCTAAAACACTTTCTTGGAGATGATTTATATTTTTACAATCAATTAAAAACCCACTATATCACTAGCCTTGAAGACTCAATTAACTCACTAGTCCAATAATTTCAAACTAATGATCTTCTTGAGAATAACTTAGCCCACTTTATAAATTGTAAACAACTTGAAACTAAAATAACACAAGCCTTAATTAAATGATGGAATAACTTGTATAAAAATTATGATCATAATATGGTGGATGATAACCTCTTCCACCTATTCATGAATTATCTCTACCTTGAATTACAATATTGGGTTAGGAATCGCCCTTTAAGAACCTTTGAAGAAGCCCTTGACCAAGAAAAGTGACAAGACTTCCTCATGCATCAATTAGAACCATCTAAACCTAAAATGGGCAATTGTATACTCATTAAAAATATAAAAAATCATGTAACCAATGATGGCATTATTGATGCTTATGACATTATTCATAACATTCAAACAATCACTCCAAACAACACTATGGAGCATGCTCCCCCCGTAAACAACACTCCTACTCCTACATTTTATCAACCCAACCACAATAATTTACACAAACCATTATCCCTATCCAATCTTAAAAAGTGTCTTCCAAGACCTCTACCATGAGATATTAACCCCACTTATCCTATGAAATCATGGTATGATCCATACAATTTTTGTTGGTTTCATGCAAGTTGGGGCCACTCTCATGAAACTTGTAGACAATTATGTAATCTATCTATGATTTTTAATCTAGGTCAAAAATTTGATCATGAAACACTTATTTTAAAACATCAACAAGTATATGACATATATTTTAAAGCCCATGAAATGAAAAATAAAAACCAAGTTTTAAATCAAGTTAATGATCATCTTCCTATCTACAAATATCCTCTTCCCAACCACCAAGATAACATAAAAAATCCTACTCCTTATATAAATAATATTTAAATTCTTATAAACCTCACTACCAATGAATAAAATGTGGTTAATATGCTTAACATGAGAAGAGCAGTTGATTTTATTGACTCAAATCCCACACCTACACAACACACCTCTCAACCTTTCCACATCATTCAAGACACTCCCCATTCCATATAATGATATTGGGGCAAGAGGACCTTATAACCTTGTAATCACCACTCTCAAAAACACAAATTGATGATACCTCTCATACCATCTCTTCTCTTCTCCCAACATCCACATAATAAGACAACATTACCCAAACTTCCAATAGTATTTCTTCAACCCAACCACAAAAAATACCTCAACCAACCATCACACCACCTAAATTAAATCAACCCATTTATAATCAACCCAAACCAACTACACCATATCAATACAATTTCAATTTCACTTCCAAACCTCATTCTCAAGAGATTTTACAACATTATGCACCTATATCTAACAATATTCCCTTAGGTTATGATGAATGAAAACCCATTTTGAATTAATACCTTTCCTTGAATTAATGTGAACTTCCCCCCATCATTGAAACCATTTAATGTACTTATTTTTTGAAATGAACATCCCTCTTCCTCCTCTAGTAGGATGACAAACTACCTTGTCTAGATCCAAAGATAGTATCCTTAAACAATGTGAAAATTGTTTATACATGTTGATGAAATAATGTATACCTCTATTTCACGTAAGTTTCCTATCACTTCCATGATTCCAAATGAGATAGTGATTTGTGTAGATGATATTCCTCTATTTATTATCATACGAATTGGTGATATCTAAGTTAAACATGCCTTAATTGATAAAGGTTTAGGTATTTGTGTTACCTCCCTTGATTTCATTAAGACATTCAGATATTCTAAATGCAACCTCAAATATACATATAACACATGTCAAGGATACAATAAAAGGAAAATGCCTCCTATAGGTTACATTTAGCTCCAATTACCTTCCCTCCTATCATTGTCTACATGAAATTTATGATATTTAACTTTAACCTCTCTTACAACATATTAATTGGTTGATCTTCAACTCATTATATGATAGCAGTTGCCTCATCCACATGCCAATGCATCAAATTCCCCTAGAATGGAGCAATTTACAAGATTAAAGGAGACAAAACCCTTGAAATTTTTAACAATTTAAAGAAAGTGACATATTTAAAATCCTTACCCTTGAACCTTTACCTAGTATACCATTTAGGTAATCCCAAATCTTCAATTATCCCCTCAATTCTAATCAAGGTTATAATGATCATCTTGAATTAATCAACAACATTCCACCTAACCTTATATATTTTTATGATGATGAGATGGATGAGATTAGCCTCAAGATAAAAACCTATGATGCACCCACTCATATTATCACCAAAATTACTCCATATTTACAACCTTTATCCCATCAACCACCTATCAATGGCATCTCTATTGTCTTAACCAAGACTAGACATTCTATCCATCACACATCTTCTGACAACAAAGTCATACCTACATGTACCATCAAATTACATACACTTGACTATGATGATTTATATGATCTAGATGAATGATTTTTATCTAGACCTACCAAAATTATTAGATATCACACTTATTTATTTTAGTCTTTTCATTTATCTTTTAGAATTCCTTCCTTTATAGTACCTAATACTAGTGTTATTCCTATTTATCATAGGGTAGGGATAGAGTGATCACTCGGTACACCTCTAATTATAGTAGATACCCTCAAGAGATACTTATGGATCATGCCATAAAAATTCCTTACCACTTTTCTAGATACCATGATCCTTACAGTTTACTTCCTCCAAAGATACTAGAAACTATTCTTAAACCTTCTTCTTAGCTAGTCTCACCTTTAGATGAGCCTAGTTTGGTTTATGCTCCCACTCTACCTTAATATGAGCCTAGTTTTATTTATTCTATATACCTAAATTCCCTTGTAAAGTTCCTTATTACTTTGTCACAACTTGATCCCATGCCCACCCAATGGGCTAATCAACCTTATTGTGATATCCATAAAATTACTGGTCATTGGACCAAAGACTACTAGTTATATCAACCACCCTCAAATTTCATTCTACCTATTTAGTTAGTAGGCCCCCAAAGCCTAATAAAAAACATATCTATTACTTCAATGTAATATATAATGACTCTTCCACTCATTTTTGAAAACTTAGGTAGTATATTGACACATTATGTCTAGCCACTGCTCAACCTAAAGATAAGGCTATACCTCCTCCTAAGCTACTACCAGAGTATATCCTTAAATATGAGGAGGTATATTATATTTTTAACTAATGTGTTTCACATCATATCAATCAATTCCATAGTCTATAACAACACCTTCATGATCACCCATAGTTTACACCTGCCTCAGTCATCCCTCCTTCCATAGGTCACCCATATAAGAAGGACCCTCCATCAATGACACCTCATTCTCACCCTTAGATACTATTACCATTAAAAAATATATTATTCTACTTGAATATAATTTAAATGAGATATATCATGATCATGATCCTTCATCAACTACACATACATTTTTAGATAAGGAGATTCATAAGGAAGTCTTTGCACAACTTTCTATGAAGATTGGTGAAACTCTGACTACCATCAAAATCCAACTTCATAGAGATGTTTTAGATGTCAAGGATAATATTTTTGGTTAAATTTATTAGTATTTATGAACATGTCATGGAGTTATTTCAAATTTTTTTACATTATGATTTTGGATTGGATTTTTGATCCATTTTTCTATATCTTATACACTTGACTATGTGTCAAATTTGGTTTCACTTATCTATTTTACATGGATATTATATTATGCTTGATGTGTTTTATATGGTTTCATTTAATTTACTCTTTTATTATGAATTATTATAATTATTTTCATGTTTAAACACTTATGTTTATGAATTCACTTCTTTCATGGATTCTTTTTCTTTTACAATGATTGTTTTCTATCTTATCTCACTCAAAAATCAACTAATTATTATTGAGACTTGGTTATACAAACCTTGATTCCCTTAGTAATATTTCTCTACCCTATGATAAATTATCAAACAATATGTCTCATTTTTTTATTATTTAATGATATAAATTGATCTCCCTTTATTCCTTTTATCTTCCTTTCAAATACTAAGCATACATATGGTTGAAACTTGAGATTAGGTACTAGTTCATAGGTAAGTTTAAGTAGTTAGTCAGTCATATCTTTGGATACTTAGCCTATTTTAAACTAAAGTATAAATTTAATTCATGTGTATCACTTATATCACTCATGTTGGTTATTCCAAATCCATATGGAAGAGGAATCATAAAATCCATAAAAATGTTAAAAGCCAACTCATATAAACAAAAGGAAATGATCAAAAGGCAACATATAAATTCAAAAGTATAATTAAATTAAAATATGTGATTCATAACAAATATCATATATTAAATTTAAAGTCAAACTCCATAGTTGGACTCATGATAGAGTTGAGATCCATTGAGGTGTGATAGGCCAGTAGATTGGGATAGGAGAATTTAAAAAAATCTATAAGTGCTACCTACTTTCTCAGACAAGTACCCAATATTTGTAGTAGACTAATGAATATGTAAGAGTCACAAAATAATGGGGAACATATTGTGGGAAAATAGGCCCATTCTACTTTTCTTGTTCATATAACCAACATGATTCGATCTTAATATCTCACCTATTTGCCTATATAACTTTGTACTTATTGTGAGTGGGCATCTTTTGTATTTTGATGGTCACTAGACTCTTAGTGTCTCTCTTTTATACCTAGCATGCCTCATGTTTTCTAAGGTATTATCATAGATGCCTATGCCATGATTTTTACATTCCCTCTTTCATTATAACATTCCTAATATTTATCCTTAATAAATATTATTTTATTAACTGATCATTCTCCCTAGGGTTTTCCTTTGTGAATTGCAATGTAAGACTATGGGTAGGACCAAAGTCTCTTCAAAAAAATTAACATAATAATAAAAATTATTATTAAAATTCACCTCATTAGAATTCCCCTTATGATTTTTAACATAAGACCATGGATAAGACCAATCCCTCCTCACAAATTACCATGTTACAAACATCTTTTCAATTCCCAAAAAAAATTTCACCTCATTGGTTTTACCTTTATGAGTTGTAGTGTAAGACCTTGGATAGGACCATACCCTCATGAAAAAATATTCTAGTACCCAATTCATTCTATAACCAAGTCACAATAAAATTACATGCTTGAAATTTGAAGTAAGTTGTGTTTGATTATGAGTTACATGTCATTGACATACTTCCCATCTTGATTTAGTATGTTTTATGCTTACTTCATAAGTCCTTCACTTTTATCTTCTTATTTTCTAATTGTGTATATGTTTACAATCATTTTATTAAATTTATCATACTTCCCAGCTTGAAATAGTATGATTAATTTGATTTACACTTATATTTTGTTTTTATTTTCATACTTTCGAGCTTGATTTAATATGATTGATTGAATTAATTGTTTGCTTGCTTTTATAGCATTGGTTTTCATGTGTTTTCCATTTTATTACAAATTTTCATACTTGCCAACGTGATATAATATGATTTTTATTTGTTTTAATTTAGTGAAAATATTTTACATGGTTTGAAAACATTTGTTACCATTTTTACCACTTTGGTTTATTTTATTTAGTCATATTTTATTTTTACACATTTCTGATCATGATATAGCATGTATTACATTTGTTTTGATTAACTATATTTTCCCAAATAATTTTTGTCCTTTTATTATTAAACATGCATGTGTATCACATAATTATAGAAAATAAATCATACATCACATATTTTCCATAGCATTTACAACAAAAGTAAAATACATGTGCTAGAAAGGAAATATATTCATGCACCCACATCCAAATCCAAGTGCAACTCATAAGATTAATAAACTATATATATATATATATATATATCATATGTTTTATATAATACAAGTGCAAAATATGAACCCTACCACTTTGGATGATCTTATGGTTCCATCAAACCTAGATCATTTGAGCTAGTTTATATTGGTGGAATAGGTCACATGATAACTATAGGTGCAAGGTGATGGGTTAAAACCACCAATAGGGGTAGGATCTAGAGAGGCTCATGACTAGTAGGCCTTAACATAGGAGGACATCGTATACATGGAAACTATGATGTAGCTCAAATAGGTACAATCCTAAGTGGCCAACCTATAGGGATAGGTTTTTGGATTGAGATATTAAACTACCTCTTTAAAGTGCACCATTTAGAGGGGTCAGTCATAGGCATCTATGGGTAGTGTGGCTAGACCACATGATAGACAAGATGGATCATGGTGTTAGAGATATAGCTATTCATATTTTATTCTTGAATTGTATAAAACATATGATACATATATTTTGTACTTGTATATATATAAATAAAGGTATACTACCTTTTACACTATATTTAACAATTAGTTTTCCTATGGAAGTAGCATCTATGATAGCATGACTAGGTATAGGTGTGAATTTCAACATGTGTTTTTCATGTTCATCCACCATGTTGGCTGCACTAGGATCAGTTTTGAGCAAGATATGACCATGATAGCAATGGTACAATTTAGGAGAATGACAAAAATAGTCAATAGGGAGCAAAGATTTGGGAATATACAAATCATGATAGGACAAATCTATTTTAGATTACAGAGAGATCATAAGATAGACAATAGAGAAATCATGGTTGTCAATGTGATGGATAAAATCAATTAGATTTGTGGCTTGTCATGGAAACTAAGTTCCTTGAGGGATATCAAACAAATATAAAGTATTTAGCAATACAAAATTACACCTAGAGGAAACAATATCATATATAGATCTAGGAGTCAAGTGTATGCCACATAGTTGTAGACAAATAATAAAAACTTGTATTATGCTATCATCATGAAATATGAGAGTGAAATTCAATTAGACACTGTAAAGGGCATCATGATCTAACACATCATAGAAGTTGGAAATATCTCCATGAATCCATGAGGGATGTTTGGAGTCTAATAGAGATGAAAAATATTCATGGATGATTTCATAATTAAAATGGGGTGTGATTTTAAAATCTATTTGGTTCATATGGACGTAATGAAAACCTTCCTTACACCATTTATTAATATCAAAAGTAGTAAAGAATGGAAGATAAATAGGGCACATGAAAACACCATAGATATTAGGATTTACTTTAGATGCTTTAACAACTAACTTACATGTAGGATTAAATCCCTTTGTTTTAAATAGATATAAAATCTTAATATTAGGAAATGAATATTATCCCTTATCATTTACATATCCATTTGATTCAGTAGAGAAATCTTGATCAATACAACATTCAAAAATAGAAGGATTATCCATTAAAACTTACTTGGAAATTAATTGTAGAATTTAATCATGAGTCTCTGATACTAACACAAGCACAACAACGGGTTAAGGGTTAATAAAACACCAAATCCTTCATCTAATCATATTTTTTTTGGCTATAGCTTCAACTTATATTTTTCTTATAGTGATGTCTACATTATCTCATGATTTGTGTCACACCCTTTTCATGGCTTACACATCCTTTATACAGCTAAAATAACCACCTACCTAAAATGCTTTTGCATGGACTCTTAATGCACTACTTTGGCCCAACACATAGAGAGTACATAAGCATAATTACACATACACATATTTAAATACTTTTCTAAAATCAAATAAAATTAACATAGGAAATCAAAACATATAAATTGGCTTTTATTGAACTCTAAAATTTTACATATGCATGTAGGAATTTGAAAACCCTCCTCGACTACTACTTGGCCAAGAAATATATAGAAGTTATTCTTGGTACCAAGGAATATTTACAATTGGATAAAAGATACATAAAGATAAGACTGACCCATGAACTCACTAAATTCACCAACAAAGGACTAAGTATAGAAGGCTATCATGTGAAAGTCATATATGCAATGTTAGCACTTTAAAAAAAATTAGTTGGTGAAGTGAATAAAAGTTAATTTATCTGTGCCATCTAGTGGACCCACTAGAATAATGTCCATCACATTCATCCTCTTCATCATTAGCACACTCTTTATAAGATATCAAAAAATGACATCTACAGTAATGGTACTCAATAACTATCAGTTCTACCAACACATGTTCAAGATTCAATGTTGGGTTAGAATTAATGTTTGAAGATTCACACATAGCTTTACAACTATCATGCAATCCATCCCAATCTAGAAAATGAAATCAGATGACTAGATTGGTAGGTGAAAAAAAAATGAGAAGGTAGGAAAGTACCATAATTTTTCCAACCAAAGTAGTGGTCCATCTAGTTGTGCATTATGTCATTTATTTAGATTTCTTGCCTAGGAATCATAAACTTAGTAATCAAGTTAGATTTGAAAATTATGTCAAGGGTCTCCATCTAAGAGTGAGACTAGTTGTCTTTAATTATTTTAATAGTGAAGGAATCCATTGGATTCCACCAAATGTGTGCTATGTGGTTTACATCTTCTACCCAAGGAGGAGGAGGATGAAAAAATATCTCATTAATTTCTCTAATGATGTTTGGCAAATCATATGCAGACACATCATGCAATCTTATTATAGAAATCCATAATCTAGTAGACACATGCAAGGGAAAACAAGATGAAAAGATAAACATATTTATAAAATTTTATAAGGTGCCCACTTCGACTTCCATAATATAATTATTTTAGAGCACTCTTGAGTGATTGATGATCACTCAATTTACCAATTTTAGGAAAATTGATAAACCATGTAGATTATTGTTCTATAGAACATAGGCTTTTGGGATTCTATCCCAAAACCATGATTATAGTCCATTGTTAAAGACCTTATTGAATAAACACAAGAAATTTATTATAGATTTACTTGGACCACTGGAGGATGGATACATTGATTCACCTCATCTGGGTACTACAATGCAAATAGGAACCATTAAATCTTGGGTACAAAGTTACATTTATTTAGCTTACCCATTTGAAGTTGGGGAATTTATGTTTTCATAAATGCAATGATATGCTCATCAGGACATCTTGTTTATACAACTCCAATAAAACTATAAATACTAAATAGACCTAAGACATAAAAACTATCCTATTATTAACTAAAAATATAGGACCAATTCATTTCTCATTCCTTTCCCACTGAACTTCATCTACAAAGAATCTAGGTTCATCATCAAATTCAAAACCTAGATTCTTATAAACATCTAGGTATAAATTTTGTCGATGATTTTCACAAGTCTAAGTGGTTAACTTGGGAAACATAGATGATTCTACAAGAATTCTATTAACAATCTTAATATTAAAACAATAACTATGAGAAGTATGTAAAATACTAAAAAATTGAGGAACATACCAAACTAGGCACGAAGTTAATTTTCTAAACAATATTAAACACCAAAGACTAATATTATGGTAACTTGAAAATATAAAACCTATGCCTTGGACCTTTCTTATACCTAGAATAAATTAAATAAGGCAAAATCAAAATAACTCAAGTTTGGATCCATGATTCTTAATTCCTATGAATAGGAATTATAGTCAAATTTTTGATAATCATGATCATGGATGATTTCTCTGATTTCCTCATCTTCTATTTATCTAAAATACTTGCACAACCATTCTTCATAATACTATGTTAGAACGAGTGTCAAAATTCTTTCTTGGAGGTGTTGTGGCAAATTGAACCACTCAATTTTCTTTTCATTGCATGTGATTTTTCTGTACTTTTCTATTATCGGCTTTCTTGACAAGACCTTATGTGCCAATGCTCTAATTAAGAAAAATCTAAGTGAATTTTTATTTCCCTCAATCCTCTTAATTATGAAATCATAACCACATAGATTAAGGTGCCACCTTTCTAATCTACCATTAGCCAATATTATATCAAGTTTCTTATGCATAAGATTTACCATGGCTTGGATATCAGTTAGGACTGTGAAATGAATAGGCTTAAGGAAGATTTAAAATTTCTTGATTCCTCTTAAAAAAAAATAATTTATTTCTCATAAACATGGTAACCTTTTTTTGTATCAGTAAATGTACATGATCGATATCCACACACTTGGTTTGTCTTATCAGGTAGTTGTTAGCTTAGTACTATAATCTATGTGTCATATGATGCATCTATGTTCAAGAATAGAGGATTATATTCTAAGGGAAGATATAAGGGAGGTAGGGTCAAACACTTCTGCTTAATATTTCTAATTGCTACCATTGATTTGTCATTCCATAGCACTGGGTCTATTTTCAAGTGTCATTATAACACTCTTCTCCAGGCTGCACGATCTTCAAAAAAAATACTACAATAATTAAGACATCCTAAAAATATTTGAAAAGTAATTTTTTTATTTATCTCATCTTGAAAGGAATTGAATTTATAAAATATATGTTCTTGGAGAATTACTTTTGCTTTACTTAAGTACAATCCAAGAAATTTAATTTTAGTAACTCCAATCTCTATTTTAGAAGTAGATAGGCAAATACAATGCTCCTTAATTTTTTGATATGACTGATGTAGATGAATCTTAAGATCATCAATATGTTTACTAAAAATAAGGATATCATCAATGTAAACTATAAAAAACTCATGAATATTCCAAAGTGTATGGACCATTTTTCTCTAAAAGTATGCAAGTGCAGTACATATGCTAAATGGCATTATAAGCCATTTATACAAACCTTGCAGAATAGTGAATGTTATCTTGAACCAATCTTTAAGTTTCACCTTGACTTTACAAAATCCACTTTTATAGTCAAACTTGATAAAAATTATAGCTTGACTAACTCTTTTGATCAAATCTAAGCTCAATGGTAGTGGATAATTGAAAGGTTCAATTATATCATTAAGAGGCTTATAGTTTATGCAAACCTTTTCTTACCTCTTACCTATTCACTACATTTGTTCACATAAAATATAGCACATGCATAACTTGATTTGGACTTTTGGATAAAGCCACCTTTAATCAAATTAGTGAGTCTGACATCTAGATTCTTTCTTTTTAATGGGCTAAATGAGTATGGATTTTACTTTGGTACCTTGTGCTCAAAACCCTTTTTTCATTTGATCTCACATTATTCTAACTCAAGATTCCATAATTATAGAGGATTGATATTGGAACAATTCTTTTCAAAAAGTTCTTTTAATTCTTTGAACTCATATAGTCTTTGTTTTTGTGTTAATGCTCCTATATACTTTCCTTTTCTTTCTTCTTTCTCTCTTCTCTTCTTTTCATCATGATATTCAATTTAATATTCCCAACTACTAGTTACATTACCAAATATACCTATAGTAACTTTCAATCAGGGAAAATAACATGATTACCATTCTTACAGATAGACACATAGTTTCTTAAACAAATGGTGCATGTTTCAAGAAAAATATATTACTAATAAGCAAATCAAAATCTTGGTCATTGAACTCGACCAAAGATATTTTGAATTTGACTCCCTAAATACATATTGGAACATCTGAGACAATTCTTCCGAAATTCAGAGCTTCTATAGTAATTGAAGTTTTGATCAATTATCTTTTGGGAGGTTTCTTGTATCTGCTCAAGATTGTGCCTATCTTTGTAAAACTTATAGGTGATCCTGAGTCTATGAAAGCATGAAAATTATATCTTTTAAAATATTCAAATTTAAAACTCACCTCAATATACATTGAGTACTTATTAGACAAATCTATTGCTACTGATTATTTAGTATCATATCCTTATAGAGATTCATCTCTATGTTCTTTTGGTTGGTGTTACAAAAGTAGTGCCCTTAATTCCTTGAATTCTTGTTTTAATCCATTGTACTACTTAACAAAATTTTGAATAGCATTGATGACTTATTTCATTTCTTGTATAATATAAATAAAACATTCATGGATTTGACTGAGTTCTAATTCAACAAAAAAATCAATTTTGTTCTTTTTACCTTTGCCTTTTCTTGAATGCCTAATTTTTGAGGGTGTTAGAGAGGTTAAAGATATTTCAAGTTCATCTTGGTCTTCACCACTATGATAGTAGGATAGAAGAAAATTTTTATACTAGGTAGGAACTTTATATCCATGATCTGGTTTAGGCTTCTTGGCTAGCTTATTGTCATCACCATGTCTTTGAAGAACCTTCCAATCAGGATCTCTTAGTTGTAGTTCCTTGATCTTTATTCATAATTGATTTGCTTCATCTTGGAATTTTGTCAAAGTAGTTTGGTACTTGTGGTGTGTTTTATAAATTTTTACAGTCAAATAACCATTTCTATATACATCTTTTGCATATTTCATCTCTATCTTATTTTCTATATCTTGTAATTTCTTTTTTTAGACAAAGAGCACTATGTCATCATCTTCTAAATCTTCTTCAAGAACAATTTTCTTTTTAAAAAGATTATCTCTCAGTAACCTGTCTCTATAATATTTTATCATTATCATTGGAACCTCATCATGAATTTATTAAAAATAACTATCAATATGTATCAATTCATAATACTGGTGAGCAAGAAGATCAATTTCTAAGAGAGTTTGTAATTCAAATGTTTCCCACCATGCTGAAACTATTGGTTTTTCAAAGAATGCATGAGTAGGCATAGAAGAATTGTTTCTAGGGAAATCAATATCATAATTATTTCCTCTACATATGTAACATTTAATCGACGTAGGGATACCATGTGACTGACTGCACTTTCATAGGATGGTTTTGTGCTTGTCTTTGGCTTTCCATTTAGAAAGATGACATTGAGAGATATGATATGGCTTGTAATTGTGATGTTTTTTGAAGTTAGGTAGAGTATAAAAATGAGTATGGTGATTGTGTTTATAATTATGATTCTTGGGATAATGGGCCTTAGGCTTAGAATATTTGCATGAATAACCATATTTTAACTTATTGTAGCCCCAAGACTTGATTTTTGTAGAGTTTTGGTAGTACTTATGCAAATTATAGGATGCATTATATGCATTTAAATGTGAGTCAATAATTTTTTCACCACATTGTTTAAATAATTTTTGTTTTATGAGATTAATGAGTTTAGACAACCTATAATTATCCATGTCAAGTTATTTATTTAACCAGTCTACTACCCAAAGTCCTAGTTTACAAGGTAGACTATGTAAAAATAAATCTTTTACCCATGATTCAGAAGCATGACTAGATTGGTAAGCTAAATAATATGCATGGTACCTACTCAGGTCACAAAACTTCATGGTGAATAACTAGGATTTTATAACTACCATAAACTTGGGTCTTTCAGAACAAAATTTTACAAATATTGAAACAAAGAGGGCATTAAGTCTAATAGTTAATATCTAAATGTGAGACATTTTACTAGTAGGAATTTCTCTAGTACCATTTTCAACACCATCTTCTTCAATAATTATTTCCCACCAGTCTCATAATTTAACAATCTATCATCATAATTTTACCACTTCTAATGATACTCCTTTAACTCCCTTCTTCCTCTAAAAAAATGCTAAATTCTCAAGATTTGATGACTATCTATTGGGGAAAATTATAGAAGAAGAAATTATGGAAGAGGCAGAAAAATAATCAAATAAACCTAGCTCCCCTAAATTCTAAGTTGAAAACAATTATATAATAAGAGATTGGTCTAGGTTGCCCAGGGTTAAGGATGAAAAGAAGCAAAAAATAAGAATGACATATGAGGATAAAGAGGAAGACCTAGAACATTATATTCTGGAAGATGGCCTACTCCCAGACATAACACATGATATAGATGAAAAAATATGTAGCTACCAAGAGGTAAAATAGTTATCTAAGATCAACATGAAACAAAAGCCCAGTACTTCTCAATGGAATTGGTTGGCCCAATGGGTAATATATATTGAAGATAACATTGATGACATAGCAAAAGATGTCATGGATGTTAAATACATGTTAAATGAATATCATATAATGTTGGATGAATACTCCAAAAGATAAAAAGAAGCCACAAAAGTATTGAGAGAAGTTCATTAGGTTACTGGTGAAAATAGAAATATTTTAGATGTTCTTGTTGACACCCATACTTCTATTCAATAGAATTTGTTTGATATTATTTCTAAGTCTGATAAAACAAAAAATTTAATTAAGGCCATAACTAAAATAATTAATCAATCTTTTATTTATCTTACTAATGTTTATACTTCTACCACTAAAACTGAGCCATAAATTGATAGTTTTCACAAAAATCTTTAGAAAATGAGCATTAAGCAATTGATGATTTCACATGAAGTCAGTACATCCTCTACTCATAATAAGGATGCCCTATCTAGTTTAGTCTATGAGACTAAATCTAATGTACATAAGCAATTGCATCAATAGCTAAACAAGTCTTAACACAGAGTTAAAAATATATCAATTACTCAATAGGGTTATGATAGTTCTAAGACTGAAATAATTTCATCTCAAGTAAAGATGGATAAACCTACTGTCAGATATTCAAGAGGGCATTATCCTAAATGGAACAAGTCTACTACTTATTTTTTAAATGTTAGAAGGATAATTGAAGAATTTGATTTACTCAATATTCATGCTATTCTTACTCAGTCAAACTCATCATCAGAAGAGGATTAGCTTAAAATAGATAAAAGGATACATTCTACACAAGCTAAAAATGAGCATGTTAAAATACATGCTAATATTCATGCACTTGGTGGATCAATAGATAATAGTGATTAAATAGAGGTTACTTCATGGATTTACTCTTCAAAACCATTTGATCTAGATGGGGAAATGATGGTAGAAGATGAACAAGTTAGTTGTCTTATAGACTGATGAGTGTCATTCAACTCCTCATTTAATCAATGTTCAATTGATGTCTTATTAACTAGGGCTGGTGTCCAAAGCTATCTATAGTAAGGTGTAGGATGGTAGATCTAGAATTATGCTTGTGGGGGTGTTTGATGGTCCTATTATAAATTTGAATAATGAAATAAATGTGTCTTAAACTACTTGATTCACTCTTTTGCTGAAAAGAAAAAGATGTAACTATTTAATCAAATGAATCCACTCTTTTGCTTGAAAGTAAAATCACACTCCTATTTACACTTGCATGGAAATGGAGATGTTTAACTTAAAAAGGAAATTTTCTTCACACATTTATTGTAAAAGAAAACACACTTTTCTTAGAAAGGAAATGACTTTGGAATAAGGAAATGCCTTTTGAACTGTGAATTTGTTTTAATGTTTTATGAATGAATGCAAACATTAGCAATATTCTGATTAGTTATAACAAAGAGTTAATATAACATAACATAAGTGCCATACATAATTCCTAGTTCTAAGGAGAGTGGGCCCTTGCTCCTCTCAGACTCAAGAACAAATATTAATAAATGTTGGAAACTAAAGTGATAATTCATAAAATTGAAATGATTATAATCTGTCTAAAACTTGTAATATGCTTGTACGTATCTTTCATCTATTATATTTTTTAATAACAAAAGTCTTACATTTTATGCTAATACAATCAAATCAAAATAAGATGCAGAGAGATAGGATTCCTTAGTCAATCCACTCATCCAAATATAGGAAATTGGATTTCCAAGAGATCAAATTATTCTGATAAAATAGATATACTATCCTATAATAGTCCTAAGATCTAAATATATATAACTTTATTAAAAGCAAAACCTAAAAAATAGCAAGTGAGTATTTTCCTCATTTGACTCCAGCTAGAATGATTCTCTCCCATCTTATCTAGCTTCCAATTTCTCCATTTGTAGATTTGTCTTTATAAAATCCATGGAATTGAACCAACATAGTTGGTAGGAATGAGCCTATGGAGTCTGTAGAAATAAGCCTGTACAGTCCATAGAGACAAGCCTATGAAGTCCATATAAATAAGCCTACACCATGATTCAAACTTATTCCATTCATGATGATTTTTTACTATTTCATGTTAGTCCTCCCATGTACTCATATGAACACATGTGTCTCAAAATCATGAAAAAATAGACCTATAGAGTCTGTAGATTCATTCTGTGTGAGTTCATAGTTCTACTGGATGGAGATCAAAATTTAACCTTCACTATACATCACCTGTGTCTTCTTCTTGAGCACTCTTCACAACAAAAAATCACTAAAACATGCTATGTATTATACATTAATGAAAAAGTAAAGGTTTAGTCTTTATTTCAATATAAACAAGACACATATCTACTTTCCATGTAATAGCTATCTAACAATCTATGATTTTCATAAGATAATATCCTTAGAGAGATGAATTGAGGGAAATAACATGTCAATAATGAGCCATATTCTGAGCTCATCATCTCCTCTAGGCTTTACCTTTTTCAAGTCCCATTGTAAACATTCATTTGCATTCATAGCTCTTACATCTACTTTCCAAACTCTAAATCAAATCATAGTCATCAAATTCATCTGTTATATGCTTGTCTAAATTGATTGTAAACCCCTAATGTTATTGAATCATTTATTTCCATGTATTGAATTTATCCTCTAATTATGGAGCCCAACTCTACCATCTTGGAATAGGTATGATCAACAAAGGGGGTCTATATCTCATGCCAATCCATTTCTTTTCTCCCCTAGAGTTTATTACCTCTATTAAGATTTGCAAAATTGAGGTAGCTCTCCTCATACTCCATCTCAAGTTATTTGGAGACATGACCTCTCATCTTCTAAGAGGCACTGAAATTTGGTCCCACCTTTTCACACTTACAATCACCACTGAATAAAAACTCTATCTTAAAAACAAGTCAAAAGAAACAACATAATAATATAAAGCTTGTAAATAATGAGTTTTAACTTCATCACTTAAAAAAGCATAGTTAAAACTCTTTATAATCAATCTGGGGATAGGAAAGGCTGGTTTGATACACAATCTTGTAGTCTTAGCATGATTTGTATACTCCTCAAATCTACTTTTCCAAGGTAGTTGATTTCTGAATGTAGAATGTAATAACCTCATTTGAAATTATCCTACATGAAGGTTTATCAAGAACTTATTATGCTCATAGTCTCCTATGATCAAATCATGCAAATAAAACACACAAGCACTACAAAAAATTTCTAGAAATGTTGTTGGCTATAAAATATTGTAAGGAAGATGAAAAGAGATCCTCAAAAGCTGCCATCTATAAAATTATTCAAATAAAAACAAACTATATGTAGGAGAAGGATTCCTACATGCCAAAAGAGATTCTCCTAATTTGCATACATCATGTAAATTTTCTTCTAAATTTTGAACCTTAACTTCTAATTCTTTCTTTTCATTTCCAATATTTTTTTTGAAGAAGTTGCAACTTTATTTTTCTATCTGAGTATGAAATATTCTTCTTCAATTTGATTTAGCAATTTCAAGGTAGGAATACTTGGACAATTTGTTTGACAACTTTGGTCAACAAATAACTTAGGAGGAGAAGGTGCAACATTAAAAGGTGCTTTGGAAGAGTTTACCAAACTCTACAATCTCCTATTCTCCTTCAAATTTTATACATACATTCATAGGTCTATTTGTTCACTTTCATTTTTATTTATTATTTCTTCTAATTTGTGAACTTCTGCTACATGATTGGTAAATGTTGTGTCCAATTTTTCACCAACAATGAGTTGAGATGATCTTTATTTTGAAATTGACTGATCAAGTCAACAATGTCAATTGTTTCTTTTTGCTCTAGAGTTTGATCTTGAGAAAGCTTCAAGGTTAACTGCATAATAAGATCATTTAGATTAGATGACACTCCTTTTTCATTTGTGCCTATAATTTTTATTTTATTCATTATAGTTTCAATTGAAACATGTGGTTGTTCCATCACACTTGATTCCTCTACCATGATTGGCTGTTCTCCTAGAATTAGCTCCTCTATTATGATTGGAGAGTTCCTTTCAAAAGGAGTTTCTTCAACATTTATAGTTTTAGGGATACTTTGATGTATGGGGGAATGAGATACCTTTTTAAGACTATCCAGAATGTCTGTAGCCTCTTATTCATCTTCATCTATCAGAATTAACCTTCTCCTTCTTTTGGTCACTCTCTGAGCTACACTCATTTGTCTTTCCTTTTCAACCATCAAATCCTTGGTCTTTTCAAGTTCTGTAACAACCTTTCATTTCAATTTTCTTCTTCCTGACAAGGGAATTGGTTGCACTACAGATTCTTGAGGTTCTTGTGGGGACCTTGAAACTATAGATATTTGAGACTTTGTGATTATTCTTGAAGAAGAAGAAGAAGAAGGGATTTCTTTTGAGACTACAATCTATGATTTATTCTTTGGAGTTGTTTTCTCAATTGATGCAGCAGGTGGAGATGAATGTTCATATATTAAATTTGAGGTTTCTTATGTAGGAAAATTTAGAATTTGTTGTTTTACACTATTCTTAAATTCTTCCCAAACCTCTTGTCCTTGCTAAAGGAAGTGATGTTGGATAATTAGGTGAATAAGGCCATGGTGCCTAAGAGCAACATTAGGAGTTGTAGTCATAATTTGAAGGGCACCATATAAGAAGGATGGGAGGTTAATATTGTAATGAGGGTTTTTCCTCCCATACTTAAGGTGTATTAATATTTTCATGGCTTTTCCTCCTAAAAGACTATTTTTCCCCTCACAAATGATATACTTGATTACCCACTTGGCTACAAATTTCCAAGGTTTAGGAAGTGAGTTTATAATAATCCCTTTTGAATTTACTTTAGAATCTATTAGACACAAAGTCCTAGTCTACTCATTACCATTAAACTAAATAATTAAATCATTAAATGGAATTTTGCCTGTCACTCTCATTCCATTTTATAGAACTTATATGATTTGGCTTATAATTTGAGTTGAAATAGGAATAACAATGCCCTTTAACAACTGAAAACTTAGGGGTGAGATTAGTGATGAGTTATTTTACCATTGTTTCATGGAAACCCTAGAACTTTTCAATGAAAGGTAGCCATCCATTTACTCTAAACACTACCATAGAAGCTTTGTCTTTGTGAATCTTTGCTACATTCTTCAACTCTAATCTCATTTTTTGTCCCATTTTTACTCAGATTAGGGTTTAGACTAGCTTTTATTGAAATTTGTAGGCAATAATCGCTAAGGATCTATAGAAATGAGATGTTTTGTGTGAAACTCCATAGCTTCATGAGTCCATAGTTTGACATGATTACTTTATATAGTTTAGTGCCTCACATTTCTACGGAGTGTGTTAGCTATTTTGTCAAATTATTATAAATTGGATGAAATGATGATGTGGCACTTTGACAGTGACAACTATTTATCATTACATTTAGAACCCCTTTATGATGTCCCATCATTATAATTATTGATGACACAATTGATTTTACCAAAGCTGCATAGGTCATCATGAAGTAGACATACACCTTTGCCATCTTGTTTGCGTGTTTATCTATTATGGTATGTGTCATGCCATTCTATTTTGGAAGGCTCAAGTTTGGGTCATCTCCATAGAATAAATATTAATTAAATCAAATATAATTAGTTAACTAAACATAAATAAATATAATATATAACTCACTTACTTTTGACCTTAGATTTATCCTTTGCTTGCCATTTGTCTTCAACAAATAAGTTTGCATGGATTAGTCAACAGGTGTTGAAAGAAAAGAATTTATTGCATGGAGAAGACCAATCATATTAACATGATGAGATTCTCTTTTTTTTTATTATATATTTTGTTTTTGCCCTTTGACCAACCATTGTTGGTTTTCTGTCCAAAGCCCTTTTTACAATGCATAACCAGCCAGCAAGATGGTTTTCTGGGCATGCATTGTCAATAGTGTCCCTGGAAGGATTTTCACTATTAATATATACATATACATATACATACATATATATACATACATACATACATACATACATACATACATACATACATACATACATACATACATACATATATATATATATATATATTATTTTTATTTTTATTTTTGTATGCAGGATCATCAAGGAGCAGGTTCTCTGGAAGAAGTAGAGTCCTCTAGAATAGCTACTTGATTTGAAGCAGTTTCCCTAGAAGAAGTAGAGTCCTCCAGAAAGGCTACTTGATCTTTTAACTTTTGAATAAATTCTTCTTTATTGAGAGGTTTTTGATAAAGCTTCAATCTATGTCTATTGACTAACAGAGCTCTTCTGTTATCATCAATAGTATTAGCTTAGCATAACCATTTTCAAACACCTCCTCAATTTGATAAGGTCCCAGCCACCTCATTTGTAGTTTTCCTTTAAACTATTGAAATTTGGAATCAAACAATAGTGCCCAATCTCCTTTCTAAAACTTTTGTTGCTCGATCTATGAATCATGCCAAACTTTTCTTTGATGTTGTACCAATTCGATTCTTTGTAGTGCTTCCATCCCCATCTCATCAAGTTGATTAAGTTGTAAGAGTCTTTCTTTCTATATTTATTCTAATTCAATCCCTACTTCTATAGCTATTTTCAAAGTTTATAATTCAAATTCAACAAATAATAAGGGCTTCTTATCATAAACCAATTATTAAGGTGAAAATCTAGTTGTTGTTTTCCAAGTAGTATTATAGGCCCAAAAAACTTTGTGTACCTTATCTACCCAATCCTTTCTACTAAAATTAACAAACTTGGTTAAAATGGTTTCTAGTTCTCTATTGGTGACTTCAACTTGCTCATTATCCTATGGATGGTATGGAGATGTTTTTTTATGATGAGTTTGATATACTTGCATAAAGTGCTTTATTATGTTTGAAATGAATTGCAGTCCTTGATCTGAGACTATCTCCCTTGGAGCACCAAATATTTACATGATTATCTCTTCTCTTGCATGAGTTAATACTTCCACTTTTACTCACTTGGTCACATAGTCTATACATACTAGGATATATTCTTTTCCTCTAAAAGGTGGATCCACAAGACCTATAAAATTAATTCCCCATTTCTCAAATGGATTTAAAAATAATTGAGGATGAGGGTGTAGAGGCATCTTTGTTGAAAGAGTAGGCTATCCAATTCTCTAACAAGCATCACAATGTCTGACATATCTTTTTACTTGATGATGAAGGTGAGGCCAATAGTATCCTGCTCCTAAGATTTTGTGTATGGTTCTTTGAGCTGAGTAATGACCTCCTCTAGGTTCATCATGACAAGATCTGATGATATCATAAGCTTCAAAATTTGGCACACACCTATGAAACACATGGTTAAGTCCAAGTTTGAATAGCATTCCATTAATCCATTTAAAAAAACTTTCTTTGATTAAATGTTTCTTTTATTTTTGTGAAAATTGGAGAGGAAACTTCTCTGTGGTGAGGTAATTGTCTATATCAGCAAACCATGAGGATTTTGATGAAATAGTAAATAGTTGTTCATATATAAAATCATCTTCCACTGGTTCTTCCTCACCTGTAGTGTTCATTCCTGACAAGAAATCAACAACCACATTAGACTTCCCTATTTTATCTATAATAGTAAAATCAAATTCTTGTAAGAGCAACAACCATATAATAATCCTACCTCCCATAATTAGTTTGTTGGTAATATATCTAATAGTTGAATGGTTTGTATAGACAAATACCTTGTAGCCTATTATGTAGTGTCTGAATTTGTTTATTGCATAGACTACAACTAGGAATTCCCTCTCAATTATGGTGTAGTTTCTTTCAGTGTCATGTTTTTGCTAATATAATATATAGCATACATGTTATCCTCTTCATCTTTTTATCCAAAGACTGCTCCTATTTCTATATTGGAAGCATCTGTGTATATATGGAATGGCTAAGTCCAATTTGGTTCTCTCAATACTAGAGTAGTAATGAGTTTAGCTTTGATGGTCTCAAAAGTCTACTGGAAACTATCACTCCATTTGACTATACTATCTTTTGTAAGCAAGGCAAACATAGGGGCAACTATTTGGCTAAAATTATCTATGAAGCATCTGTATTAACTAGCATGTCCTAAAAAAATCTTAATTTTAGTTTGTGTTTATGAGATGGGTAAGTTGGAGATTATTTTAACCTTCTTTGGATTTAATTGAATGCCTTTTGTAGAAATATGGTGTCTCAACACTATTCCTTCATCCATCATCAACAAACATTTCTCATGGTTCAAAGCTAATTGACATTCTTCACATCTAATCAATACTCTTTCAAAGTTGGTAATATCATCTTCATAAGTTCCACCATGAATGGTGAAATCATCCATATATACTTCAACAAAATCATTTGTAAGGTTAGAGAATATTGCCAAAACTACTCTTTAGAAGGTTGTTGGAGCATTACAGAATCCAAATGGGAGTAATCAATAAGCAAAAGTTCCCCAAGGGTAGGTATTTGTGGTTTTATCTTGATCTTCAGCTACCACCATTATCTGGTTATACCGACTAAACCCATCTAGGAAAGAAAATTATCTTTTTCTTACCAAGTTGTCAAGAACTTGATCCATGAAAGGTAGAGGAAAATAATCTCTTATTGTTGCTTTGTTTAGTTCTCTATAATCTACACATACCCTTAATTTTTTAATTTTCTTGGGCACAATTACTAGGGGTGAAACCCGCTGGCTATTTGAGATGGGGTAAATAAACCCAACTTCTAGCAATTTTTGGATCTCTATTTTGACTATCTCCTTTAATGCTAGGATTATTCTTCTTTGTAGTTGTCTGACTATTTTGATAGATTCTGTGTAAATGTGATGAGTGCATATGTTGGGGTGAATTATTTTTATGTTAGTATAATTCCAAGAAAAATCCTTGGTATGTCTTTCTATTACTTCAAAGAGTTGATCTTCCTCTTCATTTGTTAACCAACTATTGATGTTCAACATCTTTCCAGGTATTACCGTGATTGGTTTTGTGCCTAGGTAGTTAGATTCTATTTACTTGAATTTACTAATTAATAAGTTTAGAGGACATGGATGAGGAAGTAGCTTATGAAACATGGTTACATTATCAACAAATTTTTCTTCGGGAGGAATCAATCTTGCTAAAGAATAATGGAATGCATCTAAGAAATGAGTTTGTTATTGTTTTGCCAATTTCCACACACTTTTTTGAATCAATCCATGATCATATGGTGAGTAAACAATAAAAGAATTAGAATTGGAGGTTTCATTATATTCTATCTAACCTAATAATCCTAAATTGAGGTAGTCCATAGTTTCTAGATTGGCAGAGTCTGTAGATTCCAGACTGGGAGAGTCCATAGCTTTCAGACTAATAGAGTCCATAGATTTTGGGTATATGTCTCCATTCAATTCATCCAAGTGTTTTTTAACTATGATCATAGCTAAGGAGGAATTTTTTTTGATGCGTTGTCTAATTCTTCCACCCAAAGTTCTTGTATGTGATTTATTGATGGTTTTGCAAGAGGATACAAAGAGATGCATTTGGATTTTAACCCATTAGAAATGGTCATGTCTCCTGACCTACAATCAATTAATGTTGTTACAGTAGCTAACCATGGTCTACCTAGGATTATGGGATATCATATATTATTTGTTTTACGTTGCAAGACTATGAAATCTACTGGATATTCCTAAGACTCTATTAGTACTTCAACATTTTCTATAGTCCTTTCTAGTTTAGTTATAGACTGGTCTACCATTTGAATAATGGTAGTTGTGGGTTGCATTCTCATAAGAGATAATGTATGGAGAGTATCAATTGTCATAAAATTAATTTTTGCTCCTAAATCTACCAAGATGTTAGGAATTTATTTACCTTTGATTGTGACTGTGATCACTGGGCTTCCTGTGATCACTGGGCTTCCTGTGTTCACTGGGCTTCCTAGATCTACATATTTTGGAACTAATAGTTTTCTTGCTAATAAATCAGCAACTTTTTCGTCAACATGAATGGTTCCTGGATATTTTGCTTTCCTCCTAGGTGTCTTAATACAAAGGTTTTTGATGATCTTGTTCAATTCAGGTATATCCATAATAGCTTGTAGTAGGGGTACCTCAATATTGATCTTTTGCAACTCATGGACCAAGTTTGATTTTGGTTTAATATCAATTTATTTTAATCTTTCAAGAAAAGGAACCACTAGTGTAGTAGTGTTTTATTTGTTTGATTTTGGGCTCATTTTGATTTCAGCTTCTCTAGTGTTTAATTGAGATGATTATATATTTTTTTTCAATAGGTATCTCAAAAATGAGAACTAGAGGTTTTTGTATAGTTTTCCCTAATCTTAAATGTATGTCTGAATAATCAATAGCTCTAACATTCATTGTGTCTTCTTGTTCCTTAACATAAGTAGGTGCTAGTTGTTTATTTTTTGGATTTGTTATTGGTTGTGTAGGCATTGAGGGTTGATTGATTTATCCTTGTACCTGAATAACTAGGGGTGGCATTATAGTTTTCTATTGAAGTGGTCTTCTTGGTTGGGTGAATTGTTATTGTGGGTTCCACTATGGATTCCATTGTTGATATTATTGTGGCATCTATTGTTGTTGTGGTACCCATTATTGTTGTGGCTATGGCTATGGCACCATCCATGGGGGTGTTGACATCCAATCTTGTCCTGCCCATGGATTTTGGATTGATGGAATTTGGGGTTGATTCTAAAAAGGTGAAGGAACTAAAACATTCCATGGTGCCATCCATGGATTAATTGGGTTTCTTGCATTAGACTATCCTTGAGACTAGTTTTATGGGGAAAAGTTTTATCTCTGGATATAATTTACTTCTTTAGTGGACTGGACTTGTGTTTTCATTTGATTTTTTAAAATAGGTAGAAGGGTGAAATGTTTGGTATCATGATCTGTTGCATCACAAATCTGACATGATGAAACATTGGTTTTATCTAGGGGTAGTCTCTAAGGACATGTTTCTATCTGTACTTAGGATAGTAGATCGCTAAGGGTTCTATTGCATTTGACTTAGCTTTAAGGCCATCCAAAGTATTATTTAGTGAAACTATAATATCCATCTTTAGATTGGAAAATTATTCCATTAGCTTGCCCACTTCATTAGATTTCCTAAACCTTCCTCTCCTAATTTCAAGTTTTTTTGAGAGTAGTTGTACAAATCTCAGAAATCTGATTGAAAGCCAACTTATTTATATCTCTACCTAACATCAAATTTAAGGTATCTCTAGTATATTAATCCAACCCTTTTAATAAAACCAATTTCTAAACTTCTTCAGTGAGTGGATAATTGCTTATTTTATGAGTGAACATTAATCTATCCAAATAATCCTCTAAAGATTCATCCTCATTCTATTTGATTTTGAAGAAATCCTCTTTTCTTTCGCACACTCGATAGTAATCTTGATACTTATTTAAGAATTCTTTCTCCTTGTCATCCCATGTTCTAATAGAATCACTAGGTAAACCCATGAACCATCTCATAGCTACATATTTAAGTGTAGAGGGAAATAGTTTTAATTTCTAGCTATCTGTTGTGTAATCATAGGGTTAACATAGCACCTTAAACTCAAACAGGAATTGATCAAGATCTTCTATATATCTTCCCTAAAAATTTGGTAGATTAGCTGGTGAAATATTTTTCATGGGGGTTTGATCATTAGGATATGCAATAATAGGAAAGGAAAAAGTCCTTCCTAGTTGTGCAAGTTGTTGATTTTGTGGATTTTGTTGGAAAGCCATATTTTCTTCTTCTGATGATGTTTCAAAGTTGGGATTATCTTCCAACTAAATATTTGTGGTATCAATTATGCATTGTTCAAAGTTCTCAAAATTTTCTTCAACTATGGATTTTTGAAATGCTTCTTCTAAGTCCTTGGCAATTTATAAATAATGTCTTCCTACAAGAGATTGATCCTGAGGAATTTGTCCTATGGGGCTTGCTTGTGGCAATGGCCTGGTTTTTATCCAAGTTTCAAAATATTCTTGCAGATAGGTTTCACTCGTAACTTTTGGTTCACTACTCATAGATGTTGAAGGAGTTTCAACTTGTGTTCTTGGTGGGAATTTTGGGATGAATCATCCTTTAGATTCTCTAGGATGGTACATCAATTTATTGAATTTTGTTTTTGGGATTTTATGGTTTTTACAATTTTTTTCTATTTTTCACTCTAGACCAATAATTATTACCTTACTAACACCTTGTTCCCTAAAAATGGTGACAAAAATGATGAGTGTCATTCAAATCCTCATTTAATCAATGTTCAATTGATGTCTTATCAACCAAGGCTAGTGTCTAACGCTGTTTGTAGTAAGGTTTAAGATGGTAGATCTAGAAGTCTAATTGTGGGGGTGTTTGATGGTCCAATTATAACTTTGACTAATGAAAGAAATGTGTCTTAAACTACTTTATTCACTCTTTTTTTGAAAAGGAAAATATGTAACTATTTAATAAAATGAATACACTCTTTTGCTTGAAAGTAAAATCACACTCCTATTTATGCTTGCATGGAAATATATATGTTTAACTTAAAAAGGAAATTTACTTCACACGTTTGATGTAAAAGAAAACATACTTCGCTTAGAAAAGAAATGACGTTGGAATAAGGAAATGAATTTTAAACTATGATTTTTTTTTTGATGTTTTATGAATGAATACAAACATTATCAAAATTTTGATTAGTTATAACAAAGAGTTAATATAACATAACGTAAGTACCGTACACAATTCTTGGTTCTAAGGAGAGTGGGCCCTTGATTTTCTCAAACTTAGGAACAAATATTAATCAATGCTAGAAACTAAAGTGATAATTCATAAAATTGAAATGATTATAATCTATCTAAAACCTATAATATGCTTGTACGTATCTTTCATCTATTATCTTTTTAATAACAAAAGTCTTACATTTTATGCTAATATAATCAACTCAAAATAGGATGCAAAGAGATAAAATTCTTTGGTCTATCCACTCATCCAAATATAGGAGATTGGATTTACAAGAGATCTAATTATTCTGATGAAATATATATACTATCCTATAATAGTTTTAAGTTCCAAATATATACAACTTTATCATAAGCAAATCTTACAAAATACTAGACAAGTATTTTCCTCATTTGACTCCAACTAGAATGATTCTCTCCCATCTTATCTAGCTACCAGATTCCCCATTTATATCTTTATTTTTATATAATCCATGGAATTGACCCTGTAGACTTAGTAGGAATGAACCTGTGGAGTCTATAGAAACAAGCTGTGGAGTCTGTAGAGACAAGCCTACAGAGTCCATAGAAACAAGCTTGCACTATCCTTTGAATTGATGTCATTCATGATGATTTATTAATATTTCATGTTGGTCCTCCCATGTACTCATATGAACACATGTGTCTCAAAATCATGAAAAAAATAGACCTACAGAGTCCATAGATTCATTCTGTGTGAGTTCGTAGTTCTGTTGGATGGAGATCAAAATTAAACTTTCACTATACATCACCTGTGTCTTATTCCTAAGCATTGTTCACAAAAAATAAATCACTAAAACATGCTATGTATTAGACATTAATGAAAAATTAAAGGTTTAGTCTTTGGTTTAATATAAACAAGACAAATATCTACTTTCCATGTAATAGCTATCTAACAATCTATGATTTGCATAAGATAATATCCTTAGAGAGATGAATTAAGGGAAATAACATGTCAATAATGAGCCATATTTTGAGCTCATCACAAACCAACTTTCAAGACATATAGTTAAAGATCTCTTGGAGATATATGATCCTATCAGGGAAAATAACAAAGAAAATCCCATAGATATAAATCCAAATAAACCAGAGTTATTAGATGAGATTGTTGGACTTAGACAACTTAGAAGTATTATAAAAAGTGGATTCATTCTAAATATTGATAATATAATTGATCCTTATGACATAATAAATATTTGGATTGATTCATTGAGAAATATGCACTTATCCAAACCACCATGGAGTAATACCATAATGGTGACATATGGTACCCGCTTCATTTCTAGTAAATTATGTACTGATGGGAAAAATTTACTGAAGAAGATGGTTTTGAAGATGACACTAGATAAATTCCTACCAAAATAATGTCTTGCAGTTAGATATTAACTAGTGGACTTAATTCCCTCTTTGCTATAATCTTTGAATTTTTTTGTTTTGAAAGACCCAAGTTTACGATAGTTGCAAAATCCTAGTTATTCACCACAAAGCTCTGTGACCTGATTAAATACCATGAATATTATTTATCACTTTCTACTTTAGATTACCCATCTAGTCATGATTTTGAAATATGGGTAAAATATATGTTTTTACATAGTCTATCTTGTAAACTAGGACTTTAGGGAGTAGATTGGTTAAAGAAACAACAACTTGACATAGACAATTATAGGTTGTCTAAATTCATTAATCTCTTCAAACAAAATTTTTTAAAATAATGTGGTGAAAAAATTATTGACTTACATTTAAATGCATATAATGTATCCTATAATTTGTAGAAGTACTTCCAAAACTCTACAAAAATAGATTTTTAGGGCTATAATAAGTCAAAACATGGTTTTTCATATAAATCCTCTAAGCCTAGTGCCCATTACCCAAAGCATCATATTTATAAGCACAATCGCTATACTCCTTTTTCTACTCTACCTGCCTTCAAAAAGCATCACAAGTATAAGCCATATCCTATCTCTTAATGTCATCTTTCTAAATGGAAAGCCAAAGGCAAGTGTAAAACCATCCTATAAAAGCACAATTAGCCACATAGTATCCATGCATTGGTTAAATGTTACATCTATAGAGGTAATAATTATGTTATTGATTACCCTTTAAATAATGTTTCTATGGCCACTCGTGCATTCTTTGAAAAACCAGTAGTTTCAGTGTGGTAGGAAACATTTGAGTTACAAAATCTCTCAAAAACTAATCTTCTTGATCACCAATATTATGAGTTGATACGTATTGATAGTGATTATGAAGAAAGTCATGATGAGGCTCCAGTAAGAATGATCAAAGATTACATTGATAGGTTACTAAAAGATATCTTCTGAAAAAGAAAATTGTTCTTGAAGAATATTCAGAAGATGATGACATAGTGCTCTCTATCTTAAAAAGAAATTGTAAGATACACAAAATAAGATAGATATGAAATCTATAGAAGATGTATATATAAATTCCTATTCCACTATAGAAAATTTTAAATCACACTACAAGAACTGAGCTACTTTGACAAAAATCCAAGATGAAGCAAAGTAATTACAAATAAAGATCAAGGAACTACAACCAAGAGATCTTGATTGGAAGGTTCTTTGAAGACATGGTTATGACAATAAGCTAGCCAAGAAGCCTGAACTAGATCATGGATATAAAGTTCCTGCTTAGCAAAAAAATATTCTTCCATCCTAATATTAGAGTGGTGAAGACCAAGATGAACTTGAAATGGATTCAACCTCTTCAATGTCCTCAGAATTTAGGTGTTCAAGAAAAGGCAAAGGTAAGAAGAACAAAATTAATTCTATTATTGAATTGGAACTTAGTTAGATCTATGAATGTTGTATTGATATTAAATAAGAAATGAAAGAAGTCATTAGTGTTATTCATAAGTTGGTTAAGAAGTCCAATGGAGTAAAATAATAATTCAAGGAACTAAGGGTACTAATTTTGCAACAAAAACTAGAACACATAGATGAATCTTTATAAGGATCTGATATCAAGAAAGAAACATCGATAGATTTATTTACAAAGTACACAATGCATATTGAGGTGAGTTTTAAATTTGAAAATTCTAAAAGATACAATCTACATGCTTTCATAGACTCAAGATCACCTAGAAGTTTTGTAAAGATAGGCACAATCCCAAGAAGATACTGGAAACCTCCCAAAAGATAATTGATTGGAACCTCAATTACTATAGAGGCTCTAAATTTTGGAAAAATTACCTCAGATGTTCCAATATGGATATATGGAGTCAAATTAAAAATATATTTGGTTGAGTTCAATGACCAAGATTTTGATTTGCTTATTGGTAACATCTTTCTCTTGAAACATGCACCATTTGTTTAAGAAACTGACTATGTGTCTAGCTTTAAGAATGGTAATCATGTTATTATTCCCTACTTGAAAGTTACTATAGGTATATTTGGTAATGTAACTAGTAGTTGGGAATATGAAATTGAATAGCATGATGAAAAGAAGAGAAGAGAGAAAGAAGAAAGAAAAGGCAAGTATATAGAAACATCTGCATAAATCCAAAGAGATATGAGTTCAAAGAATTAAAATAACTTTTTGAAAAGAATTGTACCAGTCTCAATCCTCTACAATTATAGAATCTTGAGTTAGAATAATGTGAGATCAAATTAAAAATGGGTTTTGAGCACAAGGTACCAAATGAAAATCCATACTTATTTAGCCCATCATAAAGAAAGGAGTTAGATGCTGAACTCATTGATTTGATTAAAGGTGGATTTATCCAAAAGTCCAAATCAAGTTATGCATGTGTTGGATTTTATGTGAACAAATGTAGTGAATAGTTAAGAGGCAAGAAATTTTTTTACATAAATTATAAGACTCTTAATGATATAATTAAACCTTTCAATTATCCACTACCATTGAGCTCAGATTTGATCGAGAGAGCTAGTCAAGCTATAATTTTTAGCAAGTTGAACTATAAAAGTGGATTCTAGTAAGTCAAGTTGAAACCTAAAGATTGGTTCAAGACAACATTCACTATTTTTCAAGGTTTTTACAAATGGCTTATAATGCCATTTGGCTTATGCACTGCACCTGCATACTTTCATATAAAAATAGACCATGAAATTAGGGATTTTCATGAGTTTTGCATAGTTTACATTGATGATATCCTTGTTTTTAGTAAAAATATTGATGATTATAAGAGTCACATGCATTAGTTATATAAAAAAATTAAGGAGCATTGTATTTTCCTATCTGCTTCCAAAATGGAGATTGGAATTACTGAAATTAAATTTCTTGGATTACACTTAAGAAAAAGGAAAAGTAATTCTCCAAGAGCATATCTTGTAGAAAGTAAACTACTTTACAAATGAGATAAATGAAAAAAATACTTTGAAAATATTTATAGGATGTCTTAATTATTTTAGTAATTATTTTGAAGATCTTGCATCCTAGAGAAGAGTGTTACAATGACACTTGAAAAGAGACCCAGTGCCATAGGATGATAAATTAAAGGCAGCAATCAGAAAGATCAAGTAAAAGTGTTTAAACTTACCTCTATTATATCTTCCCTTAGAAGGAAATATTTTTTTCCTAAAAATAGATGCATCATATGACACATGGAGTGTAGTACTAAGCCAAGAACTATTTGATAAGACCAAACAAGTGTGTAGATACCAATCAGGTACTTTTACTAATATAAAAAAAGGTTACCATGTTTATGAGAAATAAATTCTATTTTTTTAAGATGAATTAATGAATTTGGAATCTTCCTTAGGCATGTTCATTTCATAGTCCTAACTGACAGCCAATCCATGGTAAATCTTATACACAAAAAACTTGATATAAGATTAGCTAATGGTAGATTAGCAAGGTGGCACCTCAGTCTATGTGGTTATGATTTCAAAATTAAGGGGATTGAGGGAAAGAAAAATTCACTTGTAGATGTCTTAATAAGAGAATTTTCACATAAGGTCTTATCAAGAAAGTCAATAACACAAAAAACACAAAAAAATTGCATGCAATGAAAAGAAAACTAAATGGTCTAATTTACCATAGCACCTCTAAGAAATAATTTTGACACCTATTCTAACATCGTAGTATAAAGAATGGTTTTTTAGGTATTTAAAATAAATATAAGATGAGGAAACTAGAGAAATCATTCATGATCATGATTATCAGAAATTTGACTATAACTCTTATTCACATGAATTGAGAATCATGGATCTAAACTTGAGTTATTTTGATTTTTGACCTATTCAATTTATTCTAGGTACATGAAAGGTCCAAGTCGTAGGTTTTATATTTTTTAGTTACCATAATATTAGTCCTTGGTGTTTAATTTTGTTTAAAAAATTAACTCAGTGCCTAGTTTGGTCTGTTCCTCAATTTTGTAGTATTTTACATCTCATAGTTATTGTTTTAATATTACAATTGTTAATAGAATCTAGTAGAATCATCTGTGTTTCCCAGGTTAACCACTTGGACTTGTAAAAATCATCAACAAAATTTGTATCTAGATGTGTATAAGAATGTAGGTTTTGAATTTGATGATGAACCTTGATTCTTTACAGATGAAGTTCAATGGGAAAGGAATGAAAAACTAGTTGGTCTTATAATTTTAGTTAATAATAGGATAGTTTTTATGTCTTAGGTGTGTTTTGGATTAATAGTTTGCTCAGATCTATATAAAAAAGACACCCTAATAAGCGTATCATTACGTTTATGAAAATGTAAAATTCCCCAACTTTGAATGGGTAAGCTGAATAAATGTAACTTTGTACCCGAGATTTAATGGTTCTTATTTTATCTATAGTACCCAGATGAGGTGAATCAATGTATTCATCTTCTAGTGGTTCAAGGAAATCTACAAGAAATTTCTTATGTTTATTCTACAAGGTCCTTAATAATGGACTGTGATCATGGTTTTGGGCTAGAATCCCAAAATCTTGAGTTTTGTAGAATGATAATCTACATGGTTTATTAGTTTTCCCAAAATTGGTCAATTGAGTGAACATCAATCACTCGAGAGTGATCTGAAATAATTATATTATGGAATTTAAAGTGGCCACCTTTTATAAATCATGTGTTTTATACAATATGAGTACAAAATATGAATAACTATAGCTCTAATGCTATGATCTATCCTATCTATCACGTGGTCTAGTCACACTACCCATGGATGCCTATGATTGACCCCTATAAATGGTGTACTATAAAGAGGTAGTCCAAGATATCAAGTTAACAACCTATCCCTATAGTTTGGCCACCTATGTTTGTACCTATCTAAGGTAGATCATAATTCCCATGTATATGATGTACTCTTATATTAAGGCCTATCAGTCTTGAGCCTCTCTAGCTCTTACCCCTACTAGTGGTTGTAACCCATCACCTTGCACCTATAGTTATCATGTGAGCTCTCCCACTAGTATAAACCAACTTGAATGATATGGTTTATATGGAACCATAGGATCATCCAAAGTGGTAGGGTCATATAATGATAACATCTTATCCAAAATGTCATGATGTGTATCCATAATCAGGCTCCCCATATGACCTCCTCTATAACAAGATCTAGAAAAATAGAAACCAAATATAAATTAGATCATATGGGTGTGTGTAAAAAACCATATATATATCATAATTAATGATGCAACTAGTGATCTATGTCAAAAACTTAAAATTAGATTAAAACATTTCTCACCATTGTTGGTATCATCAACCATGGTCTCATCATCAGCTCACTCATTGAGTACCTCTTCCATCATCTACTTTTGCACCAATGAAAAAATTGGAGTCACCACCCAAGCCCATCATGGTCCTCTCCTTAGTGGCCTTTCTATCAACCAAATGTGTCGTAGAACTATTATAGGATCCCCCTATGTGATTGCTAGTGCTTATGTCTCATCACATCGATAGTGTCTCTATCTTTAATGAGCTTATGGTGGCCACTGTTGCCTTTATTATGGTCCCTCCTATGTTCCCACATCCCCTACATCTACATACATTGTTTCATCTCCTCTATTCCTTACTACCTCCTAATATCATGCTTAACCAACCCATGGAATAACTTATTGAGGCCTAATCACTAGTATCTCAATAGGTGCCCCTCCACCTCCTTTCCCTTTTGACTCTCTAGCATGTTGTGCCCAATAATTAGGCACTAATAGATGGGTTATTAGATGTGAAAGTCCTATCTATCTGGGTACACAATCCACTATATGAGGCTCCACCCATGAATTATAGTGGATTGTGATCCACACACATTCCAAACTATAATAATGGTAGCCCAACTCAGTCATATAACTTCTATGTGAGTGTATGACTACCACACTCTCTACCCTTGTGTGATAGTTTACAAAGCTATAACATGGGGCACAACCTATGCTACATGATCCTACCTTCATAAAAAAACCTAAGGTAACCTATCATCAACCAAATGGGGTAACCCAACCAATTGATACATAGGGAATATCTCATATATCCATGTGCTTAATAGAATAATAGGTCACATCATCTTTAGACCCTGAGATAGCATCCCATATATGTCATACATAAGGTAGACCCAAATGACAAAACTAAGACGATACAATGCTCCCCAATATAAAATTAAATAGCACAAGGCTATTATATATAATGGTACCTTTCCATCTAACTTGTGACACAACACTTATGCTATCACAAGCCCTATCATGGCCTTCTATATATTTATAATGGTTAAAATATAAATTAAAAAAAATCATGTATAACCTAGGATAGATCCTATTCAAGGCTATCACCCACTTGGATAAGGATAGTCTCTCATCCTCTAACTATAGTGTATCACAAATCACTAGTGTCCCATCTATAGAAAGTACAAGTAATACTTGGACATCCTCCCAGGTGATCACCACCTCTATGGTATCCACCTCCACCTCTCATCATAAATTATTGGTCAATCATTCCCATACTCTTAGTAACATGTCAATGAGATCAAAACTCAGTGGTATCCATCTCATATCTATAATACCTTCAAATCCCAAGGCAACCAATCAAGCTCTATCCACATCCGATAACCTCTCCAATAAATATGGTAGCTAGGACACATCCACTAAGCACCAAAATCTCCAATGTCTCTAAAAAATAACAAAAAACAAAGAATGTGTTAGATATTAATTTCATAATAATTAAATACATTCTTAAATATTCTATAAAAAATTACAAATTAACTACTTCATCAATTTGTTTGATCTAATTTTCTTATTTATATACATAATTGGCCTATTTAATACTAAATCAACCCTATCACAGTTTTGTCATATTGCATTAGCCCACTAGTATATAGTCAACTTATTTATTTAAGAGATAATTAACCTATATAATATTAAATCAACCCTTTTATAACTTTATCTCCTTATTTAGGATTATATCAGCCCACTACTATGCATTCAACCATCTTTAATGATGTTATATCAGCCCACTACTAGTAGTTACACATTATTTTTCTCTTGACTTACAAACTAAGTTAATAGGGTTGACTTTGTTCTTAGTTTGCAGTGAATTTTTGACCATTTACCATAAATGTATTAGGCATTTATAGGTCTGATATTTTCCTACCTAGTACCCCATTCTACCCCTAGTTTACCTAAAAATTTCCTTGGGTCAGTTTTGGTGTCTAAATTTTGCCTATCATCCAATTTTCTCTATTTAACTTATTTTAATTAAAATTTATCAATTTTTTTGAAATTAATACTTTGTTACCTATGATGGCTACTATGTGTCCTCCACATCATAGTTATCATCTACTCATCATGGTCACTCTTTAGGTTCAAGTTGGGTCTCTCAGCATAATGTTTTCTCAAAATAGTAAAATAACAAATGAATTAATTTTCACCCTATTTATATTTAATTTTAAAAATTATTTACCTGTCAAATAATTATCATCAGATTATATTTTTCAACCACATATTTGTTTCTAATAGATATTTTTGTGATCCATAAGATGTTCTAGAATCCTAAAGTTGTAGAGAATCTTTTCACCTATTACATATATATTTTGCAAAAAATTCAATATTTAGCTAATTTTTACAAGTTTGCCTAATGTTCCCTAGATTGGAAACCTTCACATTTCTATCACTTCATTCCTTATCTACAAAACTAAGGTAAGTAAAGGTATGCATTTTTTAATTCCATCCTTTCATTTATCTTATTCACTTTTTACTAGAATTTATTTAGCTTTAGTGTTGTGTGTTACTATGTTATTATCTCAAAGCACCATCCCCTATTATGCCTAAATGACAAATGATGAAATTTGAGTGGGGCATATGTATACACATAATATTTTCAAAATTTATCAATTATTGATGTTTTCTCTATCATAATAACCCATCGAGTCTCAATCTCTCTATGTCATGCCTTAAAGGGTGCACTGGGAAAGGGTTGGGTAGACCATTGGTGCTTTGAAATATTATTTTACCTTATGTCACCACTTTATATCTATAAAACTATCTCCTATACACGTCCCTAAGATTTACCTCCTCCCTTACACATTCCTCCAAGCAATTCACCACATTATTCAAACCCTATCTAAGTTAAAATATCCTTTTAACATTTATTAAACAATATCAGCCTAAGACAACCTTGTATTCAAATTAATATTATCATGTTATAGTTCTAGGTCATCCTTGGCCAACCCAGACCTTGACCTACCTTGCATTAATCAATCAATGATACAAGGTTGAATTGGGTTGACCTTATTAGCTAAATTTTTGGAAAGGTTTAGGGTTAGATTCAACTATATATACACATCCATTTATATCATTTATGAGAAAGAGAAGAAGAAGAATATTATATTATGAATCTACTTATCCACCATTCTACTTGAGAAGCATTACTTAGGGTTCCAATACTTATTTTGGAGATATGAATCTTATCTCATGAAAACTTAGGATTCATTAGGAGGTCTTTGGCTAAACTATAGTTAATTTTCCATCCTTAGCTTCTTCAACATACATAATAACCTCTTGTGATTCACCTTGGCCAGGGGAGAGATTGAGGCTCGATGGGTTCATCTTCAAAGTTAAGTATTCCAAAATTTGTTCCTCCTCTATTAAAGTAGATAGATTTAAATTTGTACTTCTCTCCCATATATTAGGATTTCATATACATTGGATTAAGTATTTATCTTCTATGCATTCTTACTTTTTATGTTTATTACCCCCACTTTATTCCACAAGCTTTGGCGAGCACTAGATTAGATTTTAATTTAATTTGCATATACTTTGTGAATATGAAAACATATGACCTATCTAGGGTTATTTCATGGTGTTTCTTGACTAGAGGATTTGGAAACCTCTCTAGTGATGTTATTATGATAAGAGACCCATTGGTTAGGTCTAGTACATCCATTTTGGTCATGAACTTGAATGTCTAAATATATCAAAAAGCAGAAGTGTAAGTGTGATTTATCTTTTCTGAGCTAGGATTGAATTGTAGTTCAACTATATATTCCTTTATATACACATGAAGTAGAATTAAAATGTGAGATAATGGTTGGTTAGGACCATATTTATGTGCACAATTCATGCGTGGTAAATGTATGCCAATCTTGTCATTATCAAAACACTTAATACCATATTTTAGTATGTAAAAATTTCCCCTTTTGATTCTAGTAATGAAGTTTTTAGATTATAAGAAAAAAGGTATACCTGAGTGTGTGTAACATAATTTTTATTTGGTATGAAGTTCTAATTGTGTAAGCCACTCAATAATAAAATTGACAACTAATATGTACCAGTCAATGTCTATAGATTGAAAATTTTAATCTAAACTTAAATTTTGAAAATTTAAGAGAAAGGAAGGAGTAAACCTATGTGTTAGTGAAAAACATGTTTCCATTGCAACCTATTGGAGATGATTCTTCCTTGTTGAAGAATTAAATAACCCACACTTCCCTAATAAATCCTAAAGAGAGTTAGGGAAACCTTTCCTAAAATATGTGTAAATATGAAAGCAATTATGTTGGTAAGATAACATGTACCAAACCTCATAAATGTGGGGAGTAGTACATGATGTAATAACCCAAATAAATACTCAACAAGGAAAGGATGACTTTGCTACAAGTAAAAATTAAACCAACCACTGTAGATGGATTATAAATTCAATTGTGTAGTTTTGATCAAGTTTGTTCCATTTAAAAAATGTATGATTTAAAGAGAATGAAAAATGTTCATACCCCCACCATGACCATATATTTGATTGTATATTTTTATTAAAATTAGATTAATGTTAAATAAAATGCATGATCAAAAGAGAATGAATAATTTTCATGCTCCCATCATGACATTAGTGTTAATAAGTATGAAGTCATAAACTATATTTTGTGTATGTGCATGAAGTGGTATCATGCCTCATGAATATGAAAGTGTGTATATGTGCATGAACAAGTATCATTCCATTTGAATATGTACTAATTGATATATAATACTATACATTTATAGGTTGAATCCAAGAACTTGTATTTCAAATGTAAGTGTATATCGGATTTTGTAATTCATATTCATGTAGACTACATACATATGCCCATCCATATGCACCCAAGTGTGTATGAATATCTACTCAATTCTCTATAAAGTGAGTGCATATTCATGTTTTATTCCCCCATAATATATACTAATATGCCAATACCTCTCATGTGACTGAACCATCTTATATTTGAACCATTCTAAATATCTAAAATCTATACTCTTGATCTAATTTACTTTAAGTCATTCATCTTAAAATAAGAGTTAACTATATCATGTCATGTATAAAGATAACATCATGTATAATAATGTTAACATATGGATAATATGTCATCATAGTAATGTATATGTCAATAAAGGCATATATGTGACATATGTAATGCATGGAATATAAATATCATGTGTAGATATATGCATTAATGAAACACATAGTAGTAACCATCATTGATAGATAATTGAATATGACTACATAGTAGAAGTGCATGATATAGTACCGATGAGATGTGGGTGAGTTGGTAAAGTGTTTTGGTTATTTCAAGCACCACCTAGGTTCAAATATTAGTATGGTATCAGAGGTTGGATGTGGTTGATCCTTGTTATTCTTGGGCTGATTATGGTCATTGAGATGATTTTGGCCATTCATTGGTATTCTCTTGGGTATATAGGTCCCCAATTTTATCTTGGACTAGTTGGAGCTTTGATAAAAAAATATTAGGATGGGGAGCCCTCAACCCTGACATTAAGCTAAAAAATAAAAAAAATGCATGATATAGACCATGAAACCACTAAATATTAACAAGATTAATAAGAGAAACAAGATCAAGTCTTAGTGTCATATATAAGGCCAAGGGATACATAAAAGGGACATGAAGTTATCACAAACAAGCAAGTCCAAGGGTTACATGCAAAGGACATAAATATGTTGCAAACAAAGGACATAAATATGTTGCATCAAATACATCCTAGGGGCCACACATAGTAGAGAAGAACAATGTACCATAAATGATAAATATATATTTTATATGATAAAATATTCTTGTACATATGTAAAATATCACTCATGGTTTAAACCTTTAGTTCAAGACCTTTCCACTACCACAAGGCTCACATTCACCATCTCACTATACCTAAATACTTATCCTATAATATGAACCGAATATTTTGATTACCTAGATCACTTGTATCCAAAAATATGTTTAAAAACTTATATATATCCTTTAATTTTAGTTAAACTACCATTTAGATTAGGACATTAACATTGATGCTAGTGTCCCAGCTCTAATGCTAGTGTCTATACATCACAAAAACTTATATTTAAAAATATTTCAATATGTATGGGTTGGCCTATAGTGTTATTTTAACCCTCCCATGAGGTAATTTCAAAATGTGATGTATAAATACAATTCAAAGACCATTATCATAAAATAATATCAAGTACTTTCTAAACACAAATATTTATAAAAACACCTCTCAATCTTGTAAAAATGACCTATTCTTCCCCATTTCCATATCAGTCATAAGAACATTAATCTCAAAGGTCTAAAGCATACAAAGAGTAGCCCATGATTAGTATTTACCAAGCTACAAGTTAAATCACTACATGTACTCACATATAACATATTACATAATTGTTCACACATAAGCCCACATAAGGGGGAGAACTACATCAGTCTAAGGTCCTCTTTATAGTATATTTATATGTAGGAAATGATCATTTATGGAATTTGAGGTTAGATCATATTAAATTGATCCACTAACCCCTATTTTACAAGGTAGTATTCCCTAATAGGAGAAACCAAGGTTTTGAAATACATTATGATATTTAAAACCTATGTTCATGATACAAATAAGTAATTTACAAGGTGATAAGGAACCCTAATAGGTACAGGTGGAATTTTAATAAAATGACCTATAATTTAATGTAGATAGAATAATTAATTTATGGATAAAAGCATCTATTCTAGTGTTCCTATTTTTATGGTAGTGTCTAAACTGATAAAGAGCTAAATTATAGAATCTGATAAATCACAACTGAGCATCATCTTGACAATTTATGTACCCATACTTCTCAGATCTACTTGTACACCATTCAATAATCTACATGTTATTAGTTATTCATGATCGAGTAATCAAATTATTGTTTGTAATTTTGTTTTCTATATTTATTATATTTTCATAATTCAAAACTATATTAGAATATATTGTGAATTTTAATTATTTTATTGGATTGCTTTATAGAATAATATTATCCTTAATTTATTAGGCTATTCTCCCAAACCTTAATTATGAAAATGGTCAAACAATTGGTGAACTTGAGATCTGAGTCTTCATATGTAAATATTAGTTATTCATCCTTCTAAGGTTTATACTTGTTATAATTATTCATATCTATTGTATTATTTATATGAAACCTAGGCATAGTGATAGACTAGGTGGTGTATCTGTTGGAAATATTGAGATTCATCTTATACCACCTAAAATGTATCAATATAATACCCTATCAAATTATACCAATAATGAGAGTGACAATAATTAAAATTATTAGAATACTTAAAACATTATCATAGAGGATCAATATGATCATGAAAACAATGAAGCACATGAGAATAATTAAAGTGAACAAGTAAATATAGAGAAAGTTAAATATATTGCAATTTTCAAGACCACATTCATTAAAATCCTAAATATCTCCAAAATATACTTAGTACTATATTAGAAACTAAAAAAGTAAAAGGCATTATTGAACAACCATTGCTCTCTATTGATATAAATATTAGGTCTACTGTATATGCTTATCACACATCACTCCTAATATCCCTTCCCTCAAGTACACCATTGATTTATGCATATAGTGGGGGAATGAGATATGTCTTCAAGCCAATATTCCCCAAATATAAAACAAATATTTCTACATCAACCATGATAATAATAAATACTTCAACACAATTAATGGTTTCAATGCCTACATCAACACAAGTGATGTTTACATCCCCTTTGGTGATTTACCAAATATAATATCTTAATCCCCATGGGTCTACTATGAAAACAATTCTCTAAGATATTCAAGCTTTGGAAGCTAAAATTACAAATATTAAGCAAAGTGATTCAAAATATACTCATGCTATTGACTCAAAATATGTATTGCATAATACTCTTGTACCTGAGATATATTTTAACCCCTTTATAACTAATTTTTTAGCATCCAATTACACACTTTATGATGGCAAGGGTGATATTGAATAGCATATCCAATCTTTCTATGTGACATGTCTTGATTATGTTTCCAATGATAAAATTTTGACCAAATTATTCACAATAAATCTAAAGGACTATGCCTTAAGATGGTTATATTAGCTACTAATTCAATCAATAAAATAATTAAAACCTATGAAAAATTATTTTATAACACATTTTAAATCATTATTATTGAAAATGTCTCATATGCACAAATTTTAAAGATCAATCAAGGAACCAATGATCCCATCAATGAATATGTTTTGAGGTAAAAGATAATGATGGCAAAAATGAAAAATCCAATGGTAGATAGAAAGCTTCAAGATATCTTTAAGAAAATATTTCTTTCCCCATTACATGAGTCTATTATCTTAAACTAGTTTAAATATTTTAATGACTTATTCCATATTGTTTGATATCGAGAAATGAAATTCATTACATTAAATAGGCTTAAGTATGTAGCCAACCCATATAATACATCCAATACCAAGTTTCATATCAAACTAAGATATAAATTAAAACCTATGTAAGTTAAGAAGGAAACACAAATAAAAATGAATACAATGTCACAACAACTTAATCATCTCATATTATCTAATTCACCTAATAGATAATTTATACAATTACCCAAGTCTCTAGTTTTACTACTTAAGAAGATAGGGGAGTGTCATCTCATATCTCTACCTCCTCCCTTGGAGGTTGATATGAGTTAACATATACTAAAAGTATATGATTTAAATGTTTATTATGACTATCACTAATGTGCTAGGCATTCCATAGATATATGTTTAAATTTAAGCACAAGATATAAGACCTCATTGATAATAAACAACTGGCATTTGATGATTCTCTAAAGGATTTAGGTTCACAACATGGTGACCAAAAAAATTGGAAGATACTCAAATATAGATTACAAGATCATTTTAATGAAGTATAAAAATTTAAAATGGCATATAATACATTCCATCTTCCACCACATTATGGGTCTCCACTAAATGATATTATTGGCACACTTACATGTGAGATACCTCCTATGGTTTAGAGGCCTATTAAATTTGATGATAGTGAAATTGTGGATGATAAATCAGATCTTCACTCTTTGTTTATTAGAGCATATTTTGATAATCAACCTATATGAAGTGTTATGGTGGATAATAGTTTTAGTGAGAATGTATGTACCATGACATTACTCACACATTTTGGATATACACACAATGATTTGTACCCTTCTAATAATATGATCAAGGCATTCGATGGTAAATCACAAGAAGGTTTTTGGTGAGATTGATTTACCTTTATAGGTTGATCCAACACATGTGACTAAAATAATTTTAGTCATATTACACATGAGAGTATTTAATATGTTATTAAGATGACCTTGGATTAATAAGCTTCATGTAATTCCCTATATAGTGCATAAATATCTCAATTCTATTCATGTCAATAGGGTAATCACAATTTTAGGGATATAGTACATGCATATAATAAAAAAATAAACATTTTTATAAGATAATTAATTATAAAACCTATTAAGGTTAATCATGAGATAAAGGGTAAGTAAAATAAAATCCTGTTTTATAGGTGACCAATACTTGAGAGGCCATCACATAAGACATACATATGGAATCCATACTATCATGGCCTATCCAATTATTGAGATTAGATAAATATGTTTAAGAGAGGGTATAAAGACCCAAAATTTCACCGACGAAGTCATATAACACTAAAAAATAGGTTTCATAAACCATTATAGCTTATACTTCTTCTTCACAACCACATAGCCCTATAAGGCATAGAAAGGATATGACATATTATACAGATTCAAATTTGGCACATATATATGATCATTGACATCATGATCAATTTGTTTTACACATTCTTAATACATATCACCTTATGATCATACCTTATATGGTATCACTAGCTAGACCTTTCTTTCATAAAAATTCAAAAAAATCAAAAAATAAAAAATAAAGAAAAAAACATTAAAATAATTAAAAAAGTTTAGAATTCAAATGTTTAATTGATTTTTAATATGTGGTTTTATTTATGTTAGAGATATCATATAATTTATATATACACACATGTTTCACAAGTACTTGAGTGTGATAAAATTACACATCTGATCCATGATATATGCATGCAAATATGTTGGACCTTTCCTCTTCTCATGTGACACAATACACTAGGGGCATATGCTTCTATCTATCATGATTGATACAAGTTATATTGTTTTATGTCACTTTATATTATCATGTTGAGCTTATATAATAATGCTTACACATGCCTACACTCATGCTTGCATATTATGCAATGTATTTAAAATGCTATGATACAAATTTTTTTGATAGCACATGTGTAGGGACTAATAAGATATGCTTATGCTATTTATTTATATATTTCACTTAGTCACATTTTCACATGGCTTACTTGATTTTAATTCTTGTTTGATACTTTGTATTATTTGTGGAACATTTGAACATGTTCTTGTTTGTTGTCCACAATTCTCTAAGTGTTGATTGTTTCTATTATTGGTCAAAATTTGAACATGTCATCCCATTCAAATGTGTGATATTTGAACATGCCCCTTGTTTTTTGTCTCCTTAAACCCATTCCTACATGAAATTAACTGATCTTGTGTGTGTTCTTGATTTTTTGATGAGATTGTGATTGTTACTTCTATATGTTTCCATGACTCATATCATACATCTTAGGGATTGTTAGTCTGGATACTAAGAGATTCATTGATACATCTTAAACATGATACCAATATATTCTTCTTTACTACATGATTGACACAAATATAACATGGTTATATTATCATTTTGAGATAAGTTGACTATCATGTTACATTCCCATCATCTAAAGGGGGGGTGTATACACTTAATATTTTCAAACTTTATAAATTACTAATGATTTTTATCTTTTAAGAACCCATCGAGTCTCAATCTCTCTAAGTGAATGACTTCAAGGGTGAACCAATAAAGGGGTGGGTAGACCATTGGTTCTTCATAGGATTGTTGTCCCTTACTACCACTTATTATCAATCCATCTCCGAAAATCATTCCCATAAGCTTTATGGCCTATTTTCACCCTTTTATAGTAATTTACCACCTTTATTAGCCATTTCTTAACCTAAAAACCTTTTTAATGGTTTAAATTACACTATCTACCCCATCAACATTGTATTTTAATTGATAAAACTTATTAGGGTCTAGGTTGACCCCAGGCCAACCTAGTCTATGACCTAATTTATTTTGTCAATAACAATACTAAGTTGACTAGGTCGGCCTTGTTAGCCTAAAATTTTAGAAAGGATTAGGCTAGATATATATATATATATATAAACATCCATTTAATCATTTCTAAGATAAGAAAATAAGAAGATATATTGCACATATGCTTATCCACCATTCTACTTGAGGAACAAGCTTAGGGTTTCATATTTTCTTTGGAGATATGAATACTGTCTTGTGGAGAAGTCTTTTGGATGCATTGATAGGTTGTGTATCCTAGATTTGATTTATCCTTGTCATCCTTTCATATTAAAACAACCTCTTATAAAGCACTTTGGCTAAAGGAGAGATTGAGGATCGGTGGGTTCATCTTTAAAGGTAATTATTCCTAACTTTATTCCTCTTTTGTAAGAGTAGATAGATATGAATTTGTACTTCTCTCCCATGTATAATAATTACATATACATTTATGTGAGTATATGTATTATATGCATGTTTAATTTTAATATTTATTATCCCCACTTTGTATCACAATCTTTGGTGAGCACTAGATTAGACTTTGATTTACTTGTTATTAGTTTAGTGAATATGAAAACATAGGACTTACTTAGGGTTATTTCATAGTTTTAAGATATCCCTTAGCTAGTTCTAGCATATCCATATTGGTCATGACACTAAATATATAATGTATCCATAATAAGAAGTGTAAGTAGGATTTATCTTCTCACAGCTAGGATTGATTTATAGATCTGCTATATTTCCCATTGCATACATTCTGGTGAACCTAACATGAATATAACTCTTGTAGGTTTTATTTCATGCTATCATTTTATCATATTAATATAATTTTATATATTTTCAATAATTTATCAAACCATTTGGTATAGTTCTAACTTTCTATGCATAGTTTTAACATACAATCACATCAAAATGACTCTATTATATCTGTGTCAACCTAATCGATTGAATAGGTTGACATATTACTACTTTTTAATTCCAAATAAGCATATAGGGTCAAATAGGTTGAATTTGTCATCTTATTATCTTTATCAACATATAGATCAATAAACTAGGTCAAATAGGTTGACTTTGTCATCTTATTCTTCTTTAGCACATAAGGTTTTGTAGAACTAGGTCAAACCAGTCAGCTTGGTTTATAGAATTTGAAAGCAAAAATTAAGGAAAATCAACATAAAATTTTCAATCTTAACCATATTCAAGCCCACCAAGGTTCCTCTTTTTACTTTCTCTATCATTTCATTACTTTTTTCAATTCTAGATTATATAAGTTAGCAGTCTTTAAAACTATAACCCTACAACAAACTAGGTTGACCTAGTTGACTTATTTCTATAGTGTATCTTCTATCTAAGAGACATAGTTGACTTGTTTAACTCTAGTCTTAAATACCTTAATTTCATAGAATAGTAGAGATCCAATCAACTCTGTTATATACTATTTGCATATAATGTTACTTGAACTGACACTGTACTATTCTCAAATCAAGGAACTATAACTACTTGATAGTAATTAATTCACATTTCCTTTTTTAATTGTTTGCATGCTTAAAGTAACTCACATAATCTAAATATTCATTTTACAATCTAAATATTAATATACTATGGGACCCCTCCTAATACATATTCATTTTACAATCTAAATATTAATATACTATGGGACCCCTCCGAATACATATTCATTTTACAATCCTTTTTTCTCCTTAAAAGATCAACCTATATTAGAATATACTCTAGAAATTCTTTTCTTCATCAACCAATTTCCTTAACATTGAGGAAAAGATGCTTTTACTATTTATCACCTTATGATAAGTAGTCAAACTGAGGAGTCCCATTCACATTCCCCCACATTCTCACATAGATTTAGGGGAAATAATTTCTTTACCTCTCAAACTCTTCCTTATCTTTTGACCCCTTCTCATAATATGACCTCTTCTTCTCTGATTTCCTTCACCTCCATGCCAACTATCTCTATTAACATGATAGGTTCTACATCTAGTGGGCCTTTTCACAGACCCACTCTTCTCAATTATTCCACTAGTGCATTATTTGGTACCCATGGTAATCATGCCTCTAGTGCTTATTCTCATCCATCTACTAGTGAATATTTTCCCACCCAAGCAAATCATGATACTATTTCCTCATTTAATAACAATTCCTCTCAAGCTACTAATATCACACATGTTACCACTCATAGTGGTACCCAAGACACTAATACAAATTCAAATGCTTCACACACTACAAATAACACCATTCAAACCCATCAAATTTTGTTGAAAAATCTTAACCAAATGGACACTTTCCAAGTTAATAATGGCAACCAAATGATGCAAATGCAAAATCATCTTATCCATCTCCAAAATCACCCTAAACAGGTTATATGGGAGTGCACAACAAAAATTCCCCCCACCTCCCCTTCAATATTACCATGGTAATATTATACCTCAACCTCCTCTTGTTAAAAAAATAATCAAACACCTTCAAAAAAAACCTATTATGCCTCAAATTACTAACATAGATATAGGAGGTATCACCCCTACCATTAGTTACAATGGATCAAATGATCCTACCCTTCACTTAAAAATGTTTGGAAATCTATAAAAATATTAGGTCAAGTTAAACACTTTTTATGCTACCAAGATAATAGCAAAAACTCTCTCTAAAGATTTTGTTAATTCTCTGATATAAGAGTTTCAAATTAGTGATCTCATTAAAAATACTTTGGTTCATTTTATCAATTGCAAACAACTTAAGATGGAAACTATAGAAGCTTTCATGGAATGGTTGAAGACCTTGTATAACAAGTGTGAACACAATATGGTAGATGATAACCTATTTCATCTATTCACAAATGATTTTTATCCTAAGAAGAAATATTTGGTCTGGACTCTCTTTCCATAGATATTAGAAGAGGCCTTTAACCAAGCCAAGTACCAATATTTACTCATGTGTCAATTTGAGCCATCCTAACCTTATATGGGCACTAAAATGCTCATCAAAAATAAAAATCATCATGATACTAATGATGGTGTCACTGACTCTTATGATACCATTCATAATATTCAATCTATTATTCTCAACTAGGCTCCAAAACAAGCTTCCCCTCCCAACCACATACCTAATTCTCACTTCTCTTCGATAAGTAACATAAATGTTCATAAACCTTTATCCTTAGTATAGTTAAAAAATCATCTCCTAAGGCCTCTTCCATGAGATCTTGATCCTACTCATCCCATGAAATCCTAGTAAAAACCAAATATATATTTTTGGTTTCATGTTAGTTGGGGTCATTCTCTTGAGACTTGTAGGCAATTACATAATTTAGGTATGCATTTCCTCCTTGGTCCCAATTTTGATCATGATTTATCATTTAGAAACATAAATGAGCCTATGACATTAACTTCAAATCCCATGAAACATAAACTAAAAATCAAGATTTGAACCAGGCTAATGCTCATATGGCCATCTACAAATATCCTCTTTCAAATCACCAAGACAACAATGAAAAGCCTATTCCTTCTACCAATCATGTTGATAGTATTATAGACACAACTCCTAAATATAATGTGGTCAACATGACTAATATAAAAAGGGTAGTTTCCTTCATTAATTCTCATCCCACTCACACTCACCAATCATCTCACACTTTATGTGTTATCCAAGATTCTTTCCCAACTCACTTAATAGAGTTGGGGCAAGAAGACCTTATACATTTTGATGAACTTATTTCAACACCTAAATTAGATAAAACTTCTCATAGCATTTCTACAACTCCTATAATCTCTTTACCCATCATCAATGATACTCAACTTTGTACTACCACTTCTTCAAATTTATCTCAAACCATACCTATGTGAACCACCCCATCCTCTCAATCCAATCAACCAACTTGTCCTTAAATTAAACCTCTCGTATCCTATAAAAAAAAATCATGAAATTATGCTCCTCCTTCCAAGGAACTCCTTCAACACTATGCACCTCTTTCCAACAATCCCCTTATGGGTTATGATGAATGGGATCCTATCACTGAGCTTACTCATCTCCCTTCTCAAATAACATTTATTGAACTTATATGGACTTATCTACACCATTATAATAATCTTATGTAGATCTTATTCAAAATGAATATCCCTTATCCTCCACTAGAAGGATGTAAATCCACCTTATTTAGATCAGAAGATAACATTTTATAGCACTATGAAGAGATGTTTATACACATTGATGAAATAATGGACACTTTTCTCTCCCTTAAATTCCCCATTATTTTTTATAATTCTTGATGAGATTATACTTCTTATGGATCATCCTCCCCTCTTTATCAGTGTTCAAATTGGTGATATCCAAGTCAAGCATGCTTTGATTGATGAGGGTTCATATACTTATGTTGCCTCTCTCTATTTTATTAAAACCCTTGTATATTCCAAATGTAATCTTAAGTCAACATGAAACATATGTCAAGGATATGACCAAAGGAAAATGCCTCCCTTAGTTTGTGTGTGGCTCCCTATCACCATTCCACTTGTGACTATTTGAGTGAATATTATGATCTTTAACTTTCCTCTTTATTATAACATATTTCTTGATAGGCTATGGACTCATTACATGAGGGAAATTGCCTATTCTACCTACCAATGTGTCAAGTTATCTTATAATTGTATAATCTATAGGATTCAAGGTGACACTAACCATTATAATCTCAAACAATTCCAAGACCATGGTGTATTTAAAATTCCAAAACCCTTGACAAGTATTCCATTTCATGAATCTAAATGGTTTAACTTCCTTGTCAACTCTATGTGAGGTTACCATGGTCACCCCAAACTCATCAAGAATATACCACCTAACCTATTATAATTAGATGATGATGAGATTGATGAGATAAATCTCATGATAAAAACCTCAAACCTCTCTCCTCATCTCATTTCTTAGCTTCTACCTTCTCTGAAGCCACGTTCCTATCAACCACCTAGTGATGATATACCCATAGTGTTAACTAAGACTCGACACTCCATTAGTCACACCATATTTGATGAAAATGTTATCCCTACCATGTAGTTGATCTTTGTAAACTTGAATACAATGATATTTATACCTTAGATGATCCATTTTTAAGAGGTATTATTTAGGATCGAGATGCTAAAATAATTCATTATCATTATTCTTTACTTCAGTCTTTCCATATATCTTATCCCATTTTATCTTATATAGTTACTAATTTTATAATTTTTACTCTTGTTAGAATGGTAGAGATGGTGTGCACACCTCTATTTTATGATGAACCTCATAGGATCATACTTATGGGTCATGTTATGACTGGTCCCTATCACTTCACTAGATACTAGGACCTTTATAGATGGTTTTACCTTGAGATGCTTGCCACCATCCTTTAGCCTTTTGTGCATCTTACCCCTCCCTTAAATAAGCCTAGTCTAGATCTTATTCCCACTCCCTCTCTATCTAAATCTCTTCCTATTTTTGATACTATTTATCTTTCCATCGAGCCATGTCTAATATCTCCACTAGCTTCATCTTCCCTTGGTGATGGTTTTCTCCTTTTACCGTAGCTTGATACTTTACACACCAAATGGGTTGATCACTCATATTGTGATATTCATAAAGTGTCTAGTCATTATAATAAAGACCATACATTACACCAGTCTTCATTATCTTCCATTTCCACTCCCTCTATTAGTACACCCATAAATTCTACTAACAAGCATATATGTTACTTTCACGACACATATAATCATTCCTCCACACATTGTCATAAGATAAGATAATATATATAAACCTTGCATACCACTCTTCCCCAACCTATAAATAAGGCTATATCTCCCCATATAATATTACTTGAATATATTCCCAAATATGGAGAGGTATATTGTCTGTGGCACTAATGTGGTACCCATCACACTAATCATTGTCATATCCTTCAATATCATCTCAAGGATCACCTCATAACCATTATTTCACCTACTAACCTTCCTCCCATAGGTCACCCTCATAATAAGGATCCATATTATTCCCCTGTGGATCCTCCACCTATGGCCCCTTATTCACCTATAGTTTCTATACCCATGATTCCCTCACTAGTGGATCCTCCTTCAGCTATGGCCCCTTCCCCATTGGTGACTCCTTCACCTATCACCCAATTTCCACCAATGACATAGAGTCCATTACTATTACTTATCCTAATAATACCATGCATGATAGTCCTCATAAGCATGATCCTTCAGACATGCTTACATTTTTCATCAAGGATATTTAACATGAAGTATTTTCTCAACTTTCTTTGAAGATTGATAAGATCCTTACTGTAGTTAGAGTTCAGCTTCATAGATATTTATCAGGTATTAGAAATAATGTGTGTGTAAAAATCTACTAGTATTTATGAACACAACATGGTGTTCTTTCATTCCTTCATTTTTGGATTGGACGTGTGCTCCAAATTTACATTTATCTATCTTATATCATTTGACATTATGTCAAATTCCTATCTATCTTACATGATTATTTATGTTTCACACTACATATTGTCTATGGTATCATTTTATTCCTTATGTTATCTTATGCATTATATATCAAAATTACATGCTTTTTATCTATCTACTCATCTATTTATTTTCTCATGATTATTTTCTACCTTATTTATATAACACGAATGATCATTATTGGGACTTAGTTATTCAAACTTGTCTCCCCTTAGTCATTCCTTCTTTACCATGTGATTAGTTAGCAAATAAGTCATATAATTAATCTCATTTATCCATTACATATTGTATCTCCCTTTATTCGCCTTATTTCCTTTCACAAAATAAGCATACACATGGTTGAAGCTTGAGATAATATGTTGGTTCATAGGTTAGCTTAAGTGCTTTAGTCAGTCATGTCTTTGGATACTTATCTTCCTTTAGCCAAAGCCTAAATATCATTTGTATGTATTAATTTATATCTAATTATTGGTCATTCCAAGCCTGTATAGAGGAGGAATCTTAAAATCTAGAAAAAATAAAAAACCAAATCATTTTTACAAAAGGCAATGATATAAAAGGCAACATTAATTTTTTTCAAAATTTAAATCACATTAAAAGACATGATTCTCAACACATCTCCTCTTTTTAATAAAAGATAAAACTCAAAATTTAGCTTCATGATAAAGTCAAGGTCCATTGGGGTGTATTAGGCTAATAAATTTGAAAAGGAGAATATAAAAATCTTTTAGTGCTACTTACTTTCTCACGCAAGTATCGAATCTTTGTAGTAGACTGATGGCTATGTAAGAGGTCCTGAGGAATGGGGACCCCATTGTGGGAAGGTAGGTACATTTTAATTTTATTTTAAAAAAAAAAACACCATGATTTGATCTTAGTATGTCACTTATCTACTTATATAAATTTATGCTTCTTGTAAATGGGCATCCTCTGTATATTGATGGTCACTAATCACTTAGTGTCTTTTTATGTCCTTAGTGTACTTTCTATTTCCTAAGGTTTTCTCATAGATGCCTACATTGTGATTTTTACATTCCCACTTTCATTTCCCATAATACTAATATTTACCCTTGATAAACATTTTTTTATTCATCGATCACTCCCCTATGGATCCCATTTATGAATTGTAGTGTAAGACATTGGATATGACTAGGCCTTCCTCACAAATTACCAAATTTTCACATTTTCATCTCAAACATACCCTTTAACATATTTTTTATTTTTATTTCCACCTCATTAGTGTTCCCTTTATGAGTTTTAGTGTAATACCATGGATAAGACCTGACCTTCCTCATAAAATTTTCCAATACCCAAGTCACAATGAAATTACATGTGTCAAATTTGAGATAAGTCATGATTGATCATGAGTTACACATCATTGACATGCTTCCCATCTTGATTTAGTATGTTTTATGTTTAATTCATTTATTTTTTAGATTTATCTACTTATTTTCTAATTGCATGTAAGAATACAACCATTGTTCTTAAGTATTTCATACTTTCCAACTTGAATTAGTGTGATCAATTTAAGTTCTTTTTCCAAATTTTGCTTCTCTTTCATACTTCCAAATATGATTTAGTATGATTGATTGAATTAATTGTTTTGTTTTTATACCATTTGTATTTTATGTACTTCCTAATTGATTAAATTATTTTCATACTTCCCAATGTGATATAGTGTGATTTTACTTATTTTAATTTGGTGCCAATATTTTTCATGGTTTAAAAACATTTTGTTTTCTTGTTTACCACTTTTTGGTTTATTATACTTATTAATATTTTATCATTACACATTTACCATCATGAAATAGTTTTTAGTACATTTGTTTTTGATTAATTATACTTTTTCAAGTCTTTTTGCCTATTTCTTTTTAAGCATGCATGTGTATCACATAATGCTAGAAAATAAAACACTCCACATATATTTCCCATAACATACAAAAACAATACATGTGCTAGAAATAAATATATCCATGCATCAACAACCACAACCAAAAAAATAATCATGAGATAAAATATAACTATAAAAATAATATATCTCTATATATCATGTGTTTTATACAATACAATGGTATAAAATACAAAAATACATAGCTCCAGCTCTATGGCTAGGATCCATCATGCCTATCATGTGGCCTAGACATACTTCCCATAAATGCCTTGGACTATCCCCTCTACATGGTATACTATAATGAGGCAATATGGGATCTCAATTCTACTACCTCTCATTATAGGTTGGCCACCTGGGAATGTACCTATCCAAGATGGATTGTGGTAGCTATATATGTGGATCTGTCCTACGTCAGGGCCTACCTAGCATATGTCTCTCCTACTCCCACCCATACTAGTGGTCACAATCCATACCTACATGTCTATAGTTACCTTGTGGCCTCCCCCACTAGTCTAAACTAGCCTACTTGATCTGGGGTAGATAGTACCATAGGATCTTCCAACGTGGTGGGGTCATAACGTGTTAGCACCTCATTCAAAATATCATGGTGTGATTCCATGACAAAGGATCCCCATCTTCCCTCTTCTATCATAAGATCTAAAAAACCAAAATTGAATAGATATTAGATCAAATATACATCTCAAAATTTATCTATCTACCTACAATAATATACAGCTAGTATTCTATCTCAAAAAATGAAAATTAAAACATTTCTTACCAATCTTAGTGTCACCAATCATCATCTGCCTGCTTGTCAGGCATGATCTCTCCATCAGCTTGTCTCCCAATCACCGCATCTATGGGTTTCCTCCCTATCAATGAAAAGCTAGGAGTCACCACTCATGAATGTTATGAGCCTCTCCTTAGAGGTGCCTCTATTAACTAGATCTATCTTATGCTAACAATAAGGTCATCCTATGTGACCAACCTCATTTTTGCTCAATCTTACTAATGACACCTCTATCTGTAGTGTGTTTGAAGTAGTCACTACTATTATTGATATAGTGCTTGTTATGGTACTTGATGCACTCGTAAATCAATATCCATGCCATATCCTCCTCTAACTACTAGCTATGATACTCAACTAGTCTATGGTCCCACATGTCATGGCTTGATCACTAGTATCTTAACTGGGTCTCTTCCTCCTCTCCCCATAGGATCTATAGCATGCCATGATAAAAATTTAGTCACTACTAGAGGATCCATTAGGTGTGGGATTCCAAACTGACCTAGAAAGCATGTCATTAGCTATGGCTCTACCTAGTAGGTATAGTGGCCTATGATACATAATCGATCCAACCCTAACACCACAGTCACCCAATTAGGCCAAATAGAAGAAATATGTGTGTATGGATACCATATGATATCCCCTCATGTGACTACTTATAGTGATGTCATGTGGGGCATGACTCACATTACCTAGTCCTATCTCTATCTAGTTACCTAAGGTAACCTACCATCAACCACATAGGGCAATCGATTTGGCTAATATATAAGAAACCTCTCATATATCCATGTATTAAGAACAACCATCAGTCTTATGGTCTTCTTCCCTATGGACAACATCCCATACATATCATGCATAAGCTAGACCTAGATGATAGACCCAAAATCATATAGTTCCCCTAGTCTAAAATGGATTGGCATAAGGTTATTACATATAATGATATATTGACATTTGACTTATGAAACAACACTCATGTTATCATAAGTTTGATCATTGATTTATAGATTTATGGAATCTATATGATATACACATTGAATAAACTAACCTTCAAATTTGGGTATATCCTATCTAAGAACATCACCCACCTAGCTAGTGCTCATCTTTCTTGCAAATCATCTGGTGTCCCTGTGATCACTAATGTCCCTCTTATCAATAATCTAAGTAAGGAATGAACATCCTCCAGTGTGATACCTAAATTTATGGTATCCTCATCCACCACCCATCAAAACATTTTGGTCAACCATTTTCATACTCTAAGGAACATGATAATGAGATCAAAACTCAGTGGGATGCACCTCATCTCTATAATACATCCCAGTCCTATTGTAACTAGTCTCACTGTATTCATGTTTATCGAATGCTATAGAAAATTTGGTAGCCATGATGCATCGATTAGTCACCAATATCTCCCATGTCTGTGTAAAATATCAAACAACATAGGATGTGTTAGATATCTATGGCATTTATAATCAAAGTACATTCTTAAAAATTTCAAAAAATTTAGTGGGTTTGATTTATTTTATTCATTTTCTACTAAATTGACCTATTAAATACTAAATTGGCCCTATACTTCATCAGGGACACTAAATCAACCAACCCTACCAAAATTATACTAGATCAACCTCTTTAGCACTAAGTCAATCACCTTTGGTTTGTAATAATAAGTTAACCTCCTTTCTACCCTATAATAATATATCAACCCTTAAAAAATAAGTAAATTGTCTTATTGCTATGCAGTCATCCCCCTACCTTAGCCAAATAAATTGGCCTACTACTATATAGTTAACCTGTTAGATATTTTGCCTTTTATAGACTAAGTTGTCCTAGTTGACTCTATTCATCCACAATGATGAATTTTTGAACAATTAGCATAAATGCTTTGAGAATTTATTGGTTTGACTCCTTCCTACCCTATACCCTATTTGAACCCTAGTGTCCCGAAAAATTTCCTATAGTTCATTCCAGTGCCTAGATTTTGTCTACCAGATAATTTTATATAAATCACTTAATTTCAAATAAAAATATTTAAAATTTTGGAATTTTTAGTTGTTTACCTATGCTACACTCATTGTGACCACTATGCATCCTCCCCATCTTATTTTTTGTCTCCTCACAATCCTAGCTCTTTGGTCTCTCACTAGGCCTCTTAGAGCTCTATTTTATTAGAATAGTAAAAATACCAAATGAATTATTTTTCACCTTATTTATATTTACTATTGAAAATTATTTACCATTCAAATATTTACCATCATATTTATTATTTTGATCTTATCTTTGTATCTACTAGCTCTTTTTCCAAACTATAAAATGTTCTAAAATCCTGACATCATATAGAATATTTTAAACTATTATATGTCTATGTTGCTTTTTTTAAAAAATATCTACATGTTTGTTGAATGTTCCCAACATTAGACACCTTCACATTCCTTACATCTCCTTATTTATCTAAATAACTAAGGTAAGTAAATGTATGCATTTTTTAATTGTATCCTTTCATTAATCTTATTTACTCCTTACTTCACTTTATTAAAATTAAATGTTGTGTGTCACTATGTTCTTTTCCTAAAGCACCATCTTCTGTTACACCTACATGACATGTGATGATCTTTGAGTGGGGCATATGTATACACACAATATTTTCAAACTTTATCAATTAATGATACTTTCTATCTTGAAATAACCCATTAAGTCTTAATCTCTCTAAGTTCATGCCTTAAGGGTGCACCGATAAATGGGTGGGCAGACCATTGGTGCTTCACAATATTGTTGTCCCTTACTAGCACTTTTTATCAATCCAACCATCTCTTATAAACATTCCACTAAGATTTGTATCCTATTTTCACCCTCTAATCATTTACCACTTTCATAAGACTTTCCTTAACCTAAAACCCTTTTTGATAGTTTATGTTACATTGTCAGCCCCATCGACCTTATATTCTAAATGATAAAACTTATTAGGGTCTAGGTCAGCCTAGTCCATAACTTAATTTGTTTTTATCAATAATGATACTAGGTCAACCTTGTTGGCATCAAAATTTTGGAAAGGATTAGGGTTAGATCCACATATAAAAACACATCCATTTCCTTATTTCTAAGAAAAGAGAATAAGAAGTAAGATATATTACGCATCTGCTTATCCACCATTATATTTGAGGAGTAAGCTTAGGGTTGCATACTTTCTTTGGAGATAGGGATCTTGTCTTTTGGAGAATAATTTTAGATGCATTGATAGGTTGTGTAGCCTAGATCTGATTTATCCTTATCATCCTTACATACCACAACCTCTTGTGAAACACCTTGGCCAAGGGAGAGATTGAGGCTTGGTGGGGTTGTTTTTAAAAGTAAGTTTTCCTAAATGTGTTCCTCCTTTATAAGAGTAGATAGATATGAATTTGTACTTCTCTCCCATGCATTAATATTTTGTATATATTGATGTGAATATATGTCTTCTATGTTTATTTAATTTTAATGTTTATTACCCCCACATTGTGCCACAAGCTTTGGTGAACACTAGACTATACTTTGCCTTGTTATTAGTTTAGTGAATATAAAAACATAGGACCTAGTTAGAGTTATTGCATAATTTTACTTGACTAGAGGCTTTGAAACCCTCCCTAGTGATATTATTTTGGTAAGATATCCTTTGGTTAGGTCTAGTAGATCCATCTTGGTCATAACCTAGAATATATAATGGATCCACAATCATAAGTGTAAGTAGGATTTATCTTCTCCAATCTAAGATTGATTTATAGATTTGTTGCATTTCCTATTACATATAGGGGGAATATTAGTGGGGTAATGTCATAAAGACATGATTCCACATAAACATAGTTGGTATAATTGAAATAATTTGATATAATTTATATGACTCATATATACACTTGAGTTAGATTTTTATGCATTTAACACTGATTTTCATATATTTGTGACAGAGTTTTTCTAGATTTGTGATAGGTATTATAAAAAAATTATATAGCATAGGTTAAATTTTGATATATAATTCAAATTGAGACAAATTATAGGTGCATATTCCATTCAAATACACCAAGTCATATATGCATATTCAAATTACATACATATTTATGCATTAAGATTACTAAGATGCACTATTTGAGTCTTTAACTATCTATAATGGTTGGGTCATTTGAGTAGTATGATCAAGCTTTAGTGCCTTTTATGGCCTTGGAACTATTTTTTTAAAGTTAATATGGTTATACCATTTGACCTAGGAGAGATTGGATATATTATGTATACATGAGATGTGTAATTAAGATTCAACACACTCAATAGACTTGGCACAACTCACCTTTTCATTGGATTAAGAGCATGATCACCCTCAAATTATCCTCTTCACATCTCCAAGGTTCATTTTTAAACCTATATCTCTGTCCAACACTTCATCTAGGAAACATCACTACCAAGGGAAAATATGGTTGCATCGACATAGATGTGTACTCATTTCTTTCTCTCTTCAATTATTTAAAATTTTAGATTATATACACTATAATATATTATTGGTTTCATGTAATACACAAAATAAAAAATTCAAATGGATCTAAAGTCAAAGAAAGGTGTTATGTACACACCAAGGTACACTTACACTTTTAATTTTCCTTTAACCTAGTAATTTCATCCTCATGTATTACTACATTAATGGGGGGAGGGAATGTAGATGATAAATCTATATTTTATATTATAAAATAATATTTTACACTTGGAAAATATCACTCATACATAAACCATTAATTTTAAGACCTTTCCACTACTACAAAGTTCACGTTCACCATTTCACTATGCTTAAATGCATATGATATAGTCCTAACCTAATATTATAATTATTTATATCACATGTATCCCATAATATGATTAAAAATTAATATATATCCTTCAATTTTTAGTTATAAATCTTCAACATTTTACTATTCTCCTAAATAATACTATCTAGATTAGGACACTACATCAATACCAGTGTCCCATTTATAACACTAGTGTTCATACCTCACAAACACTCAAATTTGAATTTTTTTGATATGTATGGGTTGGCATATTGTATTATATTAACCCTACCATGATATCATTTCAAAAGGTGTTATATAAATACAATTCAAATACCATTCATTATCCTCAAGCAATATCAAGTACTTCTAAAGCACATATATATCTAAAAGCACTTATCAAGCTTACAAACCACCCTATTCTTCTGCATTTCTATATTAGTCATAGGGGAAGTATTATTACAAGTATAAAGCATCAAAAGAGTATATCATGATAAATATTTAAAATTTTTAAAGATATATCACTACATGCACTCACATATAACACTTTTCAAAATTATTCACCCATAATCCCACATAAAGGGGATAAATACATCAGTTCGAGACCCTCTTTAGAGTATATGGCTATGTAGGCAACACTAATTTATGGAGTAATATTTGATTTATCTCAAATTCACATGATCCCACTAACCACTATTTTATAAGGTGCCATACCCTAATTGGAGGACCTATGGTTTTGAACTACATATTGATATCTAGAACATGTGTACACAATTCAAAACATATAATATGTAAGGTGATATATCAACCTAATAGGTGTATGTGGAATTTATAGAAAATGGCATGTAATTCACTATGGATAGAAGTGTTGGTTTGAAGATAGAAGCTAAAGAGAAAAGAGAGAGAGAAAAAAGAGAAATAGAAAAAAGTCTCTATTTTTATGGTAGTGTTTAGGTTGACTGAACTAATTTCCAAAATCTAATGAATAAAAAAATGAACATCATCCTAACTATTTAAGCACATACACTTCTTAGATATACTTTCACATCATTAAATAAGACAAGTGTTATTACTTATTTGTTATTAATAAATAAAATTATCATTTGGCATTGTATTTTCTATATTTAGCATATTTACTTAATTCAACATGTATCTTAATATATTATGAATATAAATTATTTAATTTGCCTAATTTATATAAAAATATTATCCTTAATTGATTAGGCTATTATCCCAACCCTTAATTACATTAAGGGTTAAACACACACCCTATCATGTAAGAGAGTAACAAAATAAATGGAGCATAGAATAGGTAAAGACTAGTCTACATCATCCATATGTATCAATTTCACATAATAGTATAATAACATATCCATGTAGCACTATGTAAGATATGATTGACTAGAAATACATGTGTAAGAAAAATATATATATATATATATATATATATATATATATATATATATATATATATATATATATATATATATATATATATATATATATGAACATGGTATAAGGTTATATAAATATATTACCTATAATATTGAGACCTGTGGAATAAGATTTCTCTAATATTAGTAGGGGCATTGGGTAAATGAAAGTCTAACATCTATATGTCCATGTGTAACATGTATGTCCTACATTGTACTCATATACCATGAAATTCATGTGAATGAAAATAATATTCCATATACAAAAAATGTGATGAATAACATAAGTAAATAATGTAATCTAGTAATCATGACATGCTTAGGTCCTGATTTTTTATTTTTTGAACATTTTGAACATTTTTGTATTTTATTGATTTTTATTATTTTTTAAATATTTGAAATTTAAAAAGTGATAAAAAATGATCCCATCAATGGGAAGATCATGGGGATTGCATGTATCAAATAGTCTAAGGATTCTCTATTGTAAATGAAAGGTACTAGATGTGGGAATATTAGAATCTAATTAGTAACCACATGCTATATAGTAACTATCATGATAACTACTCATAGAGTCTCATGTATGATGGGTGACCCTAGAAGGCCAAGAATTATTTAATGTCCATTGTATAGTATGAGAAAGTCTCTTTTATGAGCCTTGAATTGGAATAATATACAATGTTTGTGGTACTGAATTGGTATATTTTATGAGAGATGATGACCTCTATGAGCCCTGAATAACTCTTTGATGTGATGGGAACTAAATAACTAGATTTATAGTAGATATAATTATTTGACTTTGAAATTGATGTGTATTAATATCTTGCATATGTGTAACCAATAGCTATATATCCTGATCATGTATGAGTGTATCAAAGTAGTGCAGTGGTGGTGGAGGTATAGGAGGAGATACCATTAGATATAGAGGGTACTCAAAATGTACACCTATAACTATGGACACCTTATTAAATTATTTGTATTTAAGACATTGATGCAATATATATGGTACTACACAAATATTTTACATCTAAGGGCATAATATCAACATGTCAAAGACCTTGTTACTCTATATAATTAAGAATGGAGTGGATAGTATGGTGGAGTCAATATGAAGAAGTAACACTATATGTCTTAGGGTATTCTATTTATGTACATATAATCATTTGAATTATTTAAATTTAGCTTGTATATATTATTATGTGTATCCATAATAAGTGTATTGGTGTGCAAAATCTCACTTGAACCATTGTCGATCATGACACTTTGTATGGGTTGGTCATTGAAATAGGCTTGTATTAATAGTGCATGAAAATTTGAATAATCATCAAAAATATAAATATAATCAAATGTGATCATAGGATGCTATGGTGAGGTGTTAATAAGTGTAGAAATAATAACATCTATTGGGTGACCATATGTCACAAGTGGAGGATGCATATTGTATAAATAGTGTATTGATAAAGTATGCTTAGTCTTTGTCATCTCATGCTTTGAAAATAGATCATTAAATATTTTAAATTTATTATTTTCATTATTTTATGGTTTATATTCATTTTTAGGAGTTCCAAAATCAATAATTTTATCATCAATAATATCATGTATCTTATATACTAATTTGAAGCATTTGTTTTTAGAATATTCCTCACTTTAATGATATTCAAAATATGCATTGATTTCATAATTACTCAGTGTGAACTTGTTTAGATTAAGATATTATGGAGGAATAATAGTGATAATGTTGCACTTAAAAAAATACTATATTATTATGTGAGTAAGTGATGGTAATCTTAAAAATTTCCTATTTTGTGTAGTTTTCAATTAAAGTCAATTTATAGGTTGTGATGTTGTATTAATTGTAATATTTGACTCATTCTTATTGCTAGTTGGTTTGAACTTGTAGATTGATTTGATTTTAAAATTCATTATTGAATTATTTTAAGGAGAAAGTTTATACTTGATTTTGTTCAAAGTTGTGAGGTTTACTTCTTTGTCCCTTAATATGTTGCATAGCTCATTGAAAAATTTGAATCTCTTGAAGATAATTGACTCACAAAGTGGTGTAATCAAGATTTTATTAGATATGTCTTGAAAATCATTATCATATATAAAATTAGTCATATTATTTAGTATAGTATTTTACTAAAGTACATAATCACTAATTAGCTTGTTGGATCCTTACTAGAGATTAGTAATTTATGCATAAGATAGTTTCTGATCAAGGTTTATGGTGAAATGTAAAAGAAAATTATTTTCCAAATGGTTGAGTAGTTTAACTGATATGATGGGAATGTCATAGAACCATAAAAAATCATAGTATTTTATAATTATTTACAATAGATTAGTTAATACTTTTTTATTGTATGCATATTATAAGTGTGCTACGTGGAATGATCAAAGGTGTTATTCTCGATCACATTTAATTTCATATAATGGAAGCTCAAGAGCTGAAAAATGTTTTTAAATGATAATTTTATATCTTATTGGATAAGGGGTTACGAATCAAGGCTTTTTATCCATGGAATGAGTATCCCTAGATGCACCTTGCTCTAATTGAGACACTTTAACATGTAGAGTTGTAATAGTATACTCAAGGGAACATGTAGTAGGCTAGATTGGTAACACAACATGCATAGTCATAATAGGAGGGGTAAAGGTTTCATGTGTAGGAATAGGTATGGAAAACTATTTGGAAGCCTTGTGTTTCCCCCACATCTTGGGTGGATGTCACATATATCAACTATGATGTTGATGTGGGAATAATACTAATAGTAGAGGTATGAACACCTAAAGTTGGAATATTAGCTTGAAAGAATTGGTAGATATAACAAAAGGTGTCATATTTTCCCCAATATTTAGTAGCCCAAGTCAAATTTTTATGCTCATGTATTAAAAAATATATAAAATTTCATCAATCTAATGTGGATTCAAATTAAGATATTTGGTGAATTATTGGGTTTTCATTGAAACTAGTTGATCCTTAGTAGTTATTTCATGATTATTACTGGTCTCAACATTCATGATAAGTTCATTAATAGGGTGTGTAGTATGTAGTTTATAATCTATGGTAGGAAGAATAAATAAGGTCATACATGCCCTTTTCAATCTATTGGTAACAAGAGGTAACTTAGATTTGATGTTGTAATAATAGGATGTGAGGAAGGCTTGAGATTGTTCATTGTTAATTTTAGCCTTACTAGTGTTCCTAGATTTGATCTATTTGTATACATAATTTATCTAAAAGAAATACATAATCCAAGTAGAAAAATATGAAAACATTTCCTTATTGACTTGCATTAACCATTAATGTTCATTTATTATATACATATGTAATGTTTATTATTAGGGAATAATAAGAAATCAAGTCTAAAAATAAAACCCTAAGGCTAGAATATAAAACCCTAATGTAGACGTAGGGTTTGAATTGGTTGATCAATGTATAGGTTCACCAACATGTTTTAACATAATTTGGTTTTACAAACCCTAATAGGATATAAACTAGTAAAATAATTTAGATTAATAAATATGAAATTCAAACATACATTTGAATGTAAAATACTAAAATTGATTGAAATGATTTGACAAGTGGCATATGCTAAATATATTTAGAACACCAAAGGGATAAATACTTAGCTTTTATGGTTGAATATTTTAATGTGGCTATGTTATGATAGTGGAAAATAAACTAAAGTAAGCACGTGATTCATCCAATTTAGGAATTGTGTTTCTATTTGTGTAGGGTCCGTTTTATTAGATCTGGGTCAATATTGATTGTCAATACTAACTTATGCTAGTTGATAGTGACTTGTGCCAAAAAGAGGGTCTAATTTAAAATTTGGTTAGAGTTTATAATATATAAAATTATTCATACAATTCATTCACCTAATCAATAATAGTCCTTACATATTATTTTACCTTATTTTTGATGAAATAAATACATGTTGTGGAATTATAAGTGTAAGACTAGAGTATATTATAATGCTAAATATGTACAATAATCAACAATTATGATTTTGAAAATTTATAAATATGGAAACTTTCTATTTTTTGAAATTACTAAGAAGAAAATAACTTAGCTCACACATGGGTTTTTATTGACTATTTGAATGTATGAAAGTGAAAATCAGTAAAAGAGGTGACTATATAGGCTCATGATCAAGAACATAATCATAAATGATTTATGGACAGGTCCAATGTAAGTGGAAAAGAATGATGATCATTTGATTTTATTGACCACAAAATTTCCCCAATTTTCTCTATTTAATTATTGATAAGAAAATATAAAAAATTAGAATCTTGATAGTTACACAGTAGAGGTATAAGTAGAGAATATTAGAAAATGTAATTAGTGTAAGTGGATATGAGTGTAGGCCACTCTAATCCTTTGATTGTGGATTTATCTCAATTGATTCTGAGAAAACTATGATATCTATATTACCATGCCATCTTAATTATGGTTTTTGATGAAATTTTAGTTCTATAATATCACACACAATACTTGCATTGGAAAAACCCTAGTTTATTTCACACAAACTAAAATGATATCAAATTGGGGGTGGGGTGTCAAGTGAAACATATTGAGTTGGATTAACCTTGGTCAATCCTCGTTGAGTGACCAAACACTACATTGCATTTCCAATACTTTTAATAGGGCTCAAACTTAAATGTAGTTCTCCCACTTATGAATATGTGTGAATTCATGAATGCATTTCTAGAATGTATTTCTCATATTTTACCCTTGGACAAGAATTTAAATGTGAATTTAGTCTTTGAAAATATTGACTCTAGCTTCAACAAATCCATAAATATAACATGAAAATATCTTAAATTTCTTAGAGTAGACTTGTATTTATATAGGGTTTGATTTTAAAATTGGGGACCTATTGATAGATAAAATCTAACCCAAGATACATCCCAATGGGATAAAAATAATAATTAAATGAAACGTGACTCGAAAGAAGTTCCAAAAATTATGTTTGGATAAGTCCATGCTTCATGAACAAGGCCATAGGTTGGTCTTGTTTAGAAAATGTGGACTTATCCATAATGAAAAGTGACCAAAATATGGGTTTCCCAAGACAAAGTGGCAAGATAAATAAAAGATAGGCAAATTCACAAATCAGAATAAAGAAAAACCCAAGCAAAATGCACCAATAAATACCTTATTCATTATAAATAGTATATGTGTAAAAAATTGTAATAAATGAAATACATGATGTTATTATACCAAATTTGGGTGTCTAAACTCCTCCCTATTATATTAATGAAATTTATAAAATAAAGGAGAGAATGAAACCTGATTTTGCAAACACACTTTATCTTGTGACTTAGAATTTTTAATTATGTAGGATATGTCATGGAAGAATCTATAATAACACATTTATTAGCTAATGTCCATATATTAAATCTAAATTATTTAATTTGAAATTTTAAAGGTAAATATCAAAGAAAGAGTACACATGTATGCTTGCTATATTGTGTTTCCAATGGTGATGTTCATGTTGTGCCAAGTGGAGAGAGGAGGATTTCAGTCTTATCCATTTATTAGCTAGGGAAATGAACAATCCATTGAGTGGTGAAGGGAGAGTAATATGTCATTATGTGTCATTATATCCATGGCCATATCAAATCAAATAACTAAGCCAATTTAGATCATGTATGTTGAGATAAGAGGTTGGAGAACTAGTTTGCTCTTGTCAAATTATTTATGAATTAAGAGTTATCAAGTTTCAATTTTTTAATTTAACTAATCAAGCCCATGAGTTTGAAATATGGATTAATCTAATTCTTATGAATGAAGATAATTAACCCATGTAATAATCCCACATAAGTTAGAACCATGATGGGTTCAATAGAAGTGATTTCAAGTCCATTGAGTATCACTATACTTAAATGTACATCACCCACAATAGATCAACATCACACCATTGCAGATGGTTCTAGTTTATATTTACATGATAGAAAGAGAATGAAGAATATTCATGTCCCCATAATGACAACATTGATAATAGATTTTTATTAAACTGAATGTTTTTATTTTTGAGATTGTAACTTTAAAATTTTAAAAAGTACATATGATCATTACAAAGTTTCATGCCCTTTGAATCTATGCTAAATGATATAAAATTCTATACACCTATATGTTCAATTGTAGTTATATTTGAAACCTATATATTTTATCTTGTAATTTTTTGCATATGCATTTAAGTGTGTAATAATTTATGTTTTTAGCCTTTGAGGAGTGAGAAAAAATTCATGTCAAATGCCCCCATAATCTATATTAATGTGCCAATATCTATCATGTGTTTGATTTATGAATTATTTTAAATATTTTATAATATATAATTTTTAATAGAATATGATTTTGCAATGATTTGAATATTATATTCTATATTTTATTTGATTTAAGTGCACTTGTATGGCATATGCCCCAAGTATTCATATTATCTTGTATGATCTTGTCAGAAACTTGTCATGAGTTTGTGGTATGTGACTAGTTTGAATTATTATGAACCCTATATTATATGTTGAAATGTGTGATGTAATAATCCAAATGTATGCCCACTCATTTTTATGTGATGAATGAGAGTATTGAGGGCATCATATCCAAATAATTAACATTTATTTGATTAACTATTAGTTGATTTTTAATTATTTTGACATAGTATCATTTTGATCATTTATGAGGGAATTATTGTACTATGGTGAGAATTTCATAATAAATATTTTTGAAGGTAATAGTTAGAGTGAATGTATTTTGAGATAACAAATAATAGGCTAGGAATTTTTTTCATAGGTAAGGGAATTAAAATTTTCAAATTTTAAAAAGGTTGATTGACATAATATAAATATTACCATGTATAAGAGCACATTGTATGTGTTCCAAAGAAACTTATGGGGAGTAATTTGTATATGTATTTATAAATATATAAAATGCATAAGTTTGGGAAGAATTAGTTCTAAATGTTTATAATTTTGAGAAAGAAAAATTTAACCCATATAAATACATTGGTTGAAAAGAAGTTAAATTTCATTTTTATCTTGATATTTCATGAGTTTTGATCTCTAAGAAAGATAAAATACCATATATGTGAGCATTAGGACATACCCACTTAGAGAGGGTCAAGGCCATGCTATAGTTCAAGGATGTGTTGGCCATGGTAAGTTGAAAACTTAGGTTTATAACAAATACAAATTTTGAAAATTTGATGATTTTTCTATATTTTAATTACTTTTTTGATGTTTTCCAATCCATTCCTAATCTAAACCCTTATAAACATTATCCATGTTGCATTTAGAATTGTATATCTATTTGTGAACCTATTTATAGTCTTGTATTCTTGGTGGTGGTCTTATCCATAGATCTATCTACTTTACTGCATACTTGTTTATGAGATAACTAATAATTTAATAATTATTATGCTTAAATTTTGTTGATTAAATTTTTGTATGAGATTTATAATTTTTTTGTGTGATTTTGTGATTAAAGTCTGATATGAGGGCCCATGAGTTCATACATATCCATATGATATAAACCTTAAATGTCTTAACATTAAATGATGAAGAGCAAACCACTGTAGATATAGTCGATATTGGGAATGTTGAGATACTTGTATTGATGACCTATGATATAAATATGATGAATACCTTAGTTAAGTGTTGGAATTTAGATATAATTTTTGGTTATCAATAGAGGATATGATAATTACTTTGGAGTATGTGTGAAGATTATGCAATTACCTATTGTTTGGAAATGGGTGACCTTGTAGGGTGGTGGGCCAACCCATATAGCTCAAGATTATTTTTATATGAATAGACATACTCAAGGTGATTGTTATGGTATAGATAATACTACCATTATATTTTAAAAATTATACTACCAAATGTTCCATGTTAACAAATTTTCATTTGTGCTCTATTAGACTATTTTATTATATTAGAAGGTGGCCATGTATCTGATGCATATCAGATGGACTGATTTATGTGTGATATTGAGGATCATTACATGAGGTACTCTTGGGTCTATACCATGGTGGCCCACTTGTATATATATTTACACAAGTTTACCCATGAGGGGTTTTGAGGAAGATTAGTATTGACCACTCTTTTACATTATTGAACCTACAAACACATCATAGTGTTTTGTCCTTTGAGGATGCCTTTGCTATTTCATCCTCCACATATTTATGATGATATGTGGGTGAGTATAACCCATGTAATGAGAGGTGGGATGATGGAGTGTCATTAAATACTAGATCAACTATTTAATGGAGACATTATGTGGTGGCCATACAATGGTTTTAGAGCATATCTAAAGGATGGGATGCAACTTAAGCACATTCAGGTAAGATTTTGATTATATGAATGTTTATATTTTGATAATGTCACAAAAAAATCTAGTGTTCTAGCAAAATATGTGTGAATATGATATGTTTCACACAAAATTTTGGTGTAACAATGGCTATGTGTAACTTTATAATGACCACATGTTATTACAGTAGTTTCTAAATAATGGATGTGTATAACTTATATAATAATTTTTTTATGGGTGTCTCAAATGAGATGTATTACTATGATACTAAAATTATTCTCAAGAATCCATTTGAACATATAGAGATAAACATTCTACAATATATTTTACAAAATCAATTTTTTACAAGGGCTAGTTAGTTATGAACATGACTATTTTAGTAATTCAACCTTACCTATGAATGGATGTATATAAATTATTGGATCATTATTGGAAATGGAATGTGTTATTGTTGTTTTAAATAATTTCTTAGGGTATTATAGTTATTGTTATTGATGTGAACTAGTATCTACAATCCTTAAATGAATGTGGAAGTCTATTGAGTTTACTCAATATGTGGGGTGTGTTATCATTTTGTTATTGAAATTTGGTCAAACCAATTTGTTATTAATTTTATGTGCAATTTTTAGAAATGGAAAAATTTATTACCAATAATAAACTCTTATTGGAAACAACCAAGTTAATTTGGAGGGCCAACAGGTTGACTAATTGATAAATTTTATCACTATTTTTTGACCTGATTGGGATGGTTATTAGATGTTTTGGACATCAAAACTAGTGATGGTTATTTCAAACACCTAGACTTTTATTGTGGTTGTTATTTTTAGGGTTTTGGTTTCTAAGAATAGACTTGATACCAAGGCTAATGTGCAATTAATTATTGGTAATATTTTATAAAATGTTGAGATGGTGGTGGTATGTAAAGAAATACATAGTATTTATGAAAAATACATAGTATTTATGGGAAATAACATAAATAGAAAAATGAAAATTAAATAATAAAAAGTTAATAGGAATACCTATTTTTTGTTGCATTGGTGGATAAAGTCTTTTTCATCCATAACTTGCATCTTCTTATTTATGTTTCCATCTTATGGCCAACTACATTATCATCCATGTTCAATATTTCTCCTATAAAAATCTAAGTGAGAAATGACAAAATATTCATTTATCAATTACCTTTGAAAAATGATCTCTCCTTATAGAGATTCATCAATTTTTATTTTAGAAACATAATAATTTATATAGGTAATTTTAGCATTACTGATGAGAAAATAATATCTAAACTACATTTATTATAAATAAGAGTAATGAAAATAGTAGTTTGTTTTGGTGCGATTCCTCCACAATTTATTTTTTAGCTTTATAATATGAAAGTGGGGGTCTAAGGATGGTAATATCCATTGTGTAAAGGGGTTTTTACCCTTGTGGGGTCTGGGGTGACACTCCTAGTGTGTTCCCTATTGTGGTACATGATGGGGTCGAGGGGTAGAACCCTCAAAACTAGGTACATTTTTATTATCTCATTGCCTTCAAATTATTCATTATAGAAGTGATTTTATCTATATTTTTTTGTGTTTATACCAATAAAAACTTTAGTATTTATATTAATTTTAAATAAACTACTCCACCCATAACATCCATGCATTTTTGGTTGATGTAAATAACTACCACTTGTTGCTTTTACACATAACCCAAATCAAGTAAACTTGTTGTAGGAAATTTTTACTTAACAATGAATGAATGCAAAATAACCAAAAGATCACCCATAATAACTATTTCATGTTGGTTCTTACTAGCTCATGAAAACATTATTATAGAGGTGGTTTTTATAAAAAAATATAGTTGAAAACGAAGTATCAACTACTACATGTCTATATTTTTCATCAAGCATATAATTTATGATTGATAAAAGTTGAATTTGTTTACTAACCAATCCCAAAAAATTTCTAGCCACAAAATTTTATAAAAATCCTCCCTTGTCCAAAGGTGTTTATGTATGCACATGTGTAAGTATACCTCCTTTATCAACTTGATGCATTTTCATAGGAGTGATTACTACAACTTCATCAACACATATAATAAGAATATTTTTTTGTATATTCCCATTCCTTATCAACAACTATAATATCCATTATAAATGCAATCACAAGAGAATGGATGTTACCAATAGGTTCACAATTTATTATTGGTGGTATTTCTTCTCTACAAGGTACACTACCAAAAACAATAGGCTGATCTCTACCAATAAATACATGCTTTGTTGTAGGAAAAATTTACTAAATGATGGATTCCTTCACCATATAAAATAAAAACTAATCAATAATGATATTCTTTATTAAGATATGGAGATGTTTCTAAAGGTTGATTTTCTTCATTGGTCAATGCATATTTTTTTGTAGATGCTATATACTAATCCAGTGTATGCATTTTTGTGGCTGTAAACTAGTTCTATTCAATAGATGCATTTATTTATTTTACAACATGTTACTTTTTCAAAATAGGGATGAGTTTTTCAATAAAATAAATTAATACTAGTAGCCATTCATCATTAATAGATCCAACCATTTATACAATAAAAATTGATGCATGTAACCTTTTTTGGTTACTAAGTTCAGGAGTCTCAGTAGTAGAAATTAATTTAAAATGGTCTTCATCAAAAAAAATTTTATAAATTTTTATAGGTTCATCAACCAATGAAACATAAACTATAGATCAATCTCATTCACCAGAAAATATAAAGGTTGATAAATTTTTTATATAGACTATTTTCCCTCATTAACACATGTAATAATTTGTGTAGGAATAAGTGTGGGCATACTCTCCTCATAAAAAAATTCTCAAATTTTTGCAAAGAAATTGGTATAGGTAATCTTTTCTTATTGGCAGGTTTAATATTTTATACTTGATAAGTTATTGTAGGTGCATCCTTATTTTTATACATTGTTTCAAGCACAGGGATGGGATTTATATCCTTATGTCTTACCTCCATATTTATTATGTTGATTAAATATGAAAACATGGTTTTCTTCTCCTAAAATTCTTTAATCATGGATTTGAGAGTTATAACCTCCTAATATACATAAACCATCCCTTAATTAGTTGTGTCATTACCAATTGAAACTCCTCCAATTTTAAACTTATTGGTCATTTGTTTCCACCTACATGGAGAGTATTTTTGGGGATTTTTTTTTAAAAATATTCTTAATTAGTGATATATCATATAGAAACAAGATATGTGATATGAGATTACATATTTTATCCCTATAAGGAAAGGTGAAACTTTGTGATCTTTAAATTCATAATTACAAAAAATAAATTTACTCTAAGAAAAAAATAAATTTAATCTAGGAAAGCGGTAAATTTAGTCTATTAAAATAATAAATTAATCTATAAAGTAGGAAATCAATATAAAAAATAGGGAATTAAGTCCAAAAAATATCAAGACCCTATTACTTGACACCTTCCTTGACAATAGTGTCAAAATGACAAGCAAAATCAACTCCCTAATTAAACTCAACCTAGTCGAGTCACTATGTACAACTTGATAGAATATGCTCTAAAGGGGAAAACACTTGGTTTATTGATAATTCCATTCATAAAATTGTCAACCTGGGGTCTATATACTTTTTTTTAATATTTTAACATTGTATGTGTGACACTAGTCTCTCTTGAAGGTTGGGGTCCTAATTGTTGCATAAATGAAACACACTTGTATAAAACCCAATAATCTCAAGAACATAATACTTGAAATCTTCCTTGACAAAAATGTCAAAATGACAAGAAAAATAAACTCCCTAATTAAACTCAATATAGTCTAGTCACTATGTACAACCTAATAAAATATACTCCAAAGGGGAAACCACTTGGTTTATTGATAATTTCATTCATTAAATTGTTAACCTGGGGTCTATATAATTTTTAAATATTTTGAAACTATATGGGTGACAATAATCTATCTTTAAGGTTAGGGTCCTAATTGTTGCATAATTGAAACACACTTGCATAAAGGAAATGACAAGAATTGAAAGCACACTTTCATGAAAGAGAAATTGCATAAAAATGAATAAGAACTGTTTGGAAGCTTCCCATACCAAATGAATTAAATGTACATAATGAAATAATGATTATACACATGAAATCACACCTATAACATACTCAATAATAAATACATTCATAAAAATACATAAATATAACTAATGTTAACAAATGGGAAATTAGTCTATCAAATCTATGCAAGTGAGCCCTACCTCATTTATATTGGAGCTTTAATTTGTCCTTTGTTATAACACCTTACTTCTTCAATTTAGTGTTTATTTCATAATGTTTTTACTATAAAATAAATACATCAATAAATAAATTACTTCTTAACTCTAACTTATCTCCCTTACTAACTTCTTACTTATCTTCTATTTTTATCACACTTGACTAAATTTCAATCCATGCCTCTACTCCTTATATAAGGGAGGTAATTACTTATTCAAAATATTCCTAAGATATATTAGTTATAACTAAAGATAAACTACTATCCCAAAATAAATTATTAGTTGTAATAATAAAGATAATAGTTGAAGTGTTAATTATTTTCTTGTAACAATAAAAAAACCAAAATGGAGAAGGAATATTGAATTTCTTCATCCCTAGATTTATGAAACCAAATCAACTCCTTAAATTGTGGGATGTTTCTAGCTCTAATTGTGCACCAACTATCATGGCTTAGAATTTTGTTTACACAAGCAGTTATTTCAAGTGAATTTTGGGCAAATGCTACAAGTGATTTATTGGAAAATGTTATGGGTGAGCTATAATAGTGGCCGTGGGTGCTTCCCAGATAGTGTCTATAGGCACTTCCTACTTACTGCAGGTGGTTTGTGTCTTCAATATCTAGCTAGTCAATGGTTTATGGTGCTATATAGTTAATGAATGTAGGACATTATAGAATGCATAGATATTTCTCTTATTATGGTTGTGGGTGCCTTAATCATACTTATTATTAAATCCACAAATAAACCATTAAACTATACAATTTCATCTAGAAATCATTTTACTTATATCATGATAATAATAATATGCAACATGGATGGAAATTATGGATAAAGGCATGGGTAAGGGTGACAAATGGACAAAGTAAAAAGGGTGTATATGATAAAAATATGTGAGATGAGTGTCATTTATTAGATTCATCAGAGTCAAACCATACAATCTTGAAACAAACACTATGCTTAGGTGAGTTGCTATAACTTAGTAACAATAAAATATTAATAAATTTCATACTAACTAAATTATTCCAACATTTCCACCCCCTAGTGTGAACATGGGGAAATGAACTATCACTTGAGAACTAAAGCAAGAACTTTATTTATACACATGGGAACACATCAACCATAGACTAATACCCATCAACCAATTGATATGAATACATCAATTGTATCATATGATCTTTGGGATTACATCAACTATAGACCATGACTTGTCAACCAATTCTTAGGAACACATAAACCAAACCAACAAAGTAATGGGAATGGATTCACTACTAATTTTCTCAAGAAACCATTTTATTATAGCAAAAGTGATAAGTATTTATAATTTATTTCACTAACACACCACATGCATGAAAAAAGATACAATTAAATATACTTTAATTTATTTTATTATTAATTAGTACAGTCACATCAATATACATATTCTTCATCACTAGGATGGGAAGAGTCTTCATCACCTTACTAAGGAATGTATTTTTCCCAATCACTCTCCTTAAAAATCAATGCTTTTTTATCTAATTTTCCATTTATAAGGTCTCATGCTCTTGACTTATGATTTAGAAGAAGGTGTCCTATATTTTGTCAATAATGACAAAGATACCTTTTCTTTTAGGATTTTAGCTTTGATTTATGCTTATTTGCCTTGAAATATGATTTATGTTTTTTTCTTTTTTCATTTTTTTAAATTTTTTTTTGTCATTATATGTTCCTATTTTTTTGACACAATTATTTTGGTTTTTTACTTTGTCGATAATTTCCCTTACATCTTGTCAATTGATAATAATTGAGTGTTGACTTTCCATGTATGAAAGTCTTTGCCTTTAAAATTTTTAATGATATTTTGTTATTTCATTTTAACACCCCCCATAATATTTAATTACTCAAGACATCAGTTATACTAAAAATGCATCCCTTAAGAATAGTTTTAACATTTCAGATATTTTTTACTGTGACTCTTTTGACATACACACTTTATATTATGGACTAACTATGACTGACAATACTAATAACATATAATTATTTATTAGATAGACAAATTATACTCTACTTCTTGTATTAAATACACCCCACCTTGAGTTTTTATTTAAAAGGTGGGGACCCCCATTTTGTTTTTAGAGGACTTATTTATTATTTGGGTATGTGTATGTGTTTGGAATGGTTCTTATTATTTTTAGAAGATTGATTTTTTAAACATTGAATCACATTTGGTGTACCTATTTTCCATTTGAAAGGACTTATTGAAACTGATCTATTAATGGAAATTTGGGAAGAATTTCTAGGTATGATAGGTATTTAGTTTGTCTTATTTGAATTCTTTTAATTTAGAGTTGTGTATTCAAGTTCTTTTATTCAGAATTATGTATTCGGGTTATTTTATTTGGAAGGTTTTTGTTCAGATACTTTTGGTCTTCAAAAACTTTTCAATTATAAAATATTTGGTCAAGAATTTTATTTTGAATTTTTTTTTGGTTAGCAAATTAGTCTTCAACAATTTTTCTTCAGATCATTTGTTCTAGTTGATAACTTTTTTGGTTGACAAATTTTCTTCAGTTCATTCTATTCAGAACTTCTTATATGAAAAATTTAATTTAGAAACTTTGGTCTTCAAAAGGTTTTTTTGGTCTTTGAATACTTTCTCTTTGACAAATTTCATTCAGAATGTTTTCATTTGGGAACTTTCATTGCAACAAATTCTTCTTGAATGATAATCTATTCAAAGATTACTTAATATTTGGGAACTATTCCTTTGGTAACTTTCATTTAGAACCTTTCATTTAGGAACTCTCCCTTTGGTGGCTTTCAGATAAATATTTCCAAATGAATCTCTCTGAAGAGAATTTTGCTCTTTGAGGGCTTTCAAATAAAATATGAGGCTCACCTTATCATACCATTAGGCTTAAAGGAAAAACTCAACCCCTCGACTAAACCATATAGTGACAAGTGTCAAAAAGAAAAAGTAACACCATGGTACCCTAAATGAGTAAGCATCCTATATGCCATGCCCTTTAGTCCTAGGTGGTCAAGTTCAAATGGAATTAATGTGTCAAAATTGTAGATGTTGGTGATTAATGGCACATAAATTGGAATAAATGTATAAATATATAACATCAATCCCCCAAATGAGTTTACCTCACTTTATTTCCAAGGGCTCGAGTGTACATAGCTAACTATAATTTAAAAAACCCTAGCTACATTTAAAATGTCATATAATTTATGTAGTAAATTTATTAGACTACCATTTTCAACATCTTGCATCACACTAGCATCAACTAATAGTAATGGCATCTTTATCCAGGGTATACAATGGAGCTTTACCACCATATAGGTTTTCCATCAAAGACTCCACTGAGTACCTAGATACAGTCTTTAACGAAACTATGTTTGACAATATCCATGCCAATTACTTAGATCTATGGGAGGCCATAAAGAATGTTAATATATTAAAATTGGAGGAAATCTTAATAGAGTAGAAATAACTCCAAGTTGACTTGCTACCATTCAAATTATAGGCACTTCACTATGCATCCACCAAACTAGAAGTCATGCCATGCATTGAATTACTATGAGACTTATTTTTTAAAGGTAGTATTACAGATGGTGTTTATCTACATTAATTCAGAAACAATATAGTCATTTCATACATATATATAGATGTGTTTATAAGGTATTTAAGTCCTATATTTAACATTTGATTTACATAGTGTAGTCACTTGGTGGAAAAACAATAATGTAAATCAAGTAGTAGGGAAGTGACTTCTCTGAGGAGAGACTTTCACTATTAAGAAACACACAAATAATCTCATTCATATCACCCACTTTACAATGGGAATCTGTATTGGTATGGCATTACTAAACAAACTCTTTATCCACTTGAGCATTCATTTCCTAAATCTAGAATTGGTACCCCTATTGGACCTTCTCATTACTTTAGAGCACACTTATGCATTGGGGGAGGTCAACAACACCCACCTGCATGAATAGATTCTACACAAGGATAAGAAGACCCAAGGGGGGAATTTATACATGATGTCATCCCTCCTGGATGTAGTCATGGGGACTGTTTACCAACATAACTGGGGTTTTTAGAGCCCCAACCCTGATTATATAAATAACATAATATATGACTTCTATTCATTCATTCATTCATTCACGTATATGCATATGTAAGAAACATTGCCAAAATTTTAGAGGACCTTTATTCTTAGGTTTGGATGGCCATTCATGGCCAACCTTTGGTCAAGATTTCAAAGAACATTTCCAATACACTCAAAAACTTGGATGATTATAGGGTCTACCCAAATTATATAGTCATCATGGTTGTTAAACATAGGGTAGACCCTCTTTAGCTCCCTAGTTTGTCCCTGACAAAGTTTATGATTAAGAGATTGCCTTATGTTGTACCCAACACACCCCATTTCTAAAAATGAGGACCCTCATTCAAAATTATACAAATTTATGTTATAAATTAGACATTCAACTTGATCAGGAACTAGTATTAAATATTTTATGTTGATCTATTTTACAGTTGTCCTATTATCACATAATCTTCATTTGAATTTGATCTTATTTTATAACATCAGATCTCTATGTTTTAGGTTATAGGATCAATGGAGTCCATCTAGAATGGACAATGTCTGATCTTCATGATTGTGTTAAAGTGAATCTTTATTTTTAATCATTAGTCTATTACTTGATTAATTGGATCTATGTTTAAATCATGTCAAAACTTTAGTCTAATGTTTAGCCTAAGTCCTTATTGAAATAGATTAAAAATTTATGTGAGGTCAAAAAATATAGGGAACACTTTATTGTATTAGACTAAAGCGTCATTTTAAAAGTCTTAAATGTATTTATTAATACAACATAAATACTTTAGGATAAAAATTATATCCTTAATTTATTAATGTTTCATGGGTCTTAAACTTATTTCATTATTTGTAGGAATAGGTTAGATGACAAGCTTTCACATGGTAAGATCTCAAAGCTTAGCAAAGAGATCAATGACTAGTGGGCTAGAGTTTATAATGTTGAAAGTCAATAAAGTCCAAATGAAGATCAACAGTGTATGTTTATTCACGCATCAAATATATAATAACATGGGGTAGAGATACAAAGTCAATAGAGCTACAAAACCACCTGAGAGTGCCAAGTGGCAACATCATGGGATCCCAAATGTAAGATCAATAGTCTATAATCAATATGTTAACAAACCAAAAGCCCCATAGAGATGCTAATTGAGTAGAGAGTCCTAAGGAAGTGATAAGTGTAAAAGATTGTAGAAGTCAATAAGTCAATCACCTAGATATATGGTGCACATTAACTTGGGTACCATAGATCTAACAATACATGATCAAGATTTAAAAGTTAAAAGGATTTTACAAGCAAGTGATGGTGATAAGTGTCACCATCATGGGAATAATTAATAGAGATCCAATGACCCATGGGCATAAGTAGGGTCAACAATTCAAGGATATTGAGAATGAACATGGGATGGACAGATGACAAGATCTCAGTAATTGACAAATTAAATTAATGGATCATGCTTGATTTTGGATTCCAAAGATCAATGAACTATGTTGATCAATGTAAATAGAATCAATGGTCCAAGATCAACATTAAAATTTAAAATAAGCACAAAGAGTACCAAGAAGTTGTCACATGGCATAAAAACATTCAAGCTATGAAATTTGACTATAAGGTGCATATAGAACTCTAAGGAACTGCCAAGTGGTATACTGGCATATAATCACACAGAAGCAAGATCAATGGAGCATGATTGATTCATGTAATTAAGATCAATGGTGAAAATTAAGACATAATTCTAAAAGGTCCCTAAGCTAATATAAATCTACCACATGGCATTATCTCATGAGCTTGGAGATGAAGATAAACTTTGATCTATTTGTAATATAGTATGAGGAAGTGACACATGTCCTAAAATGACAAACGATCATAATTTGAGATCAAATGAGCATCATGCTATGGCATTTACACATAGAATAAACATATGGATATTTTAGCACTTGAGTTATACTAGGTTATTTAGATGCACAATAATGGGAAGTTAGTCATAGTTAAATAGGGTTATTAGAGGTATTGACATTTGTAAAAGGATATTTATCCTTGACACGTGTCTAAGTTCCATTTAAAATTATTAACTTAAAGTATTTGATAGGTTGTTCTCACAACTTGTAAAAAGAGGTATTGCCATTTAATTCATATATTTGTAGTTTTCATTTAGTTCAAGCTATAATTGTAAGATTTTACCTTCTTTATACACATGCACATGTTACATAGATTTTATAAAGGATAACTTAAACTAATAACTATAAGTCGAATCTCATATGATTTTGACCACAATTAGAACTCAAGTTCTGACTATCATATGTAATGAATTTTCATGGACTTCAAGGATGAGGCAACCCCTTCCCTGAGCCTATTTAAATAATTCTAATCCACTAGTTAGAGGAGTTAAAAAACATTCAATATACAAGAGCAACATCAATTTTGATTATCAGTGAATGTGTTTGTGTATTCTCTCTCCAATTTTTATGTAATTAGGCTTATCATATTTTGGTTGTATGATTCAATAATTCTTATTTTGTAATAACTACAATGAATTATTTATTGTCTTGATTGATATGCTAGTCTTAGATGTGTAATAGCTATTGAATGATTGGTAAATTACATTGTTATTAGTAATTAAGTTGATTGATTCATGTTCTTAAGTGTGTAGAAGTGTTTACCTTTGATATGTTTTTCTCTATGTGTGAAAATTATGCCTTAGATACCTCATCATCCCAAGCCATAATCTCTTGATTAAGGGTGTGTAGTAGCTACTCTAAAAGGGGTAACCTTTGATTGAGGCTTGTGAGTTTCCTATATCAATATTCTCTTAATCTTATAAACTATGTTTGATTGGGTGTGTGTAATAGATGCTTGCAATAGGCAGAGGTTTTGAAAGCACTTATCCATTTAGAAACCAAATAGAGAGGTGATTCCTAAAATGACAAAACCTTTATTTTATACCTTACCCTCACCCCTTTTTTTGAGTTTGTTTTGAGATCTACCCAATTTAGATTAGCAACCAACCATCCATCCAGTTCACATAGAGATTCATTAATTTTTAAGAGACCACACTTCTATCCAAAAAACCTTAGAGGCTGCCTCATTGAATATGGTTTTTAGGCTATTTAGATATTCTATTTCCATTGTAGGAGATGTGCATGATGTACCTAGGAATCTTGAGAAGTATCTGCTATCCTTTTCTCCTTCAGGAGTAAGGATAGTAGAAGAACATATAAAATATTTCAAGGCTACTTTGAGATTAATGAATGTTGTCAATGAAGATGTTGCATGTGGATTATTCCCTTTTACATTAATTGATGTTACCTATGATAAGTATTTAAATCTAATGGAGAACTCCATCACTTTTTGGGATATATGTCAAGCTAATTTTCTTGTAAAATTTGGATAGGTCACCAACCCTAGTTTGGTATACCAACACTTTACTAGCATGAAGAGAGAGCCTAATGAGCCTATTTAGCATTTCAATGTGTGGTTTTAAAATATGTATAACTAGTTAACCCCAAAGTATAAACTAGACACTACATTATCATTGGAGATGTATAAAAACACCCTAGACCCCATCACCATCACATTCTTGAGAAGATAAGATGAAACTAATAATTTGTCATTAGCATAAAAATAAGATATCAACATAGATAGATAGCTCAATCCCTAGACACTTGGCATAATTGATGTCAACAATGCCTTCCCAACATTGAACCTAATACCACATATAAAATAGAAAATTACAACATTCAATCAAAACTAGCTCTACACAATACCTCCATTGACATAGACAACATAGTCAAACTTCAACTTCTTGAATAATCATGCATCAAGTAATGGTTACCAGTATAATCAATAACCAGCTTCACTTCTCATTACTATTTTACAAGGTATTGACTCTACAAAGGTAGAACTAGATTTTATTCATAAGATGGTTCAAAAGTTGAGAAATGAATTTCTAAATATGCAAAGCAGGATGGTCAATGTTAATGGCCCAATTGGTAATCAAAACGTTGGATTTTAGAGATAAAACTAACCATTCAATAGGCTTGTGAATAATATAAAATAACACAAGATTCTAGAGATCAACATGGCAAAAATTGATCTGCCTAATTGGTGTATAATTCATAATACTTCTGAGTATGGTGAGATCAACTACATTGAATTTTGTGTAACATTTGAAATATTTCAAAGAGAGGTGGTTAGATAAGACCAGATGTAGAATCTACCTGAACATCATCTAAATCCTATCCCTTCTAGCACTACCATGTTATTTTAAACTCATGAGTTTCCCTTTACAAAAGAATATGATAATGAGCTAAAGGACAACATGAATGAAGTTCATGATTTAAAGTAGTTCTAGAAAGGTGGATCTACTCCACTCACAACATCAAATCCTCCAAATACTACTATAATTTTACCTAATACTAAAGCTAACAATAATCCATCTCTTTCAAGAGGGAGTGATCTACCTTAGACCAAGGAGGAACCTAACAAGGGAAGATATAACATTATCGAAGACATGAAGAAGATCAAAGTAAATATAACTCTTCATGAGTTAGCTTAGATTACAGAACAAAAGGAGATTTTGTATAGGTCTATTACTAGGAAGACACCTATGGAGAGAGAAAAATCATCTATGAACAAGATCAAAGCATCAAAGACCAATGTTATCTACAAGAGCAAGCTAGAAGTTCCACCTTTTTTGCTAACTATCAAGGCATTCAATAAGAATATTCATAATTGTTTAGTTGATTCTAGAGATTTTGAAACTATCATACCTACTTCCATATGTCAAAATCTTGGTTTGATGCTAAGCCCTTCAAAGAGGATAGTTTTACAATTGGAAAAGACAATAGTGCCTATAGTTGTGAACTGAAGGATGTGTATATCTAAGTAGAATATAAACCATACATTCATATGACCATTGATATCCTAGTGGTGGACATACCTGAAGGCTACAGACTGCTACTAAGTAGAGATTGGTCCAAAACACTCAACAAATATCTTTCTACAAACTTTTCTCATATATGTCTACCATGGAGAGGAGTTGAAAATCAAATCAAAATTGATAAAGAGTTGAGAATGAAGTATCTCATCACAGAATATAATTTCAATAATGAAGAGGTAAAGTATAAGTCTCCTAACCTTGGTATTTATACTTTTACTACTCAAAATAAAGTACAAAATCCAAAGCCTAAAGGTTCCAAACAACTATAGACTTTACACTTTGATGGAAATAGATCCAAGTAAGGATCATGCATGGGAATCAAAATGATTGATCCACAAGGTAAAAATTTCTTTGCAATATACATATTATAATTTTCATGCACTAACAATAGAGTTGAGTATGAATCTTTAATTTTAGGATTCCAATTTATAGTTAAGAACAATGTGAAACAAATATTAGTATTTGGTGACTCAGAGCTAGTAGTTAACCAAGTCAAAAACAAATACCAATGTAAATTATCTTATTTAAGAAGGTATAAGCATAAAGCATGGGACCTGATCAAAAGCTTTGAATCTTTCAACATATCAGCCCTTCTTATAGATCAAAATAAAGCTACCAATTTTTTAGCTACTACTACTACTACTACTACTACTACTATGATTTAGATCCCCTTCAATAATCTAAGGTAAAAATGTTTTCCATTAAATTGGTGATTTGTCCCTCTATTTCTGATAACATAGAAAATTTCAAAGTTTTTGATGAAAACCAATAAATTATTTAGTTTCTAATTAATTCATGGGAATTTGAGCCCCAAATCAGAGATGAAAATGATATTAATCACCTCTATCAAGAATAATTAGATAGGGAAGGTATTCTACAACTTAAATAAATTTGCATCCTAGCTGGGTTGGTCTCTTTGGAAAATCCCTTTGACATAGACCCTCAAGCTCAATAAATTAGGCAAACTAAGGTCAATGAATTTGAATTCAAAAGAGAAAATTTTGGAGATGAACATAGCCCATGCTATGTAAATATTGATCTCAAATACACTCTTGAAGAGAGATAACAAGTGAAGGATTCAATCACTTGGTATAAGGATGTGATTGCTTGGACATATGAGGATTTGAAAGTATATGACCTATAGGTCATTAATCATATGATTCCATTGAATATAGATCACAAGCTATTCATATAGAGATAGAGACCAGTTATTCTATTCTAGAGCCTCTCATCCAGAAAGAAGTGGAGAAGTTGTTAAACATAAAAATTATCTTTCTAGTAAGACATTTTACCTAGGTGGCCAATTTGGTCCTTGTAAGAAATAAGAATAGTGAGATAAGACTATTTTTGGATTTTATGAACCTAAATAAGGATTATAAAAAATATAATTATCCCCTAACTTCTTTAGATGAGGTGATACAAATAGTAAGTGGTTCTGAAATGATGTCCTTCTTAGATGGATTTTTAGGTTGTAATCAAGTACTAGTGCAATTCAAGAACATAATGAAGACTATGTTTAGTATGAAGTGGGGTAATTACACATATAAAAGGATGCCATTTGGACTAATAAATGTAGGGGATACTTTCCAACACACCATATATTATGCATTCAAAGGACTAATAGGAAAAGCACAATCATCTACATGGATGCTCTTACAATGTTTTCAAAGAATAGGTATAATCATATAATCCCCTTGTAGTCTATATTTAAGAGATGTAGAAGGTTTGATGTTTCATTAAACCTAAAGAAGAAAATATTTGGAGTGACTGAAGGTAAGCTTTTGGGACACATCATCACTAAGGATTGGATCACCATTAATCTAGATAAAATTCAAGGAATCTCAAGGATTACACAATCAAACAACAAGAAGGATCTCAAATCATTATTCAAAAAGATTAAATTCATAAGGATGTTTATCTCAGGATTTGTAGAGATTGTTAGACCTTGAATACCATGATCAAACAAGATTATAAAATATAATGGATGACTTAAGCTTGAAAGTCCTTCTATGACATTAAAGATGCAATATCACATACTCTAGTATTAATCAGTATAGATTTCATGAAAGATTTATACCTATATTCATTCACTTTAGAACGTATAATTGTTGCTATCATAACAAAAAATAAAGATGAAAATGAGCATATAGTTGCATTCATGAACACAAATATGGAAATTTTTGCCCTTGTCAAAGTAGTAAATAAAATTTTGACATTACATCTTGAGGAATAAAATCATTGCCATTTTGCCTGACCCTATTGTTAAGCTGACCCTATAGCAAATTAATTAGAACATAGAGGAAAGTGGATAGTGAAATTAAAATAATTATATATAGATTTCATTCCTAAAAAAATAATTCAAGGTCAAGGCATCATTCAGCTCATGACTAAAATTGATCCATGCATCACCATAAAAGAGACACATGAGGTTAAAGTATCCAATGGAGAATGGTATACCGATGTCATACATTATTTGCTTCTAGGTACTTATTCTCCAAAAATTAATAGAGAATGAAGGAGATATTTGAGGCTTAAATTTACTCATTACATGATTAATAAGGGAGTTCTCTATAGAATAAATTATGAAGGCATTTACCTTAGGTGTGTGTTTGTAGATGAAGCTAAAGAAATTTTAGAAAAATTGCATTAGAAAATAGGTAGTGGTCATCCTTATAGGAATACCAAAGCCTATAATATTTTAATAATGGTCTACTATTGACAAATAATTTTCAAGGATACTCATGCTCATATGAGGATGTGCCATGAATGCCAATCTTAAGCCAAAAAGGAAGTACACATAGTAATGCCTTTACAACTAATTATTGAAAGAAGGCCATTTTACCAATGGGGTTTAGAATTAATTGGCATCATTAACTTAAATTATTTAGCAGGACATAAATTTTTAATAGATGGATCAAAGTCATAGCCACAAAGAATTAAAAAGCACAAGATGTGATTCATTTCTTAGAGGAACACATAACAACCAGATTTGGCATGCCTATTTCTTTAGTTTGTGATAATGGATCAACTTTAATATTATTAGAATTTATGGAGTGGGCACATGAAAACCATATTATTATTAGGTTATCCTCTAACCCTAACCCCTAGGGAAATGGACTGGTAGAAGTAATGAACAATAATTTGATAGATGTAATTAAGAAATCAATAGGGGACAAGCCCAGGGACTGGCACAATTTATTAAAGTATGATCTTTGGGTAGATTGAATGAGATACAAACAAGAAATTAAAGCTTCACCTTATCTTTTGGTGTATGTATGTAGGCCTATGTTCTTGATTATGCTAAAGCTACCCACTTATCAGTTCATGCAAGACTACATGGAACCATGTGATGAAATCGAATCTAGATTGTTGGATGTAATAAAAATGGAAGATTCAAGGACTTATGCCTTAAAAACATTCAAAACACACTAAGATGTGGTCAAGAGGTGGTTTGATAAGAGATTTAAGGTCAAAACATTCAAGATTTCAGATCTAGTACTACTTTGGGATAAAACCCATGAGAAAAAAGGACAACATGATAAATTTGCCCCACTATGGATTGGACCATACCATATTTTAGAGATCATGGGAAATAATGCATTTCATCTGAAGGATCTACAAGGAAATGAGCTTACATATCTAGTCAATGGATAGTTTTTAAAGCACTAATTTAGGGTTGTGTCATCTGTAGATGTTATTGATTGATGAGGGACATATGAATTTAGATGTTTTCTTAGTTTAGTTTCTTGTTTTCATAGATTAGATTTACTATTTTCTTAGTTTAGTTTCCTACTTTCTTATATTAGTTTCTTACTTCATTAGATTAATTTCTTGATTTATTAGACTAGTTTCTTGCTTTCTTAGATTAGATTTCCTACTTTCTAGATTAGTTGTTTTTTTCTTTCATTGACAATCTGAATTGTGTTTTCTTTGATCGTAACCAAGATGAAATCCAAACCAACTGCACTTATGCTTAAATAGACTTATAGAAAGGGGGAAAATTAAACATTTGGTAATTTAGGACTAGTTTACAAATTGGATATATTTCTATGTTTTGAGTCTTCAGGATAGAGGTATGTAATCATGAACCATTCTAGATATTGTCAAAATTGAATAATTTCACCAAGTATGTGGAAGTGTTCTCAAAATACTTCATGAAAATTTATAAAGTTTTCTTATTTAATTAGATAAAATAAACTTATCACATTAAATACCCATTGGAATTGACAATTCTGGGTATAGGTGTGGCTAGCAAGGACATTTTGGTAATGATCTATTTTATAATTATACCATCTCAATGAAGTTCCATCTCTTTTCTTTTTTCAAGAAAAAAAAGAACAAAAGAATAAAAAAACCAATGAGTTCAAAAGAGTGAAATAATATCTAAATAAAATTAAAAGACTCACATGATGAAATAAGGTCAATGTACCGTGCATCATGATTAAGAAAAAATAATGAAAATAGAAGAAAAGAAGCTTAAGGTATCTCTGTCAGGGCTATAGATGCCTGGATGGTAGCAGAGCAATGCCTAAGATTCCCTTGGTTTAATGAGATTTAAGAGATATTTGAGTGAAACATATAGCTTCATCAAGCCTTTGAAAAACTCATCAATGTAAGGGTTAAATGAATTACAGATCTAACATACATAGATCTAAAAAATTATAAGGCATGTATGTTATGTGAATAAGCTTAAGAGTCTCATATTTTTTATTTAAGTATTATTTTATGACACACTTCATTATTGATTTAAGGATTGCTAATTGAAGTTATGGGTTCTTAAATACTCAGGAGTATTCCCCATGTGAGTCACCATTTATTGTACCCAACACACCCCATTTATGAAAATGAGGACCCTTGTTCAAAATTATACAATTTTGTGTTATAAATTCGACATTCAACTTGATCAGGAACTAGTATTGAATATTTTGTGTTGATTTAGTTTTCAATTTTCCTATTAGCACATAATATTCATTTGACTTTGATCTTATTTTCTAACATTAAATCTCTCTATTTTAGGATATAAGATCAATGAAGTCCATTTAGAATAGATAATGTCTGATCTTCATGATTTAATGTTAAAGTGACTCTTTATTTTTAATCCTTGGTCTCTTATTTGATTAATTAAATATATGTTTAAATCATGTCAAAACCTTAGTCTAATGTTTAGCCTTAGTCCTTATTGAAATAGATTCAAAATTTATGTAGGGTCAAAACATCTAGGGATCACTTTATTGTATTAGCCTAAAGCCTTATTCTAAAAGTCTTAAATGTATTTATTAATATAACATAAAAACTTTAGGCTAAAAATAATATCCTTAGTTTCTTAATGTTTCTCGAGTCCTAACTTTATTTCATTATTCATAGGAATGAGGTAAATGACAAACTTCCACATGGTGAGATCTTAAATCTCAGTAAAGAGATCAACGATCTTTAGGGCAAAGATTATAAAGTTGAAAGTAAATAAAGTCCAAGTGAAGATCAATGGTGCACATTTGTTCATGCATTAAATATATAATGGCATGGGGTAGAGATACAAAGTTAAAAGATCTATGAAGTGACCTAAGAGTGACAAGTGGTAGCATCTCATGAGCCTAGATGCAAGATCAATGATTTATGATCAACATGTAAACAAACCAAAAGCCCCACATAGCTACCAATTGAGCAGAGTCTTGAGGAAGTAACAAGTGTCAAAGCTCATGGGAGTCAATAAGTCAATCACCTAGATCTATGGTGTGCATTAACTCAGGCACTACAAATCTAATGGTATGTTATCAAGATTGAAAAGTCAAAAATATTTTAAAATCATGCGATGGTGATAAGTGTCACCATCACGAAAACTATTAACAAAGATATAATGACCCATTGGTAGAAGTAGGGTCAACAAGTCAAGGATGCCAAGAACAAACATAGGATCGGTAGACGGCAAGATCTCATCAATAAAAAAAGTAAATCAATGATTCATGCTTGATCTTAGTTTCCAAATATCAATGGACCACGTTGATTTATACAAGAGGGATCAACAGTCCGAGATCAACATTGACATTTTAAATAAGCATAAAGATCCTTGAGAAGCCACCACATGGCATAAAAATGTTTGAGCTAAGAAATTTGACTGTAAGGTGCATAGAGAACCCCAATGAACTACCAAGTGGAATACTAACATCCAATCATGTAGAAGTAAGACTGATAAAGAGTGATTGATTTATGTAATCAATATCAACAATGCAAACCAAGACATACTTTTCAAAGGTTATCAAGCTAATAGAAATCTACCACTTGGCATGATTTCATGAGCTCAGAGATGATGATTGAATTTGATCTAGTTTCAAGATAGCATGAGGAAGTGACACATGTCTTAAAATGACAAACAATCATATTTCAAGATTAAATGGGCATCATGACATGGAATTACCACATAGACTAAACACATTGATATTTTTGTACTTGAGTTGTACTAGGTTTTTCAAATGCATAGTAATGGGAAGTTAGTCATAGTTAAATAGGGTTAATGTAGGTATTGACATTTGTAAAGGGATACTTGTCCTTGACATGTGTCTAAGTTCCACTTGAAATGATTAACTTAAAGTATTTGATAGGTTGTTCTCATAACTTATAAAAGGAGGCATTGTCATTTAATGCATATATTTTTAGTTTTCATATAGTTTAAGATATAATTGTAAAAGTTGCCCTTATTTGTACACATGCACATGTTGCATAGTTTTTGTAAAGGCTAACTTAAACTGATAGTTTTAAGTAGACTCTTATATGGTTTTGACCATGTTAGAACTCAAGTTATAAATATCACATGTAATGACTTTGTATGGACTTGGAGGATGAGGCAACCTCTTCCCCAAGCCTATTTAAACAATTGTAATCCACTAGTTAGAGGATTTAGAAAATTTTCAATATACAAGAGCAACATCAATTTTGATTGTCAATGAATGTGTTTATGTATTTTCTCTTCAATTTATATGTAATTAGGCTTATCTTATTTTGGTTGTATGATTTAATAATTCTTAGTGTGTAATAGCTACAGTGAATTATTTTTTTGTCTTGATTGATATGTTAGTGATTAATGTGTAATAGCTATTAAAGGATTAGTAAATTACATTGATTATTAGCAATTAAGTTGATTGATTCATATTTTTAAGTGTGTAGAAGTGATTTCCTTTGATATAGTTTTTTTTGTGTGTGAAAAATCTACCTTAGATACCTCATTATCCTGAGTCATAATATCCTAATTAAGGGTATGCAACAACTACTCTAAAAGGGGAAACCTTTGATTGAGGCTTATGAGTTTCCTACATCAATATTCTCTTAGACTTTTAAACCATGTCTAACTCAGTGTGTGCAATATATGATTACAATAGGCATATGTTTTTAAAGTATTTATCCATTTAGAAACCAACTAGAGAGGTGATTCTTGAAACCATAAAACCTTTATTTTCTACATTTTTGAGTTTATTTTGAGATATACCCACTTTAGATTAGTAACCAACCATCCATACAATTCACATAGAGATTCACTACTTTTTAAGAGATCACACCTCCATCCAAAAAAACTTATCAACAACCCACATGATTTACCAGCTATTCCATCAATAGGTTATTCAGACCACATACCTACAAATTCTACCATAGAATAGAGTTTACCTCCATTGAGATCCTAAAATGTTAGAGGTAACCTTGTTGAATTTGGTATGCATAAAAATTGCATTAACACCTTATAAATATGGAATGGTATAGATGAAGATTTGACAAAGAGTAAGAAAGACACTTTCTATGGATCCCATATCACTATTAGGAGGATGCGATATACATTCAAGAGACATTTAAGATAAGATGGAAATGCAAGGAGGGATTTTGCATTGGCTACTCTACCCCATAGGTATTAGGACCCCCATAAGAGAGTATAACTTAGTATTCATAACCTTGACATCCCATATAATCATGATCTTTTTTACCATGATTCCATATTCATTAATACTAAAGATGATGAGGAAATAAAGGAAAGGGATGAAACTATAGGTTTATGTGAAGACCTTTTGAGGGTGATATAAATATATCCCTCCCTTATACTCAATCAAGTCAAATTCATGATCCCACCTTTAGGAGGATGGATATCCTCTGATGTCTAAATTGGTAGGCCTTACCAATAACTAGCAGACAAGGTCAAGATCCCCAACAATCATAAACTATGATTACAACTCAACAAGAAGAAGATCATGTCATAGGGGAAAAATCAACTATTAGAGAATGTGAATAATATCAATAGATAGAAGAGACACTAAATTCTACATAAGAAGAATAATAATAATAAACTCCTCTAGTTTAAGCATATACTATTGGATTAAGGAGAGTCAAAAAAGAACTAGTAGAAGAGATAATATAGAAAAAGTATAACATAATTGAGGAAGAGGTAGATATCATTTTCATGGACTCTTTTGATGAGGAAAAAATGGAACCTATTATGGTAGCTTCAACAACCCCAACATCTCGTATGACTTTCCCCCCTCTTACCCAACAAGTTACTATTCTAAAAGATAAGAAGATAACATTGTGTTATCAAAGAAATCTAAGGTAAGAGAGACCTTATACCCCATACATATAGATAACCAAAGAATAGGCACAACATTTGTCAAATGTGAACAAAGTCAAGAGGTGGATGAGGAAGAACTACATCAAGCCAAGGTCTTGAGCTTGGAAGGATTAAAATCAAAGGCACCCATTAGTGGTGACTAATTTGGTAAGGGTTTTACTTTCACTAATACCCTAAGCATTTATTTTATAATTTCATTGATAATTTATTCTACTATGCCTTTTATAGTTATTTCTACTTTCATTCTTATGCAATCACTCTCTACTAGTATTCTTTTCATTTCTCCAAGCACTACTTCCCCAATTGCCATTTTTGCTTCTCCAATCATCATCTCTATATTCTCCATCCATTTAACCATTATTACTTCAATTAAAACCACCTCCACTCCTAGTTTTATAGTATCCACCTCTACCACCACAATTGAAAACCAACCCATCACCCAAATGACTTCATCATCTACCCAACTAGGTTCAATACCACCTTCTTTAGGACTAGTTCAAACCACAAAAGTGGTGGCAAAAAAAATGGCCCCCAAGAAGAAATCTATCTATGTTGTGCATCCCATGATATAATTCAATAACATAGATTGGTCTAATATAATTTGGCCCTCAATGCCCAAGCCATCCACTAAGCTTGACCCTGAGCTTGAGTAGGATGCACAGACAGAAGCCCAACCATTGTATATGTCAAAGTTGATTCTTTTATAATGGGATAAGGAGTTAGGAGTGTTAGATACTAAGAGTCCTAATATGAAGATCACTAATATTCCCACTATAATCTCATGTTAGGTTGTGGAGCTAAAAGCTTCACTGATGCAAACATGGAGGAGGTAGTTGAGTTGCAGTGCAACTGATGCCAGTCAGGCCAACTGATGCCAATCATATCCAGTGTGCAGAGCTATCAACTTCAATTAGTATCAGCCAACATCAGTCACCTCCAGACTAACAAGGATTGATGTCAGTCACCTGTGCAGTTCCAAACTATGAGTTTCATGGATAGTTTGTTAATGAACTGGTTATTTGCATGTTAAAGGCTAATTTTAGTCTTGAGCTGTAGATCTAATTATTGTAATTGGATGTCTAATTATTGTTTGCATGGGATATATATAATAGACTCATGGGCTGTATTGTAAAGTGTGCTAGTTGAGAGAGCAAGGTTAGCTCCTTTAGAGTGAAGAGAGCAAGGTGTGTTCCTCCTAGTTCCATAGGAGTGCAATAGAGTAAGGCAAGGTAGACCCTTCCAATTGTAAGATCATTTGAATTGCAGGTTGTTGCAAGTTCATGAGAGATCTACATGGTAAGTAAGATCATTTGAATTGTATGTTGTTGCAAGTTCATGGGAGATCTACATGGTAAGTAAGATCATTTGAGTTGCAATATTTGTGTGTGTGAGATCTAGGTTTGCAGGTGTTGCAAAACCAAGTTGATTTGCAGGTGGCAGCAAGATCAGGGAGATCAGCAACACAATCGGTGTAGCAAGCTCATGGGAGATCTACTTGGAGTATAGTGTGTACTCAGTTGTCGAGTACATGGAGTACTTGTGTACTGGCAGTAGTGATACTGACTAGTTAGAGGTGAACACCAACTCTGTGTTTGAGTTGTGTGTTGGGACCATAATTGAGAGAGTGAACTCTTGAAGATGAATTACTATACACTTGGTGTGGGAAGCTTGTAAGGTGTGGAAGAGTGTGGCGTCTCTTCATTGTAATTTATTTCTGGAAGAGTATTAATATAATTAGGTATTGTCTCTCATATTCTATATTGTTTTTGAATTCTAGTTACTTGTTACTTCTGGTTAAATTCTGCATTTATTTGCTTGTACATGGTAATCAATTATGCTTCCTAGGTCCTAAAAAGTGGTATCAGAGCAATTTATTGTTCTAGATTCCTGACGAGTGGATCAGAGCTAAGGTTGCAGGGAGTAGGTTTGTGTTTGATTACAGGTCACTCTCAGGGGTTTCTAATTGAGTGGGAGTATAACAATGGTAGAAGAAAGTACACTAAGAATGGAGGAATTGAAAAGCAAGAATGGTCAATTACAGTGTTATGGAAAGAAAGAGCAGGTAAAGAAATATTGTTGGTTGGTAGAAGATCAGCATGAAGGAACTAAAGAAGCAGATTTTGTAGGTGTTTTTGCACAAGATGCTCTAGGATGTTCCTTGGATAAAGTAGAATCTTGTTTTATAGATTATGTTTCCTCTTTCCATGCAGCCTAAAATAGAGTATTTTTCCATGTTAAGGCCTTTGGAGACTTTGGAAAGATTTAATTAGGGGCTGGTGTGCCTTGTCAAAATTTTGGCAAAGGGGAAGTGTGGCTAAAATTACAGACAGCCAACACATGGGTGTTGAAGGAGGTCATGCAGGTCCCAGTCCTGGAGATGCGGCTAAATTTTATAGGAAAGTTGGGTGATGAGAGATGCACAGTAACTCTCACAGTGGATTCTTGGAATGTTACCAAGGATGCACTTGAATTAGCATGTGGTAAGAAAGTAGGTACTCTTTATCTACTTGCTTGTATTACTAATTCTTCTTTTATTGCAAAGACGTGACTTTGTAGGCTTGGTCACATGAGTAAGAAGGAGATGCATGTTGTTAAGAGGAATTTAGATGTGTTTGACAAACTTAAGAACTGGAAAGCCTTGGTGTTTATGGAGGAGATGATGGATAGATATCAGTGGATGGGACTAGATATCTCAGAGTAGGGTAGTTTGGATAGGGTTTTGATCCAAAGAGAGCTCACAGGTAAAAATTCATCACTCACAGGAGAACACAAGTACTAGCGTCAGTCAGGAGGAATTGACGTTGAATATATAGGTGCCAATGTCAGTCATGTGTAGACTAGAGCTAGTGGTGTCAGGCAAGGTAAGACTGACATCAGTCAGGGAACTGACATCGATGATAGGTAGACAATGATGTCAATCAGGAAACCAATGTCGACAATCAGGGTAGTTACATGGAACTAATGTCGATCAAATGCAGACTGTGTGGTGATTGAGGTCGATCACTGGAATAGATTTTGGGTAGACACCAAGCTATCAAGGAGTCTCAAATGCCCATATGGAGGCCTAAAAGGGTAAGTAAGCCTCAAATTCATTATTCCTCTTCTTTATACTCATTTCTCATTGTAGAGTAGGAAGGATCTAGGAAACAGTGGGAACATGGCATGAATGAAGAATTTGATTCCTATGATGTAGAACCAAACAGGAGATTTGGTAGAGTTGCCAGCCAATATGAAAGCACTAAAAGATGAATGGATTCCTTGGTTAAAGAATAGAGTGAATGGATATGTGAGATGGAAGGCCAAGTTATATGGTCTTGAGCAAGCTATAAGACAATGGTACATGTTTGATAGGTGGATGACAAAGCATGGCTTTAGTCAATGTCATTGTAACCATTGTGTGTTTTCTTTACCAAGTTGGATGATGGTCACGACATTATCTTGTTACTGTATGTGGATGATGTGCTTGTTGTAGGTGCATACATACAGGGAGTTGCTGATCTAAAGGTAAAGTTAGTTTAGTGGTATGTCATGAAGAATTTTGGAGCAACAAAATTCTTTGGCATGAGTAATCCTAGAGATAGGGAAGATCACAAGTTGATGTTGTCACATGATGATTATGTGAAGGTAGTGCAGGATGTAGTACGGCAAGCACACCTATGGATGAATAGTTCATAACATAGGGTCCCCAATCACATGATGAGGTTGAGTACATGTGTACTCCCTGATATTACCCCAATAGTGGGTGTTGTCAGTAGGTTTATGGCCAATCTAGGAAGGAAGCACTAGAAGCAGTTCAGTGGGTTCTCAGGTATCTGAGAGGGACCAGCAGTAGGTCGACATGTTATGTAGGGTCAGACACTTCTCTACATGGGTTTATAGATGTGGATATGTTAGGTTACTTGGATGATAGGTGTTGCACCACAAGGTGTGTGGTGGTTGGTCTTCAAGATTGAGCTTGAAGAGGGATACAAGCCAGGAAACATATTAGACAGTGTACAGGTATAGGTATAATGCAACTATTTATCTCCAAGTGAGAGATTGTTAGGTTGTGGAGCTAAAAGCTTCACTGATGCAAACATGGAGGAAGAGGTAGTTGAGTTGTAGTGCAACTGACATTAGTCAGGCCAATCGATGCCAGTCATATCCAGTGTGCAGAGCTGCCAACTTCAGTCAGTATCGGCCGATGTTGGTCACCTTCAAACTAATAAGGACTGACATCGGTCGCCTGTGCAGTTCCAAACTATGAGTTTCATGAACAATTTGTTAATGAACTAGTTGCTTGCATGTTAAAGGCTAATTTTAGTCTTGAGCTGTGGATCTAATTATTGTAATTGGATGTCTAATTATTGTTTGCATGGGATCTATATAATAGACTCATGGGCTGTATTATAAAGTGTGCTAGTTGAGAGAGCAATGTTAGCTCCTTCAGATTGAAGAGAGCAAGGTGTGTTCCTCCTAGTTCCATAGGAGTGTAATAGAGGAAGGCAAGGTAGATCCTTCCAATTGTAAGATCATTTGAATTGTAGGTTGTTGCAAGTTCATGGGAGATCTACATGGTAAGTAAGATCATTTGAATTGCAAGTTGTTGCAAGTTCATGGGAGATCTACATGGTAAGTAAGATCATTTGAGTTGTAGGTATTTGGGTGTGCAAGATCTAGGTTTGCAGGTGTTGCAAAACCAAATTGATTTACAAGTGGCATCAAGATCAGGGAGATCAACAACACAACTGGTGTAGCAAGCTCATGGGAGATCTACTTGGAGTATGGTGTGTACTCAATCGTGGAGTACATGGAGTACTTGTGTACTGGCAGTAGTAATACTGACTGGTTGGAGGTGAACACCAACTCTGTGTTTGAGTTGTGTGTTGGGACCATAATTGAGAGAGTGAACTCTTGAAGGTGAATTACTATACACTTGGTGTGGGAAGCTTGTAAGGTGTGGAAGAGTGTGGCATATTTTCAATGTAATTTCTTATTGGAAGAGTATTAATACAATTGGGTATTGTCTCTTATATTCTTTGTTGTTTCTGAATTTTAGTTACTTATTACTTTTGGTTAAATTTTGCATTTAGTTTCTTGTACATGGTAATCAATTGTGCTTCCTAGGTCCTAACAAGTGTATCAGAGCAGTTTATTGTTCTAGATTCCTGACATCTCACTCTTTGATACAGCCACAACCTTAATGTAGAGGGTTTGGAAAATAAAGGTTGAGGATAGCAGTGGTAGAGAGATGATTTTGGAGGAAAGAGAATAAATTTAATCTCTTTCAAAAAGGTAGGATAAGAATAAGGGATAGTACCCATATATTTAGGACCGCAAGTCCTACATGGAGACCCATACCAAAGCAATGATGGCCATCCATGGGGGAATGAAGCTGGCTAGAAAAGAACTAGAATAAGAGATAAAGACTCTTAGAGAGAAACACCAGGTAATATGAGTTCCTTCTAGAATTAAGATATATAAATTACAACACTCAATTTATATGAAATTTTAGATATAATTAATTCTTTGAGAGTCTAATTGGATTCACATGTAAATTCAATAATAAAATTGTTTAAACTTCTTAGATAAAATGAAAATAAATTTAATTTCTTATTGTTGTACACCCTTAATAAAGCATTCAATCACTTAAATATAATGACCCCTTTATAGGTAGATAATGAACTAAATTTAGATATCATTAAAACTCAGGAGGCTCAAGATTGGGTGACTACCTCCAAAGCTTTAGTGAATAAATTTACATAATATGAAAATTAAGACACATAAATTTTGGATGAACTAGAGTTAATAGGAGCTTGAGATAACATGAGGAAGATGGTGGCTTGAGATATTTTTTATTATATGACTTAAAAAGCTTCAAAAAGTTTCAAAAAAATTCTATAAGGATTTATTCTAGAGGACATTAAATCGAAGCTGAGCATAATAAAGAAGAAGGTAATATAAGTGGAGGTCTTCTGAGTTGGATTTTGAACCACCAAGATAGAGTATACAAGGCTAATGGAATGGAAAAATAAGGTAACCAGACCTCATCTCCTTAATATTATCATAATTCAATCACAACATGCCAAATCATATAAATATTATCAAGAACTATAAGCTAATAAGAAATAAGCCTCAACACCACCTACTAGTTTTTCTCTTCATACCCCACCTACATTACCAACTATAACACCATCATCAAATTCAAACCCTCCTAGCTCAATGAGTACCTCAACATCACTTCTTAGTTTGGATCCATTTTTAACTCTAGTCCAAGATACAAGTGTGTCCCCAACTACAACTCCAACCATCACATTTATCACAATAAGTTTGACTCCATTTGATAGCACAACTCTAATTACAACTATAACTCCAATAACAACTTTGAAAAGTGTCAAGTAATAACTAAGTTAGCCTTGGTCTAAGGAAAATTTTATATAATTTTGAGAATATTATTTACAAATGGATATTTAAGTTTTATTACATCCATGTTGTAAATAAAAAATATTTCTTTGCCAAGTATGCACATATTACATGTCTGAGGTTATCTATAAGTTATAACATGCATTTTTGTATTGAACTAGAACTTATGGTCTGGCTATCATGATGCAATCAAATTTCTTCTATACTTGGAGGATGAGGTGACCCCTTCCCCAAGTCATTTATATACATGTAGAACCCTATTTTCAAAGGGTCAAAATTTTAGATCAATATACATGAAGAGATAAAGATACTGATTATCATGTAACTACATTTATTCTTTCTTCTTCCTTCTTAATGTTAATGAAATTTAAGTTTCTTTTTATATATCATTTCAATAATTTTAAAGGGTTATAATATTATAGATGAATCTGATAATTTAAATTAATGAATATTAATATTATATGTGTAATAACAATTGAATATTGGTAGGTTTCATTAGTTTAAATAATTATTACAAGGTGAATTGATAATCTAACATGTGTTGAGGTGTCTCTTTTGGTATAGTCATCTAGGCATGAGCCATAACTACCCTAGAATACTTTATGGTCTGAGTTATAATCTCTTAGATAAGGGTGTGTAATAATAGACCTAAGGAGAGAAACCTTTATTTGAGATCATTGAGCATCCTATACTTATTATCCCAAGATACTAATTGTGTTTATTTGTGAGTGTGCGCTAACTTCAAGCAACAAACACTAGTCTTGGAGATACTTATCCACCAATAAACAATCTTAAGAGTGACCTTTCAGGAACATAGAGCATTATTTTTTACTTTACCCTTATTTCCTCTTTTTGAGTTTCTTTGAGATCTAGCCACCTTAGAATAATTCTCCACCCATCCAACTCACCTAATGATTACTTTCTATTATATTCCATGCATCTATCCATAAAACTTGGTTAAAATAACCCACAAGCTCAACCTGTTATTCTATTACTTGGTTTTTTTAACCACATACATGCAAATCATGCCCCAAAATTGGACCCTATTCCATAGATATCAAAAAATGTTATAGGCTAACTCGTTTAACCTTTTATGGTATGCATAAAATCCATATCAACACTACTAATAACAAAAAAACATTTATTAACTTTGACACTAATTTAGTTATTATAGACACACGATCTGTGCCTTGTAACAATATAAGATGCCATATCTACAAATTAAGAACTCACCAAAAATAATGGAACTAAAATATTTTATATAAGAAATTAAAATACATAATATAAATGACTTGACAAATACAAAATTTTAATTTTTAATTTTTTAATTGATTATTGACTTACACTTGATAATAAATTCCCTTCACATGACATTTCTTGATTTGATCTATTTGAAAGTAGTCAAGAATTAATTTCCATGTGCACATCTAACTAATTTGACATCTATGTGTGTTACATGCCAATTTATGTCCTAGAATTTTTTTTTATGCATTTATGACTTATTACTTTTTGCTTAATATTATGGATTTTTAAAATTTGGTATTTTTGTAATTAATTAATGTAGTTGATATTTATATGCTCAACACAATTTAATTTCAGTAAAATGACAAAATATACATATTTTTCAAAATGATATTTTAAATACTATGGTCACAATTAATGTCTAAATTATTTATTTTCAACTGATCAATATGTTTACACATGTTTTCTAGGAAAATGACTAACTACCTTTTTTATGGATGAGGTAGATGTAGGAATTTGTACCTCTTTTAGTAAAAATTTAGAGGGAGAGAATCATAAGAGAGAGGGTGGTAGGTAACAATAGATGGGGGTAGTTAGATCCGAAGAGAAAAATCACACACACACATAACACAATTTATCTAAGTTGTATGCTTGCATTTAATGTTAGTATTGATTATTTACTACAAGGATATTTATGTGTATGTTGGTTAAGGACTTTGTTAGTATTTTGGTGTGTGAGTGTTGAGGATTGCCTAAAAATGAGTCTTCATATGTATACTAATTGTTGTTACTATGTTATAAATGATTTTTCAAGATTGGTTGTTATTTTTAATATGTTACCTAGAAACCCAAGCATAAAATTAGGCTTATATTAGAATTTTGGTGTGAAGTAATTGTGTAATTTTCAAATAAATTGTATAAACTACATGGTATATTTTCAAGTAAAAACATCTTCAAGTAAATTAAAATTTGCCAAAAATGGTGGCTTATGTTGGTAGAAACCTTATTTTAAATATTTGGTGGTAGACAAAATGTAGAGGCCTTTGGTGACATTATATTTGTAAACCCTTAAAAAAACTTTGATTTATATATAAATATTGACCTTAGACACCATAAGGGATTAAAATTAAAATGAATCACTGAAGAAAAGAGTCAACAATATAATCATGGGTTAAATAATGTTTAGGGTTAGCGAGTTGTGCTAAATCAAACACTCATTTCAAGTTGAGAGGAGAAGTTACAAATCAAAGGGAAACTCCAGTGGGAATAAACCCTAGTTTCAAACTCATATTTGATGTCATGATCAACATATCTGAGCAAGCAACCTAATTTGTCATCCATTATTTATTCCTTAGTTTTTTCATCATTAAGGAGAAGTATTAGTATCATTTTAAACATGGATGTCAATAGTTTTGTAGGAGATGAAATTATTACATGGCACAATAGTGGTGATGGAAAGTTAGGAAATATAAAAGAAAACATTAAAAATGAATGGGGAAAAATGAATATGGAGGTTTGTTTTGAGGGTTTTTGGAATAAGAAAGGAAAGAAAAGAGAATGACAAATTATGGAAATCAATACGGACAAGATAGTGTGTAAATTATGGAAATCAATAAAAAAGGCTTGAAAAACTATTTTGGATATTTGTTTTAGTCTTAGTTTTGTAAATTTGAGTGTTATTGAAATAATAACTAGATAGTGTGTAAATAACAAGAACATGCTTTTCCAAGTTGTGCAGTTTATACTATAGATGCTGTGTTTTTGAAACCAAAGTGTGAAACCAATAGATTTTAAGCCATTAAAATGTAGGTGTATTTCACCCTAAAATGATTTGATTAGGTGTGAAACCAACAAAATTTAATCCATTCATCTATATGTATATTTCACCATAAAATTACATGATTAGGTGTGAAACCAATAATTTTTAATCCATTTGACTATAGGTGTATTTTTCTACATATGATTTGATTCTTTTTTATACATTTATAAAATTTTATATTAAAATTCTTTGAAAATTGTAGTGTATTTGGAAAAATTCAAAGTTGTTGTTTTCATCCTTTATGGGAGTATATATAGAACTGATGTTTCAAATAATAGTGGAAATTCCAAATTAAATTATATATATATATAAATATGTAGTTTTGTTTGATAGAGGAGGGATCACACTCCTCTAGTATTAGCGGTGAGAGAATTGATCCTCACCCACGTGTCTATATAAGTGGGTCTTGAGGGTTAAGGAACCTAAGTATATGTTTATACCTTCCCTAAAGATAATGCAAAAATACAGAGGTCTATTGTGGTTGTGAGTATGGGAAGTGATAAATCCTTATTTCCATTCTTTATGGATTTATAATTAAATGTGTAAAACTAAATGAGATACCTTAAAGGAGTTAAAATTCATGGATAAAATATATTATTATATTGAATGGTATTATTATATATACAAAAGTAAGGAGAAAATAAGAAAGGTGGACTACTCACTTAAATTTATAATGGTTTGTCACTAAGAGCTTACTAATGATAAATCTAGACCATAGTAAAGAAAGGTAACAATGATAAATATTGGGCTTATAACTCTTTAGTTATCCATATCTTATTTAAAACCTATAGTTGATCATTATAATCACCTATAGGATTATAAGTGAACATATTTTCTTTACTACATCAAGGGCATGATAAGAGTTGAGAATGAAGATTCTAATCATAGTTATAATGTGGAGATTAAGCATATATGGTTTATACAACAAATGTTACCTTTGAGATTAATAAATCTTGCTATAGTTGTCTTTGATATTTATTTTTTACATAAATCCTACATTATTGTTCTATAGCATTTGGTGTAAAAAGTGTGCAAGCCAAGATACACTTAGGTTAAGATTTAATTATGAAACTCATCCTATGTGATACTATATTATTATAATAAGTTTGTTTAACTATTAGTAGTAAAATATAAATTAATATGGATCTTGTATTGTATGTTATAATTTTGTTACAATTGGGAAATACCTCTCATCTATGTAGAATATTATGAGTAAAGATATACCATTTTTGTGAGATATATTTAATGTTTGAATATATGTTATATTATGTATGAAATAACTCAATACTTCACATATTGTATATTATTATGAGTAAATATATACCAAATCTATGATTTATTTTGGTGTCTGACTATATATTATTGATATTTGAAACTCTATGATGTATCTTGCTTATCTATCTTTTATCTTCTAGCTCAAAGGATGATGTTTGGTAGGCAAGGTGCCTAGTAAGAATATTATATGTGACATAAAAAAGGCTAAGAGTAAATATTATATGGATAATGACCATGATATTATAATCTAAACTATTAAATTATTTGTCCAAAGTAATGTTATAACTATATATATTGTTTATCCATGTACTTTCTTGTTTTCATTTTGTATTAAATCTTATCAGATAGGGGTGTGCCCATGGTATGCATGATTGATTACATGTGATGGTGATTTCAACAACTTATTATTATAATATGGTTCAATATTCCTACATTGTTATTATCTTCCCCTTCATGAAGGGAAGGGCCACTCAAAGTAGGGAGGTGTGAAATAGACAGTTGGTTTGTGGCTAGAGGTAAAACACTTAGATGATGCTCTAATTTATTAAAAATGATATGAACCTAATACTGATGCTTAATAATGAATTATGTATATGTTATAGAGATGTTTATATGTACGATTCAATTGTATAACTTTATCTATGGTTATTTACCTTATTTAATTTTAAAACTATGACATTATAGAAGTATAGCTAGATGTATGGAAATGTAATTGTATACCATGATAACAAATATAAATAAAATATTTTACTTGTATATTAATAATTAATACAATATTATGGTTGTATGAGTTCCCTTTCAAATAATTTTATTTTGTTAATGGGTTGATTACATCAATATGATGGCATATGTGATATTGTAGATGATATTTATGAATTATACAACACCTCACTCTTGTACAATTGACAAAACTTAGACCTTGGTTGTTCCTCTTAGTTTTACACCTTTACTACTTCCAAAACTCTTACATTTACTCTGTCTTATGCCCATTGGCCTATCTCTTATTCTGACAAGTCTTGTGTTAGTAACATAGGCCTTATATCTTTCCCAAAATGCTAAAAACCTACTTATCTTATGTATCTGCAAGTTTTGAGCATGTACCTATTTTCCTGGTCCTTTGACACTTTCATCCTAGGTAAACACCTATGTCAATGTAGGTGTCCTTACCTGTCACACATGTCCATTTCCATAAAGTCATCTAATTTTTAAATTAAATGTATCCTAATGGTTAGGGTAAGTGTTATTATGTTAGATATTATCCAAATGGGTTGGTATAAATATAATATCAACCCTCATTCATTCCTCACCTAACACAAAATAATTCAACTTATCAAAAGCATTATATCTAACATTCAAGTGAGAAAAAATTCCCTATTTTATCCTATTTCCATATCAATCATAGGGACAACACATCTATAGGTTTGAATTACTAAATGAGTATCCCAAGAGCTATATTTTCTAAGTTACGAGCTAGGTCACTATTGTAATTGATTATCACATATTACATGATTCACACACAAGCCAACACATAAGGGAGAACTGCATAAGTTTTAGGCCCTCTTCAGAGTATTGGCTAAGTAGGAAAAACTCATTGATAGAGGGATTTTTTGGAAAGATCAAAGTTGTGTGCCCACTAACCCATTTTTTTCCATAACCACTATGAAGATGAAGAACTATAGTTTTGATCATTTGACAAGTAGTGATAGTCCATGATCTAGATCTAAATACATTAGAGTGAAGATGATAAAAAAATTAGAAGCATCCAAGTGGTTACATCTTATTTCAATAATTATTCCATATTGAACACCTACATTCGGTCCATATATTAGCATGAACATAACCATACCATGTTGACACAAGTGTCTATGGCTACGAAGTCACTTAATCCATAATTTGGTGACTATTATATAATATTATTCTAGTTTGCTTCCTACTTATTTTAGATTTAGATCTATATTAACATCAAAACTACTTAAGTATCTTGTTTTCATTATCATTTTAATATATAGCATAGTTTTAATTTCCATTTTTAACATATCTTAACATAATAAATCTAGTGTATATTATATATGAGTTTTTTAATTAATTAGATTGATATAGTTATATTTATCACCCTTCTACTTATTCATTTCTATATTCTTAATCCTATCTACCCATAAAAGGATTCATACCCAATTTTGGGTTAAAATTAGGAAAACCCAATTTATATGAATGCAAAATTTTCTAATTCTTAGGGTTTTTAGTCAACTAGGATTTTAGATTATTGTAATTTTTCATTTGTTGCTTAAAATATTTTGCATACAACCTAGGCATATCCCTAGAGAGGTGTGCCTATTGAATACATCGAGCTTTCCCTCTTATCACCTAAGATGTCTCAAACATATGAGGAACGTAATACCATGGTTTGTGATAATACCCATGTTGATAATGAGTAACATGATGATGAAGTTACCATAGAGGAAGATTCTAAAGAAAGAAAACCATGAATCTATTAGATGGTGGAGCCTAATCTTATTATAATTCCCAATTTCCAATAGGGGGTGTGCGGGGAAATTTCCCTCACTATGGTTGCCATGGGGGTAAAAAATGTATTGTAAAATATTGTAATTTTGTAGTAAATCTGGAACATTCACTATTAGGTTATATATCTAATAGTAAAAATTATGTTAGTGCATTTTTTACCTAATATGTAACCCTCCTTTGATATGAGGTCATGGTAATCATGATGGCACACTATGTGTGAGTGAAGAGGAGATTGTAGTGGATGTATTTTAGGTTTATCCCTTCATTTGTTGGATTGAATAAGAGAAAAATGAGCTATTTTATGTGGACCTAGCCCATTTTGGGTGAACCACATTAAATATATGTCTCTCTTGTGTTATGTTTTTTTGTATTTTATTTCCATCTTTATTTCATTTATATTCCTCTACATTTTATATTCCTAAAAAAACTCAATAAAACCAATACACATGATCAAATAGACCATGAACAAGTACAATCTATTGCATTATTTTATGAGCATATTCATCAAAACCTTGAAGATATTGATGAAATCCTAAAAATTATATTAGAAACTAAAAAATCAAAAAACATAAATGACCAAGTAGTTCCATCTATTAATCATGCTATTAGAGATATGGGTCATCCCCATATATCAAAAACCCTCCCCTTTAGCACATTACCACTTCATACTTCTAATGGTTGAAAGATATATGTATTTTAACCTTTGTTTCCTAAAACCACTATTAGTACATCTACCATGGGGATAACACATGATTCAAATCAAATACCATTTTCAATGCCTATTAATACTCAAACCATGTTCACTTCCCATTTAGTGACTACTCATTTACTAATCTAAACCCTAATGGATATACAGTTCAAACACTCCAAGTTATAAATAAACTAGAGGACAAGGTTAAAAAAATTGAACAAAAGGCTTTAGAGTCTCCTAATGCTATTGATTCTCAAGATGTGTTGCATAAACCTATTGCACTTGAGATATATTTGAAACCTTTTCCAATTGGTTTTGTTGCATCAAATTTTCCATTTAATAATGGTAAAGGTGATCCTAAGTATAATCTTCAATATTTATATGTGACATGCCTTGATTATTCATCCAATGATAGGATTTTGACCAAATTATTTCCAAGAAGCTTCAAATCTATGCTTTGAGGTGGTTATATGATTTACCTCTCCAATCTATAAAAGCATTCAAACCTCTTACAAATCAGTTTTTTTAACACTTTTCTATTAAAATTACCAAAAATGTTTCCTATACCCAAATTGTAAAAATTAAACAAGGAATAAATGAACATAATACTATGTCTTGTGGTACAAGACAATTTTTGATAAAATTACCAATCCTATGTTAGATAAATAACTTCAAGAATTTTTCAAACAAATTTTGCTTGTTTCTTTACATAGTCCATTATTTTCAAAAAGTTTAATCCTTTAATAATTTGTGTCATGTTATTCAAGACCATGAAATGAAAATTATATCATTGAACAAACTTAATCATGTATTAAACACACTAAATACATCTACATCCAATACCAAGTTTACAATAAAACAAATTTATAAGGAAAAACCTCCTGCGCCTAAAAAGGAAAAAAAACACCATGGTAAATGTAGTTTCATAATAGCCTAATCCTCTTGTCTCTTTTAATGCATCGAGGAGATAATTTACACACTTACCCAAGTCTATCACTTCATTAATCCTATGGATAATAAAGTGTCATATTATATCTCTCCCTCATATTATATAGGTTGATATGAGTTGGCCTCTATCTAAAGTATATGATGCAAATGATTATTGTGAATATCACCAATGCCTTGGGCATTCTATGAACATATGTTTTACCTTGAATCATAAGATCCAAGGCCTCATCACTGACCAAAATATTAAATTTGATGATCATCTAAAAAAACTATTTTAGCATCAATTTTAACCGTTGGAGAGGGTTCTTCAGGATCTCTCCAATCGATCTACTCTATGGGAACAAACCAAGGTTGTGGCTCACCTATGATGGGGTTGAAACTCTAGAGAAGGCCAACTTCCTCTTGATGGATCACCTATACTAATTTTTTCACTGAGAAAATGGTTAGAAAGTGGGAAATGGATCCTAATAAATCTAAAAGGGTGATGCACCAAATTTAAATGAGAACTCACACAAGCATAAAGTAAACTCTATTGATGGTTAAAATTGTGCTTTGATTGTAACACCAACAATGGGAAGTTTCAAGAATGTGGGACTTGCAACTTGAAACAACCTCCAAATTTTTAAGAAGCTGGTCTCTTCTTTATATCGAACATATACTGGGAAAAGGGATAGGATTTTTAATAGAAACACAAATGCAAAGAAAGAAAATCTAACTATGGCATTATGCTTGAATGTAATTCAACCCTTAATTTGAGCACAGTGAAACTATATGTAAAATTTAATTACATTTAAGAGCAAACAAGCCATGATCAATGTAAAAGATGAAAACAATAGAAATAGAGGCTCACAACTTAGACTGCTTTTGTAGTGACACATAAAATATCAACAAAGGCACATATTCAATTTTATTATTAATTCTCTAGTCACATAAGAGGAACAAAAACATGCATAGTTACATAAAAATTTCAACTCAAGAAAATAGAACAAAGGCAAATGACATTCCTAATCACAGCTCTAGAAAGTCTAAAACTCTTGACAACACAGATTAGACTAATTTTGCAGTGACACATAAAATATCAACAAAGGCACAATATTCAATCTTCTTATTAATTCTCTAGTCACATAAGAGGCACAAAAACATGCATAGTTACATAAACTTTCTAGCTTAAGAAAATAGAATAAAGGCAAATGACATTCCTAATCATAGCTCTAGAAAGTTTAAAAATCTTGACAATAACTCTCTCAAAAAATTCTCTCTAAGTATCTCTTCATCATGATCCTTGGTGATCTCTGCACCCTTATTTATAGCCTTGGATTCACTCTAGATTGTTTGTGTGTTCCCAATCTAACGGCCCAACTGAAATCTAACCAAACTAGAAGTGTCTAACAGAAGATATTTCTTAGATTCTAAAATGCTCTATCTTTTGGTAGTTCATTGGTTGAAACAGATCATAGGACGCTCCCTTCTATTAAATATAAGAGGACACTTGGCCAATTCCTTGAAAACCTTCTTATTACTTAGGAGACACTGGACAATGACACTTCTACAGCCTTACCAAAGACACAGGATGATCTCTACTTACTTTACCTATACTCTTACTATATCTTCGCTTAGGAATGTTCCACCTTTGACACATGTCTTAATTCACTTCTTCAAAACTTTAAAAATTTAACAAAATATAAGACCCATATCATTTCTTGCCTGAGCAACTTTAAAAGGGGCATATGGACAAGTGGCAATTTCTGCTTGCCTCAATAAAGGACACGTGGCAATATCTGCTTTACTTAACTAAGGATATGTGGTGATCTCCACTGCTTTTAGCTACCTTTTGAGAAACCTAAGAAAGGTGACACGTGTTTTTCTCCATGTTTCTCTATTTATATTATAGAAATAATTAGGCCTCATTTCATATTTATGTGGACAGTGACACTTGGCGGCTTTCGCTTGCTTCAAAAATAAAACTTGAGACCCACCATAGTCTTTACTATATTTTTGAAACAAAATGAAGATAATTCATAGGTTGACATGTGGTGGCTTCTGCTCTCTTTAGCTGAGATACGTGGCATCTTTTTTCACTTTTATAAAAGCAAATTGGAACCTTTCGTGATTGTCACTTGGCACCCTCTGCTTGATCCTAATACGTAGCTTATTGAAAGAAACCTTTGAAATGCATATGAGATGTGGATGCCGACACTTTTTGTACTCTTCTAAATTTATATGGGACACATAGCATGTTCTACAACCTTATTGAAATTATGAAAAGTACCTTGAAAAATGACACTTGGCAGCTTTCGCTTGACTTTGACACTTATAGAAAAATGAGGTAAAAAGAACATCAAGCTCGAGCTCTAAATGTAAACTTCATTGTCTCGAACCAAAGTGTGCAGGATAAAAATTTGGATCATGTGCTTCTGATAATTAGAATGAAACGTAGAGTATTTTTTACTCTAAAAACACTAAGGAAGCATAAGATAATTCTATCTCACACAATCTCACAAAACCTAGTTTATTGCATAAGTGTTTTATAAACTAGGTTTAAAAAGCAATAAATTAAGGCAAAGAGGAGTTTTAAGACTCACTAAGAGATTGCATCAATTATATAAAGAACACTAACTTAGACCTACAACTAACTTGAAGACACCTAAAAATGAGTAAGAAAGAAGTACAATGGGCATAAAAGATTCTCCTTCACAATACCATCATGCACAAGTTTTACTACACATAATTTATAGGGGAGAGATAGGTAAAGAAAGTATTTATTAATTTAATAGGTATTTCATACAAAATTTTATAGGGTATAACCTTATCAATTGAGAATCTCCACTCTTCCATAATTGAGAGAGAATTTCTTATCAAAAGTGAGAGAGAGTTTACAAATGGAAAAGAATAAGAGATATAGGAGAAATGGGAGAGAGAGGGGAAGAATGCCATTTGAGATCATTAATTGAGGTACCATTTTTATTAATTTTTGAACAACATTTGATCTAAAAAGTCTTTAAGAAGGAAAAAATGCTCCAATGTTCTCTCCAATCCTTGAATCCATTTGCTTTGATCTTCTATGCCATCTTCAATTACTTTCATAAGGAGGACAAAGTCCTCATATCCATGGACTTGATAGAGCCATGCCTAAGTCTAATTTTAGTACCTACATGTACCTATTTGTTAAAGCAATAACTTTGACATATGAGACACTTCTTCATTAATCACATACCTACCACCCTACTTCAATATATGAGCATAGGTTTCACTATAGATTGAAAACCAATCCAACTTATTGGTTTTCTTATAGTCAACATATTAATGAAGCTCTATAGGTTAGATAGCCTCATTTCAACAAAAATTACCACCCTTTTGTCTATATTAGGTTTAAAATAACTATTATTCCTCTAAAACTTGTAGAAGCCAAGGACTTATTATACATGATGTTGAAAACACAAGAAAACTGAGTCTACATGATCTAGATCCTCCAATAGAGGTCTCGACTAAGTTTTAATGGTGTCATTTGAAATATCTACCCTAGTTTAACTTGAGCTGAATTTAACCTCTATTTGACATCCCTAGATTTCAAATTTTATCATCTATTGATCTTGATCCAATCCTTCTGAAGTTGTGTCATCTATTAGTTTTTCATTCATTCTCAAGATCTTACTATCAAATTTTTGAATACTTGACCTCATGCACACTATAGATCTCCCTTTATATAAATGAACATGATCCATAAATATTATACCAGTCTAACACAGTTGAGACACTTAGCATATTTTCATTTGTCTTTGAGATTCATTGACTTGTTGACTCATCACTTACCATTGATCTACCTTTGCATGATGGATTGTACACCATCCATCTTCTTGGACCCACTATATTTTTTAGTTTTCATGTACCATTATATCTATTCATGTACTCAATATCTTGACAACTTTTAGATCCACATTAAATCTTAGGCTATGCTGGCCTTTTGACTATGAGCTCACTACTGATCTTTGATGTATGATTAAGCATGCTCCATTGGATCTTTGAGACCCATTAAGATAATTGATCAATTTCTCTCCATTATATTTGATACTACATTCTGATATTTAGACACTTTTTATTTTCACATTCATCCTCAAAACATTTGAATTAAAATGGTTATTTTATACAACTTTAACTTGACATCCTCACTCATGTTTCACTCTATAATTCTAACTTTGAAGTTTTATATCTTGAGATAGAAAGTACATCAAGATATGAAATTTTAAGAGCATGAATAAATTCATGTACATGTGATATTTTGGCCCTAAGAGGCTTTCTAAGAATACTTATTAAATGCATAATTAAAATTACCCATTCATTTTTGCATGACGTGCCATGACAATCTGGTCTCTCTAGACTTACATAAGAAACTATTATCTCTTTAGAAGGATCTAATGAATTTATAGTAATTTTTGCAACCTGATTCATGCCATTAAATGCTTGAAATACTATGATAATTTGGTTGTCTTTTTCACCTTCAAATCTTAGACCTATTTCAAGACTTGCTTCTCAAAGATCAATAAAACACACTTTAAGCTTGCTTAAATTGTTTCAAAAGCTTTGTAAGTGACATTTGATTTTATTCTTCATTATTTGGTCACCCACTCAGTCAATAACACTATTAAGCTTCTCACTCCATCCTGAAACTTATATAAATTGATCTACCTAGGCAAATTTTTGTATGTGGGCCAAAAATGGCCAATATTTCTAGTGACATCTCGGGATTGCATGCATGTTATGTAAAGACTAGTGGCCTTAAATTGATCCATTAGGCATCTAGAGTCTCAAGTATTTTCTCTTAGATTATGTGAGATTGACTCAAGGTTGACCTTTTTTAAAACTTCCTTTTGAAGCAAAATGGAATAAAAGGGCAAAACAAGCAACTATGCCCAAGGCAATTATTGAAAGGGAAACACACAACTGAAAGGAAATGTGCACAAGACACTTAGAGGAAATCATAAAAAACTACTATAATGTGTTAAAATATAATACAATAGCTATAAAATTTTCTAATAACAATGATTTAAATGAATTCTATTGACTAAGATGGGTAATCCCTCTCCATCTAGTTGGGAAAGTTGAAAAACATTATGCTATTTGAATCCATGGATCAAATAAGGAACAATCAACAAGCTATCAAACTTGGTATGATTACTTGGATTGGCCTTATTTGAGTCTCATTTTAGGACTAGATCCCATTCCTTCAAGTCCCTTATTGTGTCTCTCTTGTCAAGGGATTTCTTGACTTGAGCATGATGTGACTCTAATGTCTTCATTACAAGGTCCCTAGTTTCTTCAAGCTCTATGAGCTTTGTCATCCTCATGTTCATAGGCTCACTCTCCATTAAATCAAGTTGATGGGATAACTCCACGAAAAGAATTTTAAGAGAAATGGGAAATTTAGCTTCCCTCCCATATACAAGGACACATGGAGAATTATTAATCGCAACTTTGGGAGTCACTCTTTTAGCTCCTAAGGCTGTCCTTAGCTTTATATGGCACACAAATTGATTCTCTTCTATGGTCCTCTTGATAATCCTTAACAAGTTATTATTTGTGGACTTTATTTGTCATTCCCTTGGGGGTAGTAATTGGAGGATGTACTATGGTATATGCCCAACTTAAGTTCCCATTCACTTTTTTCATGCCCACAAATGCTAATGCATTATCTAAAATTATAGTAGTTGGGACACTAAACTTGGTCACTATGTTGTCATATAAATCCAATAATATTATTTCATTGGCTTATTTTAAGGCAATTGCTTCCACCCACCTAGTGAAGTAGTTAGTTTTAGTGAGCACCCATTTATGTCCTATACTTGAAGGTGGATTTATCATTCCTATAAATTCTAACCTCCATTACATGAAGGGTTGTTCCACCAAATTGGGTTGAGTGGAAGAGCTGATAATATTTATTTACCTAATTTCCTAACCCATACATAAGAATCCTTGAAAATGTCAAGCTAGGAATACCATCCTTTATTATTTTTCCTACCATTGTTCTTGGAGTAAAATGGCCTCTTGTAGGTCTATCATGATACTACTCAAAATATTTATTACTTGATTATCATCTATGCACCTAAGAAACACTCCATTGATGTCCTTTCTAAATAAAACCCCATTAATCAATGCATAAGGTATCGATTGAATTCTTAAATAACTTATTTGTTCTATGTCCAAACCTTGGGGGCATTCTCTTATCATCAAGAAATGTGTCATATCTTGGAGCTAACTATTATGAAGTGGAGGTGCATATGTTTATGAGTTGTCTTATGTCACCAAAACAACTTCTTGATAATTTTGAAGGTAATCCACCATATGCTCACATAATCCTTTGCCCATTATCATTTTAGTGATTTTTATTTCCACATCATACTCCATGACCTTGATAATCCATCCTTCTCTTTTCTCATTCAAATACTTGTTGAGGAGAAAGTCCCTCACTCTAGGATGAGACACCATAAGATGAACCTTACTATTGGATAACATTGGTATGAAATTTTGGAGGCTCCTTAAATCTATAAGAACCTTATTTTCTATAAAAGTGTACCACACCTCATATCCTTCCAACTGTTGACTAAACAATTAAATTGGTTACTCAAGTCCTTCACCATTATTCTACATCGACATAGTTGATATGTTATCAATATTGGCAAAGGTGTACAATATGAAATCCTTTGATAAATTAGGATTCATGAGTGAGGGTGATTGAGAAATGGATTGTTTCATGGCCTCAAATGTTTCTTTACCTTCATTTGACCAAGCAAACACTTGTATCTTCTTCAACATGATAATGATGGGTTTTAGTAGGTTTTCAAAACTAGGTATAAACCTTCTCACCAAGTTTATTTTCCCAAGGAAGCTTTGGATTCCTTTCTTGTGCTTGGGTAAAGATAAGGATAGGATGGAAATTATTCTATCAAGGTTAACGGATAATACTTCCTTTGAAATAATGTGACCTAAAATTTTGCCTTTATGAATAATGAACACACTTTTATTGGGATTTAAAGAGATCCCATACTCTCTACATCTTTGGAAGATCAAACTTAGATGGTCCATGTGCTCAATAGCCTTCTTGGAGAAAACTATGATATCATCCAAGTGATCTAGCACCATATAATTCAACAACCCTTAGAAAGCCATGTCCATGGCTCTTTAAAAAGTGGCCCCAACATTTGACAATCCAAAAGGCATCTTTTGGTAAGCATATGTGCCTTACTTTGTGGTGAAGTTAGTCTTATACTAATCTTCCTCTCTTACCAGAACTTGGTTGTAACTTGAATACCCATCCAAAAGGGGAAAATGTTATAAACCAAAAAATATATGGAGTTATTCCATGGATGGCAAAGGATAGTGATCCTTTAAAGAAACCCTATTTAGATTCCTAAAGTTAACATACAACCTAATTTCCCCACTCTTCTTCCTAATAGGTACTAAATTGGCTACCCATGAGGAGTGCTTAATAGGAAAAATGATCTTGGATTCAATTAATTTGGTCAATTATTTATTTATAATCTCTTAAATTTTGGGGTTTATAGGTTTTTGCTTCTGCTTGATAGGCTTTGCATTAGCCTCTAGTTCTATAGTGTGTTAAACCAACTTGGGATCAAAGCCTCTCAAGTCACTATATTCCCAAGTAAATATCTCTACATATTATTTAAAAAGTTATATGAAGGCATGCCTTTCATCCTTAGTGCTTACCTTTAAAATATTGAGGAGCTTGTCTTTGCAAATAAGGACTCTTTCATTGTTCTCTTCACTTGTTAACATCACTGCCTTATCTTTTATCATATGATCTTCCTTATGGGAAAGATATTCAAGGGTGACAAGCCCTTTAAGAATCTTGTTAGATCTTAAATGATGATTTTATCCTCATACTAATGTTGAAACTTTTCCTAGTTTATGAAGCAAAACACTCAATCCTATTATAAGAAACATGAAATTTACTTGTCATTCTTTAAGATATACTAATGAGCTTCATTTTCTATCACTAATGGTCTCACCACCACTTTGACATGTGGTTACACTTTGGTATTTTTAAACTCTTTTGGGATATAAAATTGAGATCCCATAGCTAAAAAGCTATAATCATATCCATTTTGGTTATTTGGTACTGCTTGGATGTTAAAATCCTCAATTAGGTCCCACACTATATATTTTTATGACCTCATTAAGGGGTTTTTAGTGATATCGTGGCCTCTAACTTGATGCACTATCAACTCAATGTTCCCATAAACCTATAATTATTTGATTGATCTCTCATTACCCCATTGAAGACCATGGATAAGGCCCTCATACTCTACTACATTACAAGAGAAATTAAATCAGAACATGTAAGAAGATAAATACTTGTCATTGGAAGGGGATATTAGCATTGCACTTGCACCCAATCCATGTTTTCTCCTTTAACCATCAAAAAAAAAATTCATAAGCCACTAGGATCTTCTTGAGATCCAATGAGGGATGGTATGGACTAATTTTCTTCATGTAAGTAGTATACACCCATTTACCTTTCTCCAACTCCTTCCAAGGGATCAACCAGATGATTGCCATTCCATAGTTCATCCAAGAACATGTCTGATATCTCCTCAAAATGAGTGTTTAATTCTTGACCAATAGTGAATCCATCCTCATAAAGGATGGATAAATTGAGGTTTATGTTATGTTTCCCATAAGGATCTATGTGTAATTGTGTAATGGGCTCAACTTTAATTGATAATTTGGTCCCATATCTTGTTTTGAATGCCAAGTATGGCCAATTTTCTACAAGATAACCTCTAATATTTGCAATGAATTCTCTAGATAAGAATAGTAAAAATGAGGAGGCACATCAAGGATCAATACATATTGAACCACTAAGACACTAGGACAAACATGAAAGGTTAAGTTGAGATCTCTGATGATACCAGATGGCTTGGTGGAATATCCATCTAGATACAACACTCCTTTAGATTGGGGCTAGTATTTTAGGCCAATTTGGTCTTCTATAGACTTTGGAATTACTAAGGTGTTATCCCCATTATCTACCAAATTTTTTTGCACTAGATAATTACCAATGATTACTAAAATTTGGAAGGGAGGAGGTTTGACCACCTTACCTAGTTGCCTTTCATTTGGTCCTTTGGTTACATTGGTGAGAACCACATTTTATTTACTTGGTTCCTTCTCAATAACCTTGATCTTTGATAAACCTTATTGGAGGATGTCTACCTAAAAATTCAAGTAGAGCATATCCCACATTTGCACACTCATGTTGGACCTTTTCATTTGTTCCACAATGTTGATGGGTGAACCACCAACCTTTGGTTGTGCTTTGGGAGCCACAACTTCACCTTGAGTTTGTGAATTTTGAGGAGCAAAGAAATTCCCATAATTTTGATTCCTTATATCTATTAGAAAATTTGGAATAGTTGTAGGTTCTTTTGGATTTGATATTGAAGTAGTAATGGTAGGAGGATCCTTGACTACTTCTTGGTTACCATCCATGTTCCTTCTTTTGAACCTTATATTTTCTACCACTAGAATGTATGCCTAGATAGAACTAGCTTACTAATTGAGTGCATAACACTCTTATTTCTCATAATTCACCATTTTATCACCCAACTAAGTTGGTCCTAGATCAAGGCTTTGAACTTGTTGAGTCTCTTCTAGTTTTGTCATCATGGGTACCTCTATGTCCTAAGTCATAAGAGCTTGATTGTAGCCATAATTAGTAGCTTACTACCATTGATCATTGAAAGCTTGAGTGAAATCAATAGTTGGAATAATGGATTACCCAAAATATTAATTCTAAGGCATGGTAAACTCAACTTCTTCAGAAAAATTATTATGCATAGGGACTAGAGTATTGGAAGTGCTTGCAATATTTGTATTATAGTTGTTTTATCTAACATAATTAGGTTACCCTTGTCCTTGGCTTTGACCTTGGCCTTAACCTTGGAAATTTACTTTTTAAGGTGGTATATTTACTTGATAATATTGATTATGAGGTTGATATGATGCTTGATAAGACTTATAGAAAGTTTACTACCTCTTAAAATTCATCAGTTCATTTCCCAAATATTAGAACATGCTCTTAAGATCTTGAAAGTTAATTTGTTTTTGGGAATCACTAGATTGACTATTGGAAGCATTTTATTGCTTAGGTGAGGGTATAATAGCAATTTTAGGCACATGAGGAATGAAAACAAGGGGAGGAATAAAAAAAAGTTGTGGTCTAATCTTAGGAAATAAAGGCATTGGTGGTCTAGGTGTAAACTTGCCAACCTGTACCAGATAAGTTTCTACTCTGATTACCACTTCATATGCATTTGGTAATGTGTTTATTCCTATAGACGAGATCATTACTACAATGTCACTATTTAGGGCCCTCAAATATTAAATAAATTAAAAGTTAGGGGTAGGCCTAAAAGAGACTGGGATTCTATCCCAAGTCTTTTAGAACCTTGCATTGAAGTCTTGCTTGACTTCATGAGAGGCTCTTTGAATTACAGTCAATAGTTCTACAAGTGACAATTGGTTACTTTTATCTTTAGACATCTTACAAAATGCATCTCCTAATTTATCCCATGTGGTAATGGAATTATCAAAAAGGCATCTATACCAGTCTAGGGCTTTACCTTTGAAGGAAATGGCTAATAACCTAATTGCTACATTTTCCTCATTGACATTAGGAATATTGAAAAAATTAGCTACATATATGAGGTACTCAAAAGGGGTTATATCTTGGTATCTAGTAAAATAAGGGACACATTTTAGAGATGATTATAGAATAGGATCATTCTAAGGGAGGTCCAAAGGACTTTGACCATTAAAAGCCACAAAGGAGAAATCTCTAGGGGATGCCATGGAAATGAAAGGGTCTCACAAAGATCTTCTTATAGGGGTAGGCCTTGAGATTGACCGAGGAAAAAAATTGCCTTTATAAGGGTGTGTGTTAGCAAATATTAATATCTTCATTGAGTTTAAAGGTAATTCAATGAATTCAAAGAGAATAATTCTATAATATGACCTTGTACTCACCTTTGGAATGAGATGTAGTCAATGCTCTGCTACCAAAATGTTGAATCTTCTTTTGGACTTGATAGATGTTGGTTATTGAAAGCTATAAATGTTAAAAATTGATCAAACCAACATTAAACTTTGACCAATCTTCTTTGAACTATGTCCCACTAGGCATGTCAAAAACTATTATAACATCAATTTTCACCCTTGGAGAGGGATCTTTAGGCTCTCTCTAATCAAGATACACTATGGGAACAACCCTACGTTGTGGGTCACCTATGGTGGGGTTGAACCTCTAGAGAAGGTTGACTTACTCTTTATGGATCACATATACTAATGTTTGCACTAAGAAAAGGTTTAGAATTAGGGAAAGGGATCCTAAGAAAGTTAAAATGGTGATGCACCAAATTTAAATGAGAACTCACACAAGCATGAAGTAAACATTAAGGAAGCATAGGACAATGCTAACTCACAAAATCTCAAAAACCCTAGCTAGTTGCATAAGAGATAAATGTTCCACTATTCTCTCTAATCCTTGAATCTTTTTGCTTTGATCTTCTATGCCATCTCTACTTGCTTTCATTGTGAGGAAAAAGTCCTCATATCCATGGAATTGATAGATCTATGCCTAATTTTGATTTTAGTAGCTATAGGTACCTATTTTTCAAAGTTATAGCTTTGAGAGATGAGACACTTCTTCATTAATCACATACCTACCCCCTACTCCAATATCTAAACATAGGTCTCACTATAGATTGAAAACCAATCTAGTTTATTGGTTTTCATATAGTCAATATATTGGTGAAGTTCCATAGGTTGCATAGTCTCACTCTGATAACAATTTCCACCCTTTTGTCTGTATTATGTGTAAACTACCTATTTTACCTTTAAAAATTATGGAAGCTAAGGTCTTATTGTACGTAATGTTAAAAACACAATAAAAATGAGTCTACGTGCTCTGGATCCTCCAATAGAGGTCTCAATTGAGATTCAATGACATCCTTTGAAATATCTACCCTAGTTTAACCTAATTCAAATTAGACATTTGTTTGAAGTCCTTGGCTTCTAAATTTTTAAAAAAGCCATCGATCTTGATTTGGGACTTCTCAAATTATGCCATTTATCAACTCTTCATTCATTATTCAAATCCTAATGTCAACTCTTTAAATCCTTAGCCTCATGTGCATCGTAGATCTCCCTTTTTATGAATGAATGTGATCCATAGATATTCTACTAGTCTAACATAGTTGAGACACTTGGAAACTTCTCATTTGTCTTCAAGATTTGTTGACTTATTAACTCATTGCTCACCATTGATTCTCCTTTACATAATGGATTAAGCATCATGAATCTACTTGGATTCATTGGCTTTGTTAGTCACCATACACCATTATATCTCTATTTAGGTACCCATGATATTGACACTTGTCAACTCCACATTCAATCTTAGGATACACTGACCTTTTGAATACAAGCTCACCATTGATATTTTATGTATGATTAAATGCACTCCTTTGGATCTTTGAGACCCACTAACATCATTAATAAATCACTCATCATTAGATTTGATCATAACTTACAATATTTGGACACTTGTCATCTGTGCATTCATCCTTGGAACATTTGAATTCAAATGGCTATTTGCCATAGCTTTAACTTCATGTGCCCATGCACATTTCACTCTGTAAGTCTAACTTTAAAGCTTTATATATTGAGATAGAAAATACATCAAGATATGAAATTTGTAGAGCATGATTTAGGCATGAATAAATTCACATCCATGTGATATTTTATCCTTGATAGGATTTTTAAGCATACTTATTAAATGCATAATTAAGCTGACCTATTTATTTCTACATGGTGTGCCATGATGGTCTGGTATCTCTAGACTTGACAAGAAATTGTTGTCTCTTTAAAAGTCTCCAATGAACTTATAAGATTTTTTTCAACTTGATTCATGCCCCTAAATTCTTGAAACACTAATAACATTCTGGTATTTTTCACCTTGTAATCTTAGACCTATTTCAAGACTTGCTTCTCAAAGATCAATAAAACACACTTTAAGCTTACCTAAAGTGTTTTAAAAGATTTTTAAGTGAAATTTGATCTTCTTCTTCATTATTTGGTTACCTAATCAGTCAAGAACTCTATTCAAATTGTCACTCCATCCCATAACTTCCATAAATTGATTTATCTAGGCAAATTTATGTATGTGGGCCAAAATTGGCCAACAAGAATCAAGCTCATAATGTGGAGATAAAAAAGATAGAAGATATTTAAAAACCCTTTGTAAGACCATTCTAAGAAGGATAAATAAGTGAAAATAGTATATAATTCACTTCATTCTCCATCACACTATAAAAAACCACTTGATGGGATTATTGGTACTTATAATTAGAAAAAACCTCATGTGGTTCAAAGACCTATTACCTTTGATGACAGTGAAATTAAGGATGATGAATATGATTTTAAATATTTATTCATTTGATCATACCTTGATCACCAACCTCTATGTAGTGTTATGATTGATAAAGGTGAAAGTGAAAATTTTTACACCATGATATTACTTACACCCTTGGGTTATACTCATCATGATTTACACCCTTCTACTAGATCAATTAGAGTATTTGATATGACCTCATAATATATTATTGGTTAGATTGACTTACCATTATAAGTGGGTCCTATACATGTGGTTACTACATTTTTAGATATATATTCTATGGGTGTATTTGATATGTTATTAGGATAACCTTGAATACATAATATTTAAATGGTACCTTCTATGATGCATGGGTGTGTTAAATACATTCATGCCAATTAGGTAATTATAATTTCCAAAGTTTCATATGAGCATCCTATTGAAAAAGAGAAATTTATGCCTAGGTAGTTAATTATAAAGCCCACTAAGGATCATACACTACAAAATGGTAAGCAACATGTAATGCCATTCACTAGGCAACCAATACTTGAGATACCATTACATCAAAGATACATAATGGGTTCCATAAAATCCTCATCTACTACACACCACATTCAAATATGTAGAGTACCTCCACATGTTCCTATTAATATTCACCCAAATAAACCACATATTACTTAGTGAGGGGTTCCATGAACCCCTAATCCTATTAAACCAACTATTTATTCATGACCTTAGAGTCCCATTATACATACATAGAGATTCAAAGATACTATAATGATAGATATTACACCTATATATACTGATTGGCAATGTCACTAGTTTGTTACACTAGGTTCATAATGAGGATATATCTATGAGCATCCTTTAGATGTGATCATAGGATAGTCTCTTTAGATATTCAAAAAATACCAAAAAAATAAAGAACATTCAAAAATCTATTTTTTTTGGCATCTATATATTCTATTGGCTCCTTGGCATCTATGTTAATTCCATGTTGATGGATAACATATTAGTTACTTCTACATATAAGTTTTTCATGCTTATATTTGAGTGTGATACATGTATACATAAATACATGACATATGCACTTTGGATGTTATTATTTACCTCTACTCACATCACCAAGATGTTTGGGGCATTCACCTCTATGATCATGATCCATCTAGGTTAAATCATTCCATGTTCACTTTACATTATCATGTTTGAGCTTATATATTTACTTACACATGCCTTTATCCATGTTTCTATCTTTCATAGTGTACTTGATATGATATGTACTTGATTTTTTTTACTAAGAAATTTGATCCATGGGTTACTATGATATGATTATGTTGGATATTATGTTTTTATTAATGCACTTTCTTGAGTGTCTTGCCTTGATATTGTCTTATTTGTAGATCATTTGAATATGCTCCATTGTTCATGGCCCTCATGACTTTATTTGCCTATTTGAAATTTGAATATGTCATTACTTGTTGTATAGACATTTGAGTATGTCATTATTGATTTTGTAGACATTTGACTAAGTCCTATCCGTTAGATTATGTGACATTTAAACATGCCCCTTATTTGAAATCTCCTTGGATCATTATCTTTTGATTTAATTTTGAGTACCCTTACATGTGTGATTGATTGCTTATTGAGATGGTGTTGTTAATATCTAGATGTTTCCATGATATTTATCATGCATATTAGGCCTTGATGTGATATCACTCTATGTACTTTAATGATACATTTACCTATACATGTTATCCTATATGCTACATGGTCATTCATAGTTATATGGTTATCTTATCCATTTAAGGTGAGGTAACTACCAGTTTATATTCTTCCCTCACCTCAAAGTGGGGCATATTAATGGGGGAATTACATAGAGTCATATATTACACACATTAATAGTTTAAAATTTATTAGGGGCATGTCATAGAGGCATGTCTTTCATACATTCATAGTTTTTAATTTAGTGGGGGGTATGTCATATAGGCATGGATTCCACATGTTTAGTCTCAAATTCATTAGGGGAATGTTTTAGAAACATGTTATCCACACTTAATCAATATGAAACATACCCAAATTAAAAATGGGGAATTTTTTGGAAACATATCATCCACATTGACACTTATATCAATTTTCATATTTTTCCATATTGTGGAGGCATGTTTTAGAAACATGTTCTCTACACTGACATAGTTATTAGATTGACCATATTCATAATTATATGATTCATATACCATTTCTATACATAATGTCAATGTGATACATATATAAGGTGCATATACTTCTTAATATTAAAAAATAAAATTAATTTTAGATTCATAACACTTTTAGGGAATGTCACCACCCACCAAGTTGGACTTTTACAAACTATATTAAGCCTATCTACTACAATAGTTGGTTCAATATTTGGTATGGTTGAGGTTATTAAATAACTTAATATTTTCAATTTTTTAGGTTAAAATTGATTGTATCATCCAATATTTATAGTTTTATAGTGTGAGTTGACTTGGTTCACTCATACTCACTAGGGTATAAGTATGATTGGGTTGCATGGTTGAGCTAGTCTTAACTACTAGGTGGAAATCCACCTTTTCTCCAAGGTTAGGGGCATGGAAATTAACATATATATCTCTATCTCTTTATATATATGAAATTTATAGATTTATATTTGTCTTAATCTCAATTTTAATGATTTATAATGATACATCTTTCAAATGAAATTTATAAAAGGTAAGATGGTTACATCGATACATAGGTGTACTCCTAAAATTTATCTATTTAAATTTAAATAATTTAAATAATTTTGATTTAAGATTATATGCACTGATTATATACTGTAACATACTCTTAGTTGTAGTTCAGTCACTAGAAAAGTACTCAAATTGGACTCAATTAAAGACAAGGTGTGTTATACACAATGAGGTACGCATTCCTTCTCCTTTAAAATATTAATTTCATTACTATATTTAAGAGGTTATAATGTAGATGTATTTTTGAACTATATATCACCTCAATATTATAAATTTGGTAAAACTTAGACCTAGCCATTCCTCTCATTTCTAGACCTTTCTTACTTCAGTAAGTCTTGTATTTGCTCTATTATGCCCCTCGGCCTATCTCTTAGTTTGAAAAGTCTTATGTTGGTGCCCCAAGACTTGTATATTTCCCATAATTCTAAAAACATACTTATATTATGCCTATAAAATTTCTAATCCTCCACCACTTTTCTTTCTCCCTCGATACTTACATCTTAAGTAGACACCTACATCAATGCACATGTCCTTACCTGACACAAGTGTTTTGTACCCTAAAGTCATATAATTTTAAAATGAAATGTATAATAATGGTTGGAATAAGTTATATTATGTGAGATATTATCCAAAAGGATTATTATAAATATAAGATCAACCTTGATTCATTACTCACCTAGCACAAACCAAGGTAACTTATCAAAATAGTTCTATCAAGAATTCAAGTGAGAAAAACTTCCTTATTTTGTCTTATTTTCATATATATCATAGGGATAACACATGTATAGGTATAAAGTACTAAAATATCATCCTAAGAGATATATTTTCCAAGTTACAAGCTTGGTCATTTTTATACTTATCACATATTTCATGACTCACACACAAGCCACCACATAAGGGAGAACTACATAAGTCTGAGTCTATCTTTAGAGTATTGGATATGTAGGTAGCACTCATTAATAGAGGGGTATTTATGTTTTATCAATTCCATGTTCCCAACAACCCATTTTTCCTAAAACCACTATGAAGATGAATAAGTAGGGTTTTGCTTATTTAACAAGGAGCAACAATCCATGGCATAGATCTGAATGTACTAGAGTAAAGGCAATGATGAACCTAAGAGCTTAAAAGTGGTCACATACTATTTTAGTAATTATTCTATACTAAACACCTAAATTTGATCTAGATAGGAGCATCGACACAATTGTATGAGGTTGATGCAAGTGTTTATGACTATAGAGGCACTTAATCCAAAATTTGGTAACTATTATAGAATATTCTTCTAGTTTGCTTCCTACATGTTCCAAATCTAGATTTGTATTAACATCAAAATTAGCTAAATATATATTTTTATTTATGATTACAATATATATACTAGTTTTACATTCCATTTTTATCATATCTCAGCATAATAAATTTAGTGTATGTTCTATCTAAAATTTTCAATTAATTAGACTAATATAGATCTATTTATCACCATTGTGATTATTAATTTCTATATTCTTAACCCCATCTACCAATATAAGAATCCATATCCAATTTAGGGGTGGATGTGTGCATGTGTGTGTGTGTGTGTGTGTGTGTGTGTGTGTGTGTGTGTGTGTGTGTGTGTGTATGTTTGCATGCTATTTTCTAGTGGTTTAGTCATAAATATAAAGTTGAGTAATAAGTTTATTTCACTTTAATGTTGTATTATGGTAGTTGAGAGCTTATACCTAAATGTAGTTATTGATTGGAATAAAAAACAATGTGCATGATATTAGCTATGCTTAATAAAATGTATAATTTTCAAGTTTAATTCATATATATATATATATGTGTATGTATACATACATACATACATACATATATATATATATATGTATGCATATATATATGTATACACACACACACACACACACACACATGTTTGCATGTTATTTTCTAGTGGTTTAGTCATAAATATAAAGTTGAGTAATAAGTTTATTTCACTTTAATGTTGTATTCTGGTAATTGAGAGCTTGTACCTAAATCTAGTTATTGATTAGAATAAAAAATAATGTGAATGATATTAGATATGCTTAATAAAATGTATAATGTTTAATTTCAATGCCATTAATAATTATAGATACATCAAACTAACATAGCTATTGTCTTTACTTTTGGTGTTGCAAGTAATGTCTGGTATTTTTAGATCAGTTCTAACATGTGGTATTATAGTGTAGGTTTAAAATCTCAAACTTATTGTGTCCACTAATATTACCTATCTCTCCTCTTATAAAATGATAAAATGGTGCACAAAAATAACTACACTAAGGGAAATTATAATTATTATCCATAACTTGATCCCATCCCTTTCATAGTTGAGCAAGTGATAAAGATTGATCAAATCCTCACAGTCCTAAATGAAACATAGGAAAAAGTTACCACCTTGGAATAAGAAGTACATGGTAATGATGAGAAAGAAGATAAATAAGCAATTGAGGAACAATGGGATGATCAAGAATAACATCAATAGGAGGTGAATGTTGAAGAGTAGAAATCAACAAGAGTGCAAGTAGAAACAAAGCTTGCATGTGATATGAAGAAAGTGAATCCACCTAATTTTGATGGAATGGTGTTGGGAGATAGAGCTGAATATTGGGTCATGAAAAATGGATAAATATTTATAAATTTGAAATTATTTTGAGGTGACCAAGGTGGTATGTGGATCATACCAGTTAGCTAGTGAAGCAATTACTAGTAAGCCAATAAGAAGACAAAAATGGGTCTTGAATCTAATACTACCACCAAAAGTCAATTGATTTTACATTTTTCAATGCTTGATTGATACCAATGTTGTAATTTTATCATAAACTAGTAGATTTTTTTAGAATCTAAAATAAGGAGAACTATCAATGACAGTACTAAGAACTTACATAACTTCTTAAGTATGTTCCCCAATATCAAAAAGATGAACATTTTCAAATCAAAAAGTTCATCATGGGTTTAAGGACATATATTGGATGTGAAGTGGATATGCAAGGACCTATTTATATGGATCAAGTATTCAAAAAAGGTGTTAAGGAGGAGAAAAAGCTAAAATTACCTGCAGAGGTTAAAGAAACACATTGAAATAAGTTTAGTGGGCCAAAAAAATCTTTAAGAAATAAGAATTGGAAGTGTAATGGGAATTACAAAATCATATTTAATCATTATTCTAGATTTGATAATGCTTCAGGGTCTCATAAACTAGGTAATTAATTCAAATAAGGTAACCTACATCATTATTATCTAACCCTTTGTGAAGAGAAGAGCCACTTCCAGTAGGGAGGTGTGTAGTAGAATGTTGGTATGTAGTTGGAGGTAAAACACTCATATGATGCTCTCCCTCCAGATATCTAATCTAAACTTGCTATTGATGCTTCCTCATGGATTATGTATATATTAAATATATGTTTAAATGCATGGTTTAATTGTATAAATTTATTTATGGTATTGTATCTTATTTAATTTGAAAACCATGACATTACAATAATATAGCTAGATATATGCATTGTAATTATATAGCATGAAAACAATTATAAATAAGATATTTTACTTGTATATTATGAATTAGTATAATAGTAAGGCTATATGAGTGCCCTTTCATAACAATTCATTTTTAATGGGTTTATTACATCAATATGATGGCATATGTAATCTTATAATGTAGATGCTTGAAAACCATGCCATGTGTTTCTAGTCATCAAAACACCCTTTAACCCCCTTTAGCCCCATTGGGTTAGGATTACCTATTAAAATACTTAGATTTACCCCTTTGGATAAATTAATTAAGTTAATTAATTTAATAAATCTTATTTAAAACTCACCTACCCAAACCCATGGCTAGTTGGTCGACACCTAGCCTAGAGACCATTTCTACCCTAGCAATTAATAACCCTGACATCCTAAAATTATTCTTCATGTGTTCCAATGCTCTCATTTATAACCTAAGACCATTTCCTATGGAATTAACAACCATTCATTAATACAATTATCTAAATTTATCCAATTTTGACTATGTCCCCTCGACTACTAATGGTCAGCCCTCGACTATCGACAGTTGACCTAGACCATTGGTAGTTACTTAAAATCTACCTCAGGAGTGCATAATCAAAGGAGTCAACTAAAATGAAACTTTAACTCAAATTTTGATTACTAGATATTTTATTCTAGTCTAATATTCACATGATCAATGCATGTTAGACTATTTGTTAAACTCTTTCATTTCAATGCTCCTTTGATTTATAGAATGATATGAAGAGAAGGTTGAATGGATTATAGTGTGAGAGATTCTAAATCTTAGGTGAATCCAAAATATATTTAGTGAACCAACAACTAGGTTAGATACTTAGGGTGCTTTTCAAACTCACTGTATTAAGCCAAATAACCGTTACTATACTAACATTACTCCAAGATCCACAATAGATTTCATCCAACCTCAACATCACTTAGTAATTATCTATGTTTTTTTTTTATCAAGATTTAGTAATTAGATTCATTTATTTCAGTGCTTGTGTTATTCCCATTCTCTACACTTCAATCCCTATATTGGATTTCTGTAACTCTAAATACTTCATCCCAACTCTAAACCACCCATAGCCTATTCTAGTCACCTTAACACCTAACTCCCAAACTAGATACCTTTGAGCATTAATTTCTATCTCGTGATGAAAATTCAACCCAAACACCACTTTTATAACCTGTTTGCAACCTCCCCAACATATTTTTTTGCAAAAACAAGTCTAATAGTAACTACCAATCATCACCTAACTACTGATGATTGGCACTAATTATCAACGATCATACCCAACCACCAATGGTCACTGTGTGTCATTTTACAATAATAGGATAATTTGACCTGTCTACCCCTACCCAAATCTTAGTTTATTAGTTTCTATTTTATCACATAACTTTAACTTGTTTTTTGAATCAAATTTGAGTAATTTAGCATTAGTATTTAATCATTTATTATTATTTTTAGTTAAAATCACTTGTCTTTTTTCTAGCATTTCTCGTAGTGCATTTCAGTACCTTCTATCATTTCATGAAAGCATTTACTTTTAGTTTATCATAACTTAAGTATTTTAAAAGTGTGGATTGATAGCCTCCAAAGAATCTTGTTCTTCTTAGATCTAGCTTACACTAGGTAGTCCACCTTACTATCTCACTAATCCACCATTTTCTAGGTTAATTTCTTATCTACAAGTCATCCTCTCTAGACAAAGAGGAGCATCGACAATCATTTGGATTCATGTGTGTATAAAAAATAGGTTTTTATACCATACCCATCTTAAGTTTCTTCTTACTTTCCTCTCAAAAATAAATTGAAAAAAATAGTGACACCTCTTGGCATGCCTAGTGGGACCCTTGAGCTTTTTCTTAGGTTCATAGTTATAAGACATTTAGTTGCATTAGATAAGAATCATTCATTGCATTCTTTTCTAAAAATTAAAGTTCTTTATTTCCTTTCTTCCTTTCCAAAACACAAGTTCTAGTTTCTTTTTCTTTCTTAGAAAAAAGTAAAAATTATCATTTTTTTGATTTCATTTTTGAAAATCAAAAGTATTCATTCTATCCCTAGGATTTGCATCATCATATCACATCTATGTGTATATTAGTTATTTTTTATTCATTTGAAAAAATGCCAAAATTTTCTTTTGGATTAAAATTAACTTTGCATCCATTATTTTCTTGTATTGATTAGCTCACATAGCTTAATTTAATCAAGTACATTAATTGTAGTCTCACTTATTATCACACACATAATACCAAACCACACATTCAATCAAACATAAAAACATTGACATAAGGCCCGACTAGGATTTCATCACTTATCAATCACCTTTCCTTGGCTACCCTACTTTTATTTCATCACTAACGGGAAAACCAACTCAGTTCATTGGCTGAATATAATCTTTAGCAACTTAGTATATTCTAGCTAAGCGCCCAACACCCTTATCACTATAGTGTGTGAAGTGAGGAGGTAGGCCAAAATATCAATCCATGTACCAAGTTATAGAATAGATATTGAGATCCTTAAATACATGAAACCAATCTTATACATCTTTTTCTATTACCCACTCTACAAGCCCAAAATTGATCTTCACAACTTCTATAAATTGAAGCATAAGCCCAAAGAAAGATAAAAGGTATCTTAGGATTTTAAAACAATTTAGTATATGCACTATTTTCCTAGAGATCTTTTTATTTTTATTGCTTATATTTTGATTTGTGAGATTTATTTTATCTTTCTTTTCCCCTTCTTTGTATGGTTTTAACTAGATAACAACTAATAAACTAAGCAAATCAGGATCCAACTCCCAACCACCCATCTTACTCTTCTTCTTCATATATGGAGCACATCTCAGATATAAAAGGCTCTCCCCATCCTTCTAGAAGTCTTAGTATCCCTTAGATAGTTTCCCAAAGTGATACAAATTTCACCATCTTTTTGGATAACAACCCCATAACCCTCCAATACTACCTTAATACCATGTATTAATGCACCCTTGCTTTAGTTCCATCTATTGATCCAACCTATGGTATGCCATCCCATATTATGGGTAGCACATCTATTGCCACCATTTTCACTTAACCGTTAGTCACCCAAGCATCTTCTTCTACCAATAATCCCTCTAATACCACCATCCAAAACCAACCCATCCAACCAACTAACACCCAAACACCTTCCAACCCAACTAATAACTCTTCTAGTAAAGGATCAACCCAAACTTTGGTCACCTATACTCCACTTACCTTGGATTACCCTCTACTAGTGTTGCTACCCTTACTCTTGTTATCTTCGACCCACTAACCTCCAATCCATTCCAAAGCTTTGTGGTTTACATACCTTCTACCCTTACACCCATTAGTACCAAATTTACCACTCATCCTCAAGTTATCAACCCAACCATACCTCCAAACTAACCCATGTCAATTCCTCAACAGGTGCCCAATCCACCCAACCTAAGCTATATTCCTAACCCACAAGGGTATATGGTTCCATGTTCCACCTAACTTCCTATATCCACTTACCCATACATGAAATCTTCCCAACCATCCATGTCCACATACTAATATGTGGCATCCTCTCAACCTTCCACTAGCTATCTATATGTTACATATACCTAACCCCAATAAAACATGTCATATAACTATGGGAGTGCACATCCACAAATTGTTCTAGTTAATATATTAATGGACAAGATGACCAATTTGGATTCATCTATTTCTAGTGCTTATAACCTCTTATAATATGATCAAACTTGAAATGAACTAATTTATCCATCTATCTCAATCCAACCTTATCCTCCTCAATGGGAACTTCTAAAATTTTCAAAATTTTAGTTCAAGGAATATCCTTAGCAACATCTTAGATCATTTAGGCACTCTTGCTATTTGATTTTTTATGATGATTCTCTCCTTCTTCACACCTTTCCCATGTCCCTATCTAGTCTGACATTAGATTAGTACAATGCTTTTACCAAACACTCCCTCTTTTCTTTTACCCAATTAGCTCAAACCTTCTTAGATAATTTGTCCATAAATATATCTAAGAAAGTTTCCATCACTCATAGACCTCTACTCCATTTGACAATTTGAGGATGAGTCAATTGTTGATTTCATAGCCCATTGGATACGTTTGATAAACCAACTCTCTTTCTCTTTGCCCCAACCCAAGCTAATTGATATTTTATCTTAGGTTTTTTCCAAACATATTTACTCCACTTTATAGGTTCAAACTTTCAAGACCTTTGATGAGTATTTCACCATGGCATGAAAATTATAGATTAGAGCCATTAATGAGGTGAAGATAAAATTGAGAAGCAAAAAATATAGTTTCAATTCAATTGAAACTTCCTCCTCTAAAACCACTAGCCACTCCAACACCAACACCAAAACCAAGGGAACTTCAAATGCAATTATCCTTAAAATTGCCCTTCCTCTAGTTGTTAACCAATCTAACTCTTCTAATTCTTCCAACCAAAATACATGAAACTAAAACTATAATAACCAAAAGTAATATACTCCACTAGGGGATTCATATGCTTTATTATTGGAAAATTTGTTGAAAGAAAATATCATACAACCTCCTCTAATAAAACCTCCACAACAATTCAATTCCTCTCATCCTATACATAGCTAGTATAAGGAGAAAACATTATGTGGATAACACCGTATCATTGGGCATGATGTTAGTAGATGCAATAAATTTAAAAGCATTGTACAAGGGTTGATTGACAAGGGGGAACTTGTGTTGTATAACCCCAATTCACCCCCAAATTAGTCACTTGATATTTTTAGGCATCCATTACCCAACCATGCCCCTTCTACAGATAATGAAAATAATAAAGTGGAATCATCTCATAACCATGAGGTCCATATTATTAATGTGTTTATTAGTGAGCTCATTGTTGAGGAAACCATTTACCAAACCACTTATTATTCCCCTACACTTATTGAGGTAGTAGAATCACCTTCTATTCCTTTAGAAACCAAAAAAAATGAAGCAACTATTCCCGTTTCTCCACTTATTGAGGTAGTGGAGCTAGCAACCTCTCCTTTGAAAGACACACCAAAGGAGACAACATTACCACCATGCCTTTTTATTTCATCATAGATCAATCCAATCTTCCTTTAGAAAGGATTCCTAAGGAAAATGCCACCTTACCTGCCCCTCCCATGGAGGAATCACCTTACCAAACCTTAGAGCCTTTGATTAAGGAAAAGGAAAATGTAATTGATCCCCTCTCTCAACCCATGTTCTTATCCTTTGAGTCTAATACTGAAGGAACCAAACTCGTCTATAAGCCTTTCTCTAGACTAGTTTAAAACTTGGAGTTTCTATCCCAACCCAACATGGATTAGACCACATTTTGGCACCATCTTGGGATTCCTAATCCAGCCAAGTGATATCCCTCAACCATACCATTTACAACCCAACCTTCCACTTCCATTATTGAACCTTCCATAATCCCAACCAAACCATTAAAAACTTCTACCTCTCAAACCATAGTTGAACCAACTAAACCAACTCCACCCAAATTAGCCAAGTACCTTCTATCATCCCAACCAAACCCATAAAAAACCTAGGCATGCTACCTACTTATATCCTTCTCACCCACCATTAAATTTAGATTTAACTCAACCAAATACACAAAATAAACTCCAAGTTAAACCAACAAATAAATTGGAGTCACCAAGGATCCCAAAACCTAAAACCCTGCCTCTTATTTCTACCTTTCCTTCCATTTTAGGATTGAATCCTTTTTATATCTTGGGATCTCACCCCTCTACCTTGGTTAAGAGGATGAATCTTCCCAAGAAATCCCAAACCCAATCTCCACTCCTAGATACACCTTCACCCATCTTCACCAAACCATTCCTAACCAAACCATCTACATCCCAACCATTTACCTCTCAACTATCTATCTCCAAATCTTCTACCTTTAAACCTTCCACCTCCAAACCATTAACCTTGAAGTGATCTTCTCAAAAATCACCAACCAATAAAATTCCTCCCTAAAAATCTCTTATTACCAAACCCACTCCTAAAATGGTTTCCACCCCAACTATGAAAGTCAAAATCTCCACTCCCTTACCACCATTGCTTGAGTATTACTCAACCATCTTGACAAGGTTATTTTAAGCCTATTGATTGACCTTGCCACTCATAAAACCATTTAACCCCCATAGTATTAAACCATCATATTTTAATGATAATGTGGTATACCCATACCATAGAACACTTGGGCATGATATAAATAACTATAAATCTCTCCAAATCCTAGTGCACTATCTATGTGATGAGAATAACCTATTGTTAGATGAACCTCCCATGATCCCACCACTAATCTAAGAACCAAAAGTAACCACCCAAAACTTACCTACTCCCACACTCCCATCTAAGAGTGAGGAGAAATTGAAGTAATCCTCTAGCCCAACTCTTCCCCAAATCCATACCATCCATGTGGTCACACGATCACAAGCCTAACAAAATGATAATGGCAAGGAAAATGTGTCCATTCTATTTACATACCCTTCTTCCACGACCCAATCACCCAAAAAAACCCAAATACCTTCTCCTTCACCCAAACCCAAGGTGTTCATCTTGGGTGCCTCCCAATCCAACCCTTCTTAGTCAATCTAAAGAGTAGTTCTAAATAAACTTCACCAAACACTGGTGAATGTGAGTTTATATGAACTAATCAATAACTCACCCCATCACTACCAAATGATGATAGAGGATTTACAATCCAGATAGGTTCAACCAAAATATCCACTACCTTTAGTAGCCTTTGTTAGAGCTCTTTAGGTTTCCACCCTTGTTACCTTTAAGGATTCATAAATACCCTCCATTTATCCCCATGATCTAGATCCTCCCCTATTCATTACCATGTACATAAACCAAACTTTCATTGAAAGGGTTATGATTGATGGAGGAGATAACATCAACATTATCTCTTCCCACACATATTACTAGCTAAAATTACCAAAGAACATTATGTGTGGAAACTACAATGGTTCTTTGATCCTTTAATGAAACTATGGAAACAAATCTAGGAACTATCATCCTCCACATTCATTTAGGACCTCACACACTTCTTGATCTCTTCTACATAATAAAAGGTGAGTTCTAGTACAATATTTTACTTGGATGCCCTTGGATCCATTCCACAGGTTATGTACCATCCACCATACATTGGTGTATCAAGTTTGAGTACAAAGGTCAAGTAGTTACCATAAGAACTAACCCAAATACTTTTACATCATGCAACATGATGTACCATCCCAATGATGTTTTCCTCCTTCCATCTGCCAAGCCTTTACTAACTAATGATGAATCCACCTCTTCTACCTACCAAGCTTCTAGTAGTTCAACCATCCCTTCTTCCCAAATCCTCATGAAAGATCCCTTGGAATTGACATTCCACCATATTTCAATTAGGGAGTATCTCCTCTTAACCTTGGACACCTTCCCTACTCCCCAAGAGTATGAAAATATTGACCAGAGTCCTAGTTATGATGCCAAAATTGGATCCATTATTCCTTTTAGCCCCCCCACTTGTCAAACCAATCTCATTTATGGGGGACTTGGCCAGACTCTTTTTTCCTCCACTTCTTCCTCTTCCACTAAACCATACACCTCTGATTTATCATATCTAGATAAACCAAAGTTTTTCAAGACATACCTCCATAGGTGTGTTTGGAAGGGATTTGGGTTAGGTCACTATGAGTATGGAAAACATGAGTTATTACCTTATAAAAACCTAAAACCTGGTGAACAATTTGGTCTCATATTTTTTTTGGCTAAAGAGCCAACCAATTCACCTCCCATTACCATCTTTGATGAAGAAGTTCCATCCTCACCAACCCCTTTACTATCAAAATATGAGGATCTCGAAATCATTCCCCCTAATTTTTTTTGTAAAAATGATTATCTTGGGAACCTTGAATTATCAAAATGATGGGGATACCATAATCATTCCTCTAACTCATCTTGAGATGGTAGAAGATGACTCTCCTACCATTAATACTAGTTTGTGTTAGGATGATGATTCCCTTCTCACCTATCTTGGTGTATAAGATTCCTTTATCCAAAAATCTCTCCCTCCTAAAGTTTAATCATGTTGAATGAATCCACCACGCATGTCAACTTGGGTATTCAAGATAGCCCATGTATTGTCAAAATTAGGTAATTTCTATATTCTTTAGAATGTTAGGATTTCCCCTCCTTCCTGTAAGACCATAACATAGCATTTATTTGGTCTTATAGTGACATGCCAAGAATCAACCCTTCCATTTCCACCCATAATATTATTACTACCCATGATGCTAAGCCTATCAAGTAGAAGCTTCATCAGATGCACCCTCCCATAGCCCTTCTTGTCAAAGAAGAGCTTCAATGCCTCTTATCTGTGAATTTCATCTAACCCATTTATTATCCCCAATGAGTATCAAATGTTGTCCCTATCACCAAAGAAATAGGGGGACTTTGAATTTGCATGGAATTCCATGATCTAAACCTTGCTTGACCAAAAGATGACTTCTCTTTACCAAGCATCGACTAGATTATTGATCTTACAATCGATTCTGAGATGCTATCTCTTATGGATAGTTTCTCAGGGTATAATTAGATCTTGATTTCCCCTAAAAACCAGCATAAAAATACTTTTAACACCCCATAGGGAACCTTCTGATATAGGGTCATGCCTTTTGGTCTAAAAAATGCTAGTGCAACCTACTAATGTGTTATGACTTACATCTTTCACGACCTTATTCAAAAAATCATAGAGGATTACGTAAATGACCTTATTGGGAAATCTAAATGTCATAAAGATCATTTAGAAGTTCTCAAGCTTATCTTTGAATGCCTCATCCATTACCATGTTCAACTTAACCCTAATAAATGCATTTTTAGGGTCTTGTTAGGAAAGCTCCTTGGCTTTATCATCTCTCTTCAAGGAATCAAAGTTGATCCCACCAAATTCAAAGAAATCCTTGACATGCCTCCTCTAACCAACCTCAAGCAACTCCATAGTTTATAGGGGAAACTCCAATCCATTTCTTACTTCATTTCTTAGCTATCTGATAGATGCCAACCTTTCCATCACTTTCTTAAGAAAGATATATTTTTAAAGTGGAATAAACACTATCAAAAGGCCTTTGAATCACTTAAATAATACATTATTTCTCCACCTATTCTCATTACTTCCAAAGAGGATCAACCTTTCTACCTCTATATGTCCACCACCGAACACTCCTTAGGGCAATGCTTGTGTATTGTGATGATAAGCATAAAGAATAATCTATTTACTCTATAATTTGAATGATTATAGATTACAAAAATTGATATATCCATACCAAAAAACTTTTCCTCACATTGGTATTCATGGCTTCTAAACTCTACCACTACCTTCTCAACCATAAGACCTAAGTCATAACCAACACTAACATGCTCAAGTATATGCATTCCAAGCCATAATAAAACTAGGTATGTCTAAATGCCTTATTATTTTAGTTGATTTTTATCTTGAGTTCCTTTAGTATAAGTTAATTAAAGGGTAAGTCATTATTGACCAATTAGTTGAAGCACCTTTAGCAGACAACCAACCTTCTCCTTTTGAGTTTCCTGACGTGTCCATCATGACTCTTTATCAAGAGGATGTCACCTATCAAATGACCATGTTATTTGGTGGATAAAAGTACCAGCATGGTGGGGGTGCTGATATCATTCTCATCCCCCTTGATGGTGAACCCATTCCTTTATCTTTCGAGCTTGATTTCAATTTAACTAATAACATGGATGAGTATGAAGCCCTAGTAATAGGTCTTTAAATTGATTTAGCCTTGGGAGTCAGACAAATAATATTTTTGGTGACTTATAACTCTTGGTAAATTAAATCAATGGCTCTTATCAATGTAAAAATGACATCTTGTAATAGTATAAATAGCTAATCGATGTACTCTTAACATTATTTGAACATCACCTTAAGTAAGCCACTCCATGATCTACAAACAAGTTTATCGATACAATAGATTCCCTTTCTTCTTATATCCCATCATCACCTTCTAATTCTAAGATTTTTGTCACTATCCATCATCTTACCAAGCCTTCTTATACCAAGTCAGACCTTCCTTCCATTTTTAGTGTGGAAGAGACCCCATATGATATTTTTTATAAGCAGATCTTTAACTATCTCAACCTAGGCATTATTCCCACCAATATTTCTAAGAATGGTTGAAGATCATTTATTCAGAGTACCTATCATTATAACATACTAGGGGGAATTATTTATAAGCATGGATTTGATGGTCTCCTTTTGAATTGCCTATGTATTCATGAAATTTATCATGTTATTAGGGATATGCATGATGGGATTTGTGGGGGACACTTTAGTGGCCTAGCTATTGCTAAATGTATCCTTCATCTTGGCTACTATTAGTCCATCCTTAACTAGGACTATTGTGATTATGTGAAGAACTGTGTTAAATGTTAGTAACATAATAATTTACATCACATACCTAGTCATATCCTCCAAGTATCTAAGGGTTTTTTACCCTTCTCATGATGGTGATTGGATCTTATTGGTGAAATTAACCCCCATTATTCACAATAACATCATTCTATCATCACTGTGACTAAATATTTCACTAAATTGGTGGAGGCTATTCCTCTCATTTTAACCAAATCTAAAAAGATTGTCAACTTTATTAACCATAACATTATTTTCTATTTTTGTGTTCCTCATAAAATTATCATCGATAATGGTAAATATTTTAAGAATAAAAAAGTCCAAGGTCTTTGTGATGCATTCAGTATAAAGTTAAGTTTATCATCACCTTATCATCCACAAGCTAATAGACAGGTTGAATCTTATAAAAAAAACCCTTAACAAAATGCTAACTAAAATGTTAACTAAAATGGTTAATGTATCTAGTCAATATTGGCCTTTACACATCCCTTTCAATTTATGGGCATGTCATACTAGCATCCAAACCCCTACCAGTGCTACCCCTTTCTCTCTTATCTTGGAAGTAGAGGTTGTCTTGCATCTCAAAGTCCAAATTCCCTCTCTTCTCATATCTCTATAGGATATCATTTCCAAGGGTAATTATATTTATGAATGTTTATCCAAACTTTAGCTACTTGACAAGCATCATTTGGCCATGCTTAACCATATTCATATCTTTCAAGAATGAATCAAGCATGCATATAACAAAAACCGAAGAGAATAAGAATTCAACATTGAATACTTCATCTTAAAGGAGAATCAACATATAATAAATATGGATAAAATCAAGTGGGGTAAGTTTTCTTTCAATTGGATTAGAAATTATATCATAACATATAATTATGGATCAAGAACTTACTGGTTATCCTCTCTTCAAGGGAAACTAGAATCTAAACCTCCTAATGCTTTGCATCTACGTCATTTCTTTTATTAAATAAGATTAAACTCACCTTATATCTAACTTAATCTCATCCCTTATTTTATTATATTTTCACCTCCATCCCCTCATTTTTAGTACAACCAATTAAATTATAGAATCATGTGATTATCTATCACCATTGTAGCCTTAATCCTAAATATGGGTACCATGAATCTATCCATGGCATGATTCTCATGGATACTTTTCATCCCTAATTGGATGGAATCCCATGGTCATTGTATCTTAAACAATCCTCTCACCCACTCTTTTAACCTTCATGTGCTTTAGTTTTTCCTTCATAAAGGTAAGACTTTAAGCTTATATAAGTAAGTCTATGTCTAAACAACAACAAAAAAAATCATATATCCTATGGGTCATTCCTAGTATTCATAGAATTCTCCCTTGAAGGAAAACTACCAAAACCAATCAAAATTACTTCATATAAGGTATATTTCTCCCTTGAAGTATAGCTATCAAAAATCCTAACATAAATCTCAAAAAATTTAGACCATTCCCTTGAAGGATGGCTAAGTAAAATCATTTGTCAAAGAAAGAAATTTCTTAGAGGCTTCTCATATTGATTAGCTTCCCTAAACTTCTCAAAGTGATAGAAAAATATCAAAAGACCCATTTGTAATCCATAATTAGCTTTCATGATTAAAATTCCTGCATCAATCAATCTTCACCATTTATGACATATATTTGTTTATACTGTCTCTTTGGCAACCTACAAAAGAGGCATGCTAACCTCACATGAATGTTCCTTTATCATCCATCTCCCATTTATCCCTCTATAAAATAAGGGATTTTGCACCTATTTGATACTATGTGATCAATAACTTTTTTAACCAACTAACAAATGCCAATGAAAATCATGTGAAGGGCTAATGTTCATAAGCCGATCTAGCTTCTTTTTGTTTTGGTCCTCACCAATGAAAGAGCATTGTGTCTCCTTATTTCTCATACCTACTTGTTTCTACATTCATTAAGATACTTGTATTTTGATTGTTTTATCTTTTCTTATCTTTTCTCATACATGATTTTGTTATCCAAACTTAATCTATGTTTTTTTAAGATTAACTTTCATCTAATTAAATGTATTTCATTAAACAATATTTAAATAAATATTTTATGTTTTCTTTCATGATTTTATTTTACCTTATTTGTTTAAGTGTTTTAACCATAACTTTTTTTTAATAAATTAAACATCTCATATATCAAAAATAATCTCATATATCTAAGTAACCAATCACATCTAATTAATCATCATCATTTATCAAATTTATAACCATTTATAAAATAATGAGTCATCACATATTTTATCCATCATATGTCTATCTAGATAAAGGAGAACATAGATTCATTAATTTAAAACATCCACATTTATAACATCTAATTAATCATGTAACTACTAATAATAGAAATTCTAATCACAACATCATGATCATATCATAAACACCATCATCACATCATGAACATCAAATAACTAACCATAACAATAAAAAACATCCATAACCCATAATCACATGAATGAGCTCATAATCATAACTAATCATATATAATAGTAATGTCAATGTCTCTCAAAAAAATACATCTCGCTACATTGGCTCATAGGCTGATATCAAAATCATATAATACATCAAAATAGAGTCTCATAAGAGTCTAAGTTCTTGGGGCACCACTACCTCCTAGACCCTATTCATCTCTAGGACATATCTCTACACTCATAGATGTTTCCAACTAACTTGGTGTAGTATTTCTAGCTCTCCTAATAACCACTACTATGTATTTAATATATTGAGGCTCATTTAGAAGTTATCTAAAGATTAGTGCCTCACTGTATCTAAGCTCCTCGATCATGGCCACATATCTCACAATAGAGATGGTCCTTTATGGTCCTATAGGTGTAGGTTCCTGACCTCCTATATATCTTAGGGAATCCCTCTCCTATGTAACCAAGGCTATCTATTGTCATAATATATCCCTCTCATGTGTAAGGATAGCCACCTGGCCCTGTGCTATATCTCTCTCTAGATTCACCACTACTAGAGTTGCCTATGCTATGGATATGCCACCCTCACTTGATCTATCTCCATGATGAGTGCCTACCTATTAGGGGCATTCACATCCATCTGGTCCCTATCCCTTACCTCTATGTATACATTAAAAACCTATTATACATCATCTTGACCAAACACTACCACTACATAGTGATCTTAAAACCATACACGATAATCCTACATCACACTTACATTATTGATATCTAATACTATTGATAGTAACTCATGGTCAATTGATATCTCATTCAATTAAGGAGGAGGTAGTGGTTCCTAAACATCCTCTCTCTTATACCTCAATAAATCACCTGGGACACCCTGAACTAACCCAAATTGCCTTCTAACCTTATCAAATGGGATAAGCTCTACCTTATGCTCCCATCTCCCATAAATCCACTTGTAACTTTGTAGTGATAAAGTATGCCTAACATAACTTTAACATGTTTGGAATATGGTATATGACCTCCAAATAACCTCCCTATCAACCAACACTTCTATCCTATCCCTATACCACTCTAGATCTCATACCACTACCCTTGGTGTTGTAAGTGCATAGTCACATCTCCATCTCATGAATCTAACTTTGAATCCCCCTTGGTCCCATGTCTACCATGGAAATCCACCTAGATGTAGCACCTTGATGTACTCATATACCCAATAGTGTGGTACAAAGTTGATGCTAATGCCATATTTCCTATGTATCCAATATCCCTAGATCTCCTGATAAATATGCACTAGTAAAATTGGGGCCCATGTGAATATTATCTAATCCATCATCATGTCTACAAGAATGCCTATAAAAATAAAAGAGAATCAACCACTACTAAAGTCTAGCAGTTCATAGTAGGTCATGGCTATCATCATCATTATGACAAACCATCTCCCTCCCCTATCCATGTGGTATATATCTATATAATAGAATCATCTAGCATGCCACCTCAAATGTAAAAATTCCTCTCTAGATAGATGATCCATATACACATCTCACTCCTCACTACTGATATGCTCTATCAACTCACTCCATATCAATATCCTCAAAATACATTGTATATCCTTTGGTAAAATATTAATCTCTTTAGTCGGCAACAAGAACATGTTGGTAGTAGGATCCCATATCTTAATGAGTGCTACCAACATAGTAACATCTCTCAACACATGATGATATAACCTCATGCCACCTAATCCCACTAATATCATATGCTTCCACTCCTATGGTGTCATAGCCCTATGTACCTCCTCTAAGAGTTGAGGCACTTGGTCTCATATCTATAGTTGCTCCCTCACCTATAAGGTTAAGTGTATACATTAGTTTTCCTTATCCTTATAACATATCTTATACCCTTTATCTATTAATCCTACCCCCTTCTTAATTACATACCCATTACCCCTAAAAATATAGATTTTAATCCTAACCTAACCCTTAAACCATTTCTATCTCTTATTTTACCCCATTTCTAACACTGATACTAACCACCAATGATCAAATGTTAATCGATGACTATTCCTTGTGGAACTATGGCCAATTAACCCTTAACCACTGATAGTTCAAGTCATGAACCACTAACAATCTAAACATTGACCATTTGATAGTTACCTATCAATTGGTGATGGTTGATAATGACTGCCAATGGTCATTATGTAAAGACCACTGATGACCCAAAAACCCTAGGTCCTATCATAAACCCATAAAAATCTCAACCTAAAAACATAATCTTCACCTACACCTGGTCTATTTCTCCCTCCCCTTTATTCCTATAAATAAATTTCCCCCCTCTAGCCAATTCTCCCTCTCCATACCCTAAAACCCATTTTTTTACACAATTGAAACAAAAACACAACATCAAGAAAAAATTAAAGAGTAATACAATAAATACATCCCCTACCTCATTTCACATCTGATGCCATGGTGGAACCCTCAATATCACCCCCACTACTCAACCTTGAGATCTACCTATACCATGATATATCTACATGTCTGCTTTATCCCATGTCTCTCCTTTATACCCAGGTCAACCTATACCTCACTAGTCAAACACACATACCAACCTCAGTCAAACCCACCTCACTCAACTCAAAAACAATAAACTAATGATGTTTTCACTTAGGACATTAAAAACTCCATGGGTCAAATTTGAAAATGAGAAAATAAAACCCACTTTCACCTTTTATGGTCACCCTTTTAGAGCTTACATTTGACCACTGATAGTCATAGGAGACTATTGATGGTCAACCCCTTTAAGGTTTTACCATCCTACCATATATTTTTCCTAAAGGACCACCTAGCCCAAATTTCCCTTTACCCACCTTGCTCACCTTTTGGCCATTCAGTCCACTTGTATGCCTTTATTTATGATGATCACACCATGATACCTTTAACATCACCTTTATTTTTGTGACCCTTCCTACCATTCATGATGGTATGCTCAACCATGATCATTTTTGAACATTGACCTTTTAGATACCTCTAATTTTACCCCTTGGCAATTCTAGCATCTATGACCTAATCTGTGTTCTCAAGATCACCCACTTTTTGGACCATTAATACCATGGTGACCTTTGCTTGGATGAATTGAGTTTATGAGTGCACCCATATCCTCTACACCTAAATGTAGTATCCTAGTTCACTTGTCACTTATCCCCCATTACACCAACCTATTTTACCCATTTTAAAACCAATTTTAATTTATCAAACCCACACCTGACTCCATTTTCACCTCATCACATCCTAGATTGAGGGATAATACCTATTCTCATACTCGGGGCATCTATCCAAACTAGCCATTACACCTATTGTTTTTGTTTTGAAGCTTTAGGATGCAAAATATGTAACAAAAAGGGGCAAAATGTAGACACTTGAAAACCACACAATGTGTTTCTAATCATCAAAACACCCCTTGACCCCCTTAGGTTAGGATTACCTATTACAATCCTTAGATTTACCCCTTCAGATAAATTAATTAAGTTAATTAATTCAATAAAGCCTATTTAGAACTCACCTATGCAAACCCATGGCTAATTATTCAACACCTAGCGTAGAGACCATTTATACCCTAACAATTAATAACCTTGATTTCCTAGACTTGTTCTTCATGCATACCAATGCTCCCATTATTAACCTTAGACCATTTCATATGGAATTAAATCACTAATAATTAGTGGGATTGGTTAAATTTATCTGATTTTGACTATGTCTTTCGACTATTGATGGTCAACCCTCGATCATCGATGATTGACTTAGACTACTGATGTTTATTTAATATTTACCTCAAGAGTGCATGATAGAAGGAGTCAACTACAACTTAACTATAACTAAATCATTAATTACTAGTTATTTAATTTTAGTCTACTATTTTAATGATCAATGCATGTTAGACTATTTGTTAAACTCTTTCATTTCAATGACCCTTTGCACTATATTAAGATATGAAGAGGAGGTTAAATGGATTTTGGTGTGAGATATTCTAACTCCCAAGTGAATCCAAAAGCTTCCCAACAAACCAAGAACTAGAACAGAGACTTAGGGTGCTTATGCAACTCATTTTCTTGAGCCAAGAAACTATTACTCTGATAACATACTCTAGGATCCACAACATCTTTTAGCCAACCTCAACATTCCTCAGACCAGTAATAAAAAAAGATAAGTACCTATGTTTTTTATCTATATTTTAGTAATTAACTTTATTTATTTTAGTTCTTATGTCATTCCCATTCTGTGCACTTCATTCCCTGTATTGGATTTTTGTAACTCCAGATACTTTATCCCAGCTCCAAACCACCCATAGCCTATTCTAATCACCCAAACACCTAACTCCCAAACTAGATACCTATGAGCATTAATTTTTATCTCAAAACCAACATTAAATTGAAACACCACTTCCAAAACCTCTCTTTAACATCCTTAATAGACTTTTTTTCCCAAATTAAATCTAACAATTTCCTCTAATGGTCACCTAACTACTGATGATTGGCCCTAACCGCCAATGGTCACTATGTGTAATTTTATAATAGTAGGATTATTTTACCCATCTTCCCATACCCAAATCTTACTTTATGATTTTTTTATCACAAAAATTTAACTTGTTTTTTGAATCAAGTTTGAGTAATTTAGCATTAGTATTTAATCATTTATTACTATTTTTAGTCAAAATCACTTGTCTCTTTTCTAGAATTTCTTGTATTACATTTTAGTACCTTATATCATTTCATGCAATCTATTTTATTAATTTTTGGAAATTAAGGTCTATTTATTAAATAATAAAGGGTCTAGAGTAAGGGAAAAATACAATCAAATACATTAAAAAATGGGTTTCTATCAATTTAATCAAATTAATTACATATAGATATAAATAAACTCATCTAGAAGAATAGGCTAAAATGAATGATTCAAGGTCTAAAATTCATTATGCAAGATTGGGATAATGTCACAAATTAAGATTTGGATTTCATTTTATGAAAGGACATGAGCACCAAAATAGTATTGACATGTGCAAGATTGTGTGATACATAATGATGAGCTATACTATTGATTGATTTTTATTATGTACTATGCCAAAGTAGTAAGTGATAAATATAAAATGCCTTGTGTAATCCTTTATATAGGAGACTCTTTATTTCAAATTTAGGATATTTATTCACATTTGGATGAAATTTTAAAACTTAAGGATGAAGTTAAGAAAGGGGATGGGACTCATTAAGTGAGGGAAACTAATCATTGGAGCTTAAAAATGGACACCCTAGGTTTCAACACTATAGTCCAATCCCAACACTCCTATCTTATAGGCTCGAGACCTAGAGGGATGGAATAAGCATGAGAAATATAACTTTGTTGAGGTGGAATGAGGTTCTATAAATCTAAAAATGACTAGCAATAAGAAAAAAGGTGACTCAAGCATGAAACAAGACCAAGATGAGTGAAATGAAAGACATGGATAAATATGAATAAAGTTCATATTCTCCAATCAGATTCTCCTATGAAAAGAATATGAAAATACATGATATGTGTGGTTGATTAACCAATTTAGGGTGTATAAATTCCCCCCCTTTTATTCTAGTGATTTAATGAAATGAATTACTAGAGTAAAAGAAAGAAAATAAAATGCATACATAAACCTACCTGCGTGGAGATGAATGTGATGTAAAAGGGTTCAACTCACTTCCTATCCAGGGAAGTGGATGGAGAGACAAATAGTGTCTAGAGAAAGAAGAAAACCTTGAAATGGATGCCCTATGTACTAAATCTAGAATTGGAATATGTATAACTTAGAGAAAGATGGTAATGTTTTCCTCATATGCTAAATATGACCAGAATGAGAAATGCTTAAAGGCCCAAAACCAATATCTACCCTCTATCCCACATAAACTCATTTAATATAGAATGTGTGTATAGAATTTTTATGCTATGAAGAGCAAAATATATCATGCCCCCACTCTAAATATCTAAACTAGAACTGAGAAATGTTTAGAGGCCCAAAACCAATATCTATCCTCTATCTCACACAAACTCATGTAGTTTGGGTTTGGGTAATATAATGGACCAAACAATATAGATGATCATATGATATAAATTGGTGATAACCTAGGTAAAAATAGGTGTAATCTAAAACTCTAGTCAATATGTGAGAACAGAATGGCATATCTTACCATTCCATCTGCATAATCTTGGATGATGAAGAACATGAACATCTATGACATGCCCCCAAATATAGTATGTGAGTGATGTATATATATAATATATTAATATATATAACCACATGTGATATGACCTATTGTTCCATGCCCCATGTGTAAAACTAGAGGTCAAAACACTATGCTCTACACTATGCTTATAATCAGCTATCTAGTCCTATAACTGTATCATGCTATATGAATATATATGTATGAGACATGTAGTAATGTATATACCCCAAAATATAGTATCTAAGTTTGAATATATATCAAAGTCACTATGAATCCATATAATCTAACCCACTGTATCTAAATAGTTTCTATATTTGCAAACTAAAATCATTGTGGATCCATATGATCTAAACTACTATATCTGAAGTCTATGTATCTATAAATTGAAGGTACGTCCCTCTGAATTTCCTAAGTGAAGATGAGTGACCCATATGACTTGAATAACCATTTATTTTGATCAATTTGAGATAAATATAATAATTTAACTATTGGATGTGTGTGAACCATGGTGTATCCACCTATGAGAGTGGATAGGCATGTTGGGTAAGTGTAGGAATAAGAATAATAGGAATGATGCCCCCCTTTTGGGGATAAGGATGAGATCTTATGGTAGAGGAGTTTGAGTCAAAAGTGATAACTAGTGGCATAATTATAGAAAATAGGTTGGTATAGTTTGAATTGATTGATTAATTAGACTGAGTTGTTTGAAAGTTGAATGAGCTTTTGATTGGTTAGGACCAAAATGTATGTATGGGTATAAAATAGGTATGGAGATGTGTCTTCCATAGTAGGTAGATAAGATAGTAATATAGTGAGTTTGGCATGATTTCAAAGGTATCATTATCATGATTTCATGGAACAAAATGGTTCATAAAATGGAGTTATGAGGCTCTAGTTATGGGCAAAATGGTATTGTTCTTTGGATGAAAAAGTTGTTTGATATAGGAAATTTGGATTGATTCTTGATTCATTTATGTATTGACTATTTTGAGATTTGGAGCTCTAGAGTGAGAGATATTCTTAGGAGAAGAGCACATATTGTGACTTGATTTGAGCATTTGGTAGTCTAGGCTCAAGCTAGTGTGTTGTTACCCTCATAAGTAGCTAAAACACATGATTTTTGCTTGTTTAGAAGCATATTTTTGACATTTTTGAGTTATTTAAAGTAGCCTAAGAAAATTTTGACTAGTTTAGGGCTCTTTTATATGATTTAGGACTCCTATCTAGGGTTTAGCACTATTTTCTATGTTCCAATTCTCCTATATAGTACTAGTGTCCTTTGTGTAACATTGTTGTCCAATGGGGCTGATTTTCTATGATTCTACTTAGTTTCCTATTATTGTGTAGCTTAGTTGTTTAGTTTGGCATGGTTGAATAATATATATGCTAAATTTTGATGTTTTTATAGGGCAAGGTATGGATGAGAGAGTTCCATATAGGTCAGGTGATGGAGACATTGAAGATGTTACCATTATCTACTAATGAGAGAGTTATCATGGATAGGGCAGGGTTAGTTCATAGATGTGACCTAGGCATAGTGTAGTGGGATAGGTATCTAAGTAATACCTTATGTGAGAGGTGGAATGAAAATATGTGTCCTTTATATCTTTTTATAGGGGAGATTACTATGACTCTAGAGGATGTGTATCGCATTTTGCATTTACTAGTTAGTGGATGGTGGGTGACATTACAAGATGATATAGGTGTTGATGCTATTGATCATGCATCCTTTTATTTTTCTATTGTGCCCTCATTCATACATCAGAGAGGTAGTGATAGTGATGTGATTATATCAATTATATTATAATCTAGTATTTCATGTCTATAAAAGTGGTTGGCTATGTTGTTGGCTTCATTTGTTGCTATGGATGAGAGTGGGGTGACGATTGCATATAAGATGCATATGCTCATTTGCAGTGTAGAGGTATATGGTATTGTGTTCTCATGGGGTAGGAATATGATTGACCACCTATACAAAGATATTTATAGGTTTATAAAAGAGGTGTTTAATAGTGGTGTGAGTGCAATTATGTTATTGCATTATTAGGTTTATGAGCACATTGTAGTTATGTATCTAATTGGGTTACTTAGGCCAAAGTGGGCACATCCACAACCATATGGGGAGTAGTAGATGAGTACATTGGTTATTTGATCTCCTGGGATATATCACTATAGATGAGTTTTAGATAGATTTTTGGCTTGTGATATCATATGGAGGCCCTATAGAGGATTCTTTGGGTGGGATGAGGATGGAGTGAATTTATGGTATATGAGGGTTAGTTGTTGGTTACATGAACATTGGGTTGGAGTGTATGAGAAATTTTAGTATGAGCATTTGACTAGATAATTTGGGGTACTATAGGAGATGCCCCCTATAACATGGGTATGGGTGAGGAGTGCATAGGTAAAAATGAGGGTAGGAGCTTGTGTGAGGCCTACTAAGGTAGAATTAAGACATTACCTTTAGATGCATAGGACATGGATATAGATATTACTGATGTAGATGATGCTTGATTTATAGAGGCATATACCACATGGTGGGCCAAGCATTGATGAGATTCATTGTATCTTGTTGATAGAGTGGATGCTCTTGAGTATGAGGATCCTACATTGATCTAGATGATGGGAGGTAAGTAGCAATTATATTTGAATTATGTATAATTTTGTGCTTATTTAGTTTGATTTGAAATTATATATCTATTTTAGTGTTGTAATTTTCATTGAAGTGGAGTAGGAGGTGCTCAAGATGAAGCACAAGATGGTGCAAGGAGTAGAGATGATGGGTTCTAGGAGACCATAATCGAGTCAACACTCTAAGAGTTCACATGGCATGCTCCTAAGGATGTGGTGGAGGGTTTGATAGAGTGAGTGATATTTATAGTCAATATTTATGCTTGTTTACTTGAAAGAGATGCATAAATTAGGGTATTTGGAGAGAGATGAGATGTGGGCTAAGCTAGATAGGAATAAGATACCTCCACCTAATTTTGGATCAGTGAGTATGAGGATTATGGATGAGTACACATAGCTTAAATAGTAGTCTGTAGACTTACATGAGGAGCATGTTCAGATATAGAGTGAGAGTGTCATCATAAAAGGCATTCAGGAGTTTGAGGAGGTGTGGGGCCATTGAGTGGTAAAGTGGATTATGGGACCAATATTGGTAGAGAGAGTGAGACTGATAGTGAGGGCATGATGCCTATTCATGATTGATTGTATTTTGATATGATGTATATGTTTTGAAAACTTGATATATATGGATAGTTTGTTTGATTTTGAACCATGTGTATTGTGTTATGGGATTTGAAATATATTGTTATACTCATTGCAAATGGTTGATTAGAGATAGTTGATTTGGTATTGATTTCAAGGTTGTGCATGTTTGGTAGATAGCATTTTGGGATGTGATTTTATCATTTCATGATATGTTCAAGTGTGATGCTTAGGTTTGATTTGTAATCATATGTGAGTAAAATTTTTTTTGGTTTTGTAACTGGTAAGTTTTTTTTGGTAAAGTGAGTTGGTTTAATATTGGAAAAAATATGACAATGGTAAGGTTAAGATTTGGATAATTTGGCTTGGATAGGGATGGCTATTTGGAACTAAGAGTGTTAGTTATTAGTATAAGGGGATGTAAAAAAGTGTTTTGTGCTAAATTCCCCAAGAGTGGCTCAAGAATACAAAGGTTGGTCCTTTGGCTCCATCATTTCCCACTAAGTGAAGCTATGTAATCATGTATGTGCTAAGTAATGTTTGGAGTGTGTGTCCAATCCATTTGAGTAAGTGGCTCAAGAATACAAAGGTTGGCCCTTTAGGTCCATCATTACCTCATGAAGTGAAGCTATGAATTGATGTCAATATGAATGTATGTCATATATCTATTTGAACCCTAATGGCCAATTGAACAAATGCCCATACTGCTCATGTTGTGTAGGAGCATACACTGTATCTAATATTATCTATTGTGTACTAAATATAGTTGTGTGTAGAGACTCTAAAAAATGTAACCTCATTATATTTGTGACTAAAACTATGTGTTGTGGAGAAGGCTCATCTATCCATAATCATAGTGGATTGATACATGAAATAACACCCTATGGACTTTGTTTTGATGCATATGAGTGAGAAATAGATTGAGATGGAGCTAAAAACTATTATGGGATCTCATCTAATCTCAATTTTAGTGGGTTACTACATGAAATAAGTCCCTAAAAATATATATGTATTGAATATCTATCTAGATTAATACTCTGTGATGTGGGTTAATTTAATCTTAACCATAATGGGTTGCTACATGAGATAGGACCTTGAAAATCTAGCCATAGTGAATATTTCTCTAGAGCGGTACTCTGTTATGATGTTTATATATATATATATATATATATATATATATATATATATATAGAACTTCACTATGTGCTCTTCAAACTACACTGATATATATAGGCTACTCTCACTATATTGGTTTTCAAACCTTTTGAATAGGTGGAATAGAAGATCTCTTGTGAGGATCTATTATAGAACCTGCATTACTCTCATGATGAGTGACCAATGATTCTCATAAAGGAATGTCCTAAGATGACTCAACCATAGAGGAATGGGGTCTAAGGTTCCATGATAGGGGACATCTCAGTGCCCCCTATGTAAATTCTATGATGCCATTATCAACACATCTATTAATTAAATCTCTCAGTTCATAATAATCATTATCTCTATGCCCACAAATACGATGATAGTTATAAAAGGGTTGATATGGCTATTTATGTAGGAGATGTAAATCTCATCGATGAGTAGAAGGTAATGTGGTTAACCTACTATTGAGTAGTGATAATAATATAACACATGGGCTATCACACTCTAAATTAAATTATAGTGGTGCCTTGTTGTTGTTCTCTATAGTGCATACTGTAGGTTGTGCTATGGATACTGGCTCTCTATTCTTAACTAGTTTCTTTCCTAGTTGTGGTCTCCTAGGATATAAATATGTAGATACTGCTATGAAATTTAGAGTAATCCAATTAACTAAATCTACCTCAATTAATCCCAATTTATTTTCCAAAGCCAAAACTGTATGACATAAGTGTCTAAAAGAAGACTCTATTAATATAATATATGCTCTAGGAGAGGTTGATAAATCCCTTTAATAAAGATATGTTGAATCTCTAAATATGTTGGTTTATAAATCAATCTTAACATGTGCATCTTGAATCATAAGATATAATCATTAACTAGCTCTAAAGTATATTGATGTAATGTGGCAAGTTTCTCATATGAAACATGAGGGCTCGTGTTTTCTATGTAATGTCTGAGAAATGTCTCCTCTAAGTCTCATATGTGTGCAAGGAACCAATAGGGAGTAAATGAAAAAACCAATTTTATGCCTCCCCCACTAATTTATACTTTAAAAATTTGAGTAGAATCAAAGGACTCACATGAGATGGCAAAGCCTTCCAAAAGGCTTGAAGGTGTATTAATGGATCTCTAGTTCCATCAAAGTGAGGAAATGATGGTATATAGAAATGCTTAGGTAATGAATATTTTAAAAATGTCTTTATAAGAGGGTTACCATGTAAATCATTAACATCCATCCAAGACTTATAAGCCTTGTTTTCCAAGCTAAGGAGATGTATTTGGTGTTGTAACTCACCAACTACATGCATCAAAGAAATAATCTCCTAGGATGTTATATTAGCATCTTAAAGTGGTTCATTTAATCATTAAATTTGATCATTTATTTTAGCCATGGGAATGTTACATTTAGAAATTATATCATAAAGAGGGGGTGTGCTCACTTGAACCTTGGGAGTAATGGTAACTTAGATCTTACTAGAGGGATGTGGGCTACCATTCTCTTTAGGTGAAGAGTGAGAACTAGGTTCTACTATAGTGAGGGGTGGATTTGGGGATTCATTAGTATCTTTACGTTTTAGTGAATCACATTATAATTGAGTAGAAGATGTGATTTTATCAATAACATGTGCATTATTTGAAATAGAATCATGCATAGAAGTAGAATCAACATTTGGTAGTGCATTATGTTTGAGAGGAGTGAGAGAAGAATTAGAAACATGAGATGCATTTTCCTCTTCACTATGTGCATAATAATCATCATTGTTCCATGAATTATAATAATTGAAATATTGTTCATAATCACCCTCATTTTCATATTCAGTTGCATGTTCACTATCATACTCATTATCACTTCCAACATTGCTAAGGAGAGTTGTAAGATAATAATTTATTTCTGTTCTAAAATGCAATAAATTATCATGTAAATGTGCATCTGTGTTATCCATGGATGAAGTGTATGTATTATTTTTATTTTCAATATGAGAATTAATAGAAGAAGATTTTTCATTTGGACATTTTTTTGATAAATTAGAGTTAGGAACATGAGATTAATCTTTTGAATTATGCATTGGTAATTTGATTCTATTTCATTTATATTATTGTAATTTGAACATAGAAGTAGCAAAAGAGAGAGAGAAACTAGGTTAACATGGAAGCAAATTATCACCAATAAGAGGCTCACTTGTAAGTGCATGACTAATTTTTTTATTTAGTGCATTGTAAATAAGATAATGAGGTGAAAAGTACCTTTCCCATTTATCAAAATTATTTTCTTTAGAAGAGGGAATACAAGAGATAGGTTTGAAAAAAGAAAATGTATCTACATTTTCCTCACTATCATTTTCACATGTATCATCATATTCCTCATTACAATAATAGTAATTATCTTCATTGTAAATGAAATCATTTTCCACATTTTTAGCTAATGTGTAATTTTGCAAATTTGTCCATTCATTGTCATAATTATGAGAAAAATTTAGAGATTGATCTATGGGATGTGAGGGAAGAAGTGCCTTAGTAGCCATTTTATTTATTTCACCAAAGAGAATATGAAGAAGTACTATTAAGTAAATAAATTAAATAATAACTACAAACATAGAGATTTTGAAAATATTTTTGACAATCTAAATGATTTGCAAAAATTCCAAAATATTTTTCTAAAAATTGCAAGGATGTCTTGGGGTTTGAGGACCTTGTTTGGAAATCTAGGGTTTTGAGTTAGGGTTTTAGAATTTTTGAAAATTATGACAATAATTTAAATTTTAAAATAAATTTGAATGAGATAAATGCACAAAAAATTATACAAAAATCAGGAATTTGAAATTTAATTTTTACACAAAAGAACTACCAACATAGGAATTTTGAAAATATTTTTGACACTAAACAATTTACAAAAAGTTTAAAATATTTTTCTAAAAATTGTAAGGGATGGAAGCTTACGGTTTGAGGACCTAGTTTGGAAATCTAGGGTTTTTCGTTAGGGTTTTAAATTTTTTGAAAATTATTACAATAATTTAAATTCTAAAATAAATTTGAATGAGATAAATGCACAAAAAATTATATAAAAATAAGAAATTTAAAATTTAATTTTTTCACAAGATAACCACCAACATAGGAATTTTAAAAATATTTTTGACATTTTAAACAATTTACAAAAATTCCAAAATATTTTTATAAAAATTGTAAGGGGGGAAGCTTAAGGTTTGAATACCTAGTTTGAAAATCTAGTGTTTTTGGTTAGGGTTTTAGAATTTTTGAAAATTATTACAATAATTTAAATTCTAATTTTTTTTTAATAGAATTAATGCACAAAAATTTATGAAAAAATCAGAAATTTGAAATTTAAATTTTGCACAACATATGAAGGAAAAACCCTTAGGGTACTTAGTGTTTTAGATTGGTTTGACGTAAGTCGGGTTCACCAAATGTTTTATTATTATTGAGAAACTAAGGGCTAGTTCCTAAACAATAAAGGGTCTAGAGTAAAGGGAAAAATCTAATCAAATATAGTAAATTATAGGTTTATAGAAATTTAATAAAATTAATTACATATAGATAGAAATAAACTTATCTAGAAAAATCGGCTATAATGAATGATTTAGGGTCTAAAATCCACTATGCAGGATTGGGATAGTGTAAAAAATTAGGATTTGGATTTCATTTTATTAAAGAATAGTAGAACTAAAATAGGAAACCCTAGGTTCTAAGGTTATATTCATCTTCTACTGCTATTATCGAGGAGATCTAAGCTTTTTGGGTTTTGTTCATTGTGTTTATGTGAGCCTGTGTATGAAATTTTGGGGGTCAAATGTCGATATAACTTGTTGTAGGTCCATTTTAATCTCTAAACCTTGGGTATATCTACACAAATGAAAAAAAATACATAAAAATAAAAATGGGGGAAAATTAGGTTAGGGGAAGTATGATCACATGATCTAGATTCCCTGCTATCCTGATCGTTGCCTACATTAACCCTCAATCTAGGGTCTCAGATCAAATGTAATTCTCATTTAGGGAACATGAATAATAAATGTGCATGATAGATACAAGAATGAAATTTTACCTAGGCCCTTCCTTGATAAGGCATGCAAGTCTATATGTGATGCAAAATACTGAGCTATATTATTGGCTAATTTTTATTATGTATTTTACCAAAGTAGTAAATGCTATATATAAAATGCTTTGTGTAGTATTTTATATAACAGACTCTTTATTTAAAATTCGGGAGCTTTATTCACATTTAGATGAAATTATCAAACTTAAGGATGAAGCTAAGAAATGGGCTGAGACTCATTAAGTGAGGGAGACTGACTGTTGGAGCTTAAAATACCCTTGGATAGGAGTGCTAAAAATGGACACCCTAGGGTCTAATGCTATAGTCTAATCCCCGTGCTCCTATCTTGTAGGCTCGGGACCTAGGGGGATGGAATAAGCATGGTAAATATAACTTGGATAAGGTGAAATGAGGTTCTAAAAGTCTACAAATGACTGATAATAAGTAAAAAGGTGACTCAAGCATGAAATAAGACCAAGATGAGTAAAATGAAAGACATGGCTAAATGTGAAAAAATCTCATATTCTCTAGTCAGAGTCTCTTATGAAAGGACTATGAAAAGACATGATATATGTGGTTGATTAACTAATTTAGGGTGTATACACAAGCATATATTTTTATTTTATCATTACTTAAATGTTTTAAAAGTATGGATTGATAGCCTTCAGGAAAGCTTGCACTTCTTGGATCTAGCTTATGCTAGGTAGTCCACCCTACTATCTCACTAATCCACCATTTTTTAGATTAATTTTATAGTTTTAGGTCATCATCCCTAGACAAAGAAGAGTATTGAAAATCATTTGGATTCACACATGCACAACACACCAGGTTTTTTTACCACACCCCTCTTAAGTTTCTTCTTGCTTTCCTCTCAAAAAATAAAGAGAAAAAAATAGTGAAATATATACAATTATATATATATATATATATATATATATATATATATTTGGATGTTATTTTTCAATGGTTTAGTCATAAATAAAAAGTTGAGTAATAATTTTATTTCACTTTAATGTTATATTTTGGTAGGTGAGACCATATATCTAAATCTAGTTATTGTTTAGATTCAACAAAAACATGCATGATATTATTTATGCTTAATAAAATGTATAATGTTCAAGTCCAATGCCATTAATAATTAGAGATACATCAAACTAACACACCTATTTTATTCACTTTTTTTTGAAAGTAACATCTATTGTTTTAAAAGCAACTATAATGTGTGGTATTATAGTGTAGGTTGAAACTCTCATACCTATTGTGTCTTATAATTTTACCTACCTCTCCTCTTATAAAAATATAAAATGGTCCATGAAAGGACCAACACTAAGGGAAATTTTAATCAAGATCAACAACCTAGTTCCATCCCTTTCACAACTAATAAATTGGTAAAGATCAATCAAATCCTCATAATACTGAATGAAACACAGGAAAAAGTTACCACCCGAGAGTAAGAAGTACATGGGAATGATGAGGAAGAAGAGAAATAAGAAATTAAGGAACAATGAGCTAATTAGGAAGAACACTAAGAGAAGGGGCATGTTAAAGAGTAGTAAGAAATAAGAGCACCAGTAGAAACAAAGCTTGTGTGTGATATAAAGAAAGTAAACCCACTTAAGTTTGATGGCACGGTGTTGGGAAATGAAGCTAAATGCTAGATCATGAAATAGGAAAAATATTTATAAATTCAAAATTAATCTGAGGTGACCAAAGTGATATGTGGAAGATACTAGCTAGTTGGTGAAACAACAACCTTGTGGCCAATAAGAATATGGAAATGGGACTTGATTTTACTACCACCACCTAGGGTCAAATTTTTACATTATTCAAGGATTGGTTCTTAACAATGTTATACTTTGATTAGAAATTGATATATTTTTTTAATACAAAACAAAGAGAAATATCAATGATAGAGTACTATGAAAATTTTACCAAACTTCTTAAGTATGTTCCTCAGTACCAAAAAGATGCATGTGTCTAAATCAAAATTTTTATTATGGGTTTAAGCCCATAGATTAGATGTGAAGTGGATGTGCATGAACCTAATTCCATGGATCAGGTATTCAATAAATCCATTAAGGAGGAACAAAAGACAAAATCACTTGTATAGGTTAAAGACAAGTATCAAAAGAAGTTTGGTGGGCCAAAAATTATTTCAAAAATAAGAATTGGTAACATAATGGGATTTTCAAAAGCATATTTAACAATGTTTTAGGGGATAAAAAAATGGGTAATTAATTTATGTAATGGAACAAATAATGTAATGTTATCACTTTGACTTGCACCCCTTGAGGAGATGAAAAGTCTCTCCTCATTCAAGTGACACAATGGAACCACCTCAGGGCTGTGGGTAACCCAAGTTTGAGGTGGATCTTTAGATTAGGGCTAGTTCCCTTGATATATCACTATAGATCAAACCTAGTACTAAATTTTGGGGGTGAAAAGGGATAAGGATAACTAAAAAAAAATCTAATATATGGGAGGTGATACATCAAATAGATATTATACTCACACTATTTACAATGCACTTGAAACTAAAGAGAATCCCAAACATACACTTCATTCAATTAAACACTCCTCTTCTACATTAATGTTTCAAGCATGGGGCCTTAGAGAGAGTCTAGTCTAGGAGGAATTAGATAATAGGTATTATAGAAACACTAATGAATAAGATACTCACTATACCTATAATCCATATTAGACACTTCTTGCTGACCTGCAAAAGAGAGCTTTTAACTACACAAGGCATTAGGGAGGATAAAATGTGAAATTAAGCAAAAATACACTTGCACAAGACCAAAAACCATAAAATACACTTATTGAAATATTTAATGAGGTAAAAAGTAGATTATTTATTATTTTAATGCAAAAATTGAGTAGGGATTCACCATACTCAAGTGGAGAGATCCATACAACAGCCAAAAAGACCAATATTTATAGCAATTGTGAGAGGAGAGAGAAAGGGAATCTCAAGAGTAACTAAGACACTTGTAAAAAAAGGATAAGGAGTTATAATAGTCATATAATCAAGAGTGAGATATTTCCTACAAGGAAAATATTGATACATGTCTCTCAAATCATCAAACTTCTCCATATATGGTGTAGATGTTCTTTTTATTACACATGAAACTACCCTCATGATTTACCTTCACAAAACTAACTCATTACTAAATAGGGTCAGGTATGATGATTTATATGAGGGGGATGGGTTACTAATAATCCACCACATAAATTTGATTATTCTTTAATCATCCATATTCTTTTGGCCATGACCTATCATCCCTAATAGTCACAAATAACTCTTTCCTATGCACCTCTCACACTTGACACACAAAATTCTTCCAATTATACAATATAATCCATGAACATGGATAAATGAAACCTGTTAAAAGTTTTCAAGTCATTAGATTCATGAATCAAGCCTTAAAAGGCTTCCCAATTAAAATTTTCACTATTTTCACTAAGTGTTCACTGTCTACACACTAGAGTAACAAAGATGAAGGAGATAATAGACATAATTAAGAGATTGGATAGCTCAATATATGGACATTATGACTTATAAAAAGTCCAAATATCTCTCCAAAAAGTGATTTCATCCTTTAAAACTCCTCCACACCTACAAAACACATAAATATATCAAATAAATATATATTATATGTCCATATAATAAGGGTACACCTTAGTCACATGGAACAGGGGCCTGGAGAGTCTTATATAACTCCAAGTAAATTTAATGGCCTTTACACCCCTTTTGGATACTCTATTTTCCTTATTTCATCCATCAGGTCAAAGAGAGGGTTTTGTGAGGGTTTTAGAGTGGTCTTAGGTCTTATCATTTGTTCATGAAAATGGCACATTTAAGTTATAACTTAATCCCTATAAGAGAATCATAGGGAACCTAACTAATATCCTTGAATACCTTGGCTTCCCATGCTAAGCCTTAGATAAGTTATGAGCTTTTCAACTTGGCCACTCAGGCTCTTCTAGTAGTTTGTATAAGCCTGTGTGCATTTCTAGCCAATTATTGATGGATTTATCTATAAAATAGTAGTCTATACACACCTTATTCATCCCAAATAACATTTTAAAACTATTCTTAAAAGCCACATAACTTTTAAATGATGATCGATTACTTCTAGGTACTAGGCCTAAACTAGGTCTAATAGGATTTACCTACAACTTAGGACCAACATGACTTCATATTGGATTAACATAACTTATAATGGTTAAAAAATATATATTAAAACCCCATAAATATTATTAAAAAATATATAATTCTCAATCAAGGCCATAGATAAAAATGACCTTTTGACCTAGCAATAGGCTTCATTATCCTTCATGGTGTTAACTGTAACCTTAGATGCCTAGACCATCCTATTTTATTTTATAACTTATAGAAAGGTTTATAATTTTTTGAAATATGTATTACAACTCCAAAAACCTTATAAAATCTTTCATTGACCTTTGGTTCACTATCTTAGCCCATACTCCTAAATTGTAGGTTTTGGTGCAAAGGGAAAGTGCCCCCTATCTGAGACAAAATAGGGGGAAATTACCCTATATTATACTAAAAAATATATATTTTAAGGTCTTATATAAATCCCAAGGATTATTTTTTCCATTTTTTAGTTTTTGATTTTATGATTTGACCATTCAAAACTACAAATTTCCCAAGCAGACTTTTCCAAGGCAGATTGTGCAGGGAATTAGACCATGGACTACGTCAGTATGATTTAAGCTCCTTATCTACTCAATATGTATCATGATATATTCATGAGGTTATTTTAATAGATATTTATATTTTATACTATTAAATAATCTCTCCAAATTTCATATGTTCCTCACATTCTTACAACTCCAAGACTGACCTTCCCATCCTTGATTGTGATTGTATTTGCCTCCACAGTCTCACTTGTAGGTGTACATTGAATGATTTGATGCATAATAATAGTATTAAATACTTAATTTTAAATATTATATTTTGATAAATTTATCATAAATTTTTACCATATGTGGTTATTCCTTTTTGATGTACTTTTAGTTTTAAATAAGAATTTACCCTTGTTGACTGAGACAACCCTGTAGGTAAAGGTGGTTGTGAAAAATATTGTATATGGTGTGTATGAATTATATATAAATTTATTGAGGTAAAAATATTTTCAATTTATCTATTTCATACCTTATATACTCTTCAAACACCATCAAGACATCAAAAACTCATTTTTTCCTACCTGGCTAGACTGAGACACCCGTAGGTGTTCCCTTGCTCTTCTTATTTTTGGTCATGATGCTCATAGATATCTTGAAAAATATTTTGAGGTCATATAATTATCATATCATTTTTAAATTACCATTAAGATTCATTATAAACTAAAATAATTCCCTTTGTACTTGACTAGGATACTTCCTTCTAAGACCCTACTGTAGGTGGAGATAGGGCTATATGTATTGATTTTCATGTTAAGGCCTAGTTTATGATGTTTGATGGTCACCTTGAGCTCAAAATAATTAATTTTAATGTCTTAAATTACCTTTAATTCCCAATTTTACATTAATAATCATCAAGACCACCTAATTGTATACCTATCTAGCTATAGGTGCAACTTTCCAGGCCTATGTATAGACATGGTAGGTGGATTAGGCTTAAAACCATTACTTCTACCTTTTCCCTTTCTCATGAGGCACACTAATGTCATCTTAGTCCTCTTACTCAACACATTCTTTCAAAACTATCTTTTTATCTATTATTCCAAGGGAACTTTCATCTTCATACAACTGTAGGTGCCAATTATATGGAAAAGGAGACCTGTAGGTTATCTGTAGGCTAGTGTGAAATCTCAAAATTGTATTTCACATTGTCCATATTTTCCTTGGCATCATGGTATGTTTTTTACCCAAAACATATATATAGTTTAGGTTATATACCTTTGTAGTTGTGTTTTTTTTGTCTTAGGAGTCTCTTAGGCTTAGAAACATGTAGATGACATTGAATAATTTTAGTGTGTAAAAGCATGAATTAAGAACCTCAAACACTAGGTTCCTTGTGCTATCCAATTTCCCTCTCTCGTAAGGAGATAACCTCATAATATGGATACTATATGGATATATTTAGGGATATCAAGAATTCATTTCTCAAATTCATCCAATTTTTTCAAAAACATAGAGCTTATTGTTTTTTCAATACAAGGAAAAGTTTCCAAACTCAGCCTTCTTCCTTTTGGAATGATTCTCCAATGACTAGTGGGCTACCAAAGTGATTATTCATGTTCATCAAGATAAAATTCAAATTTAAAAACTTCATGAGATTTCAACCATGATAATTACTACCATATACACCCTTATAAATCTATCAGAAGACACTTGAGACAATAATAAGCGTGAAAGAACTAGTTTGCAAGTATACAGAAGCCTAGAAGAGGATTCTTGAGTTATCCAAACTTAAAAACCAATAATATAATGATAAAACCTATGGATAGGACCTAAGAAACATATGAAACAATCAAATACATCAAACCAAAGCAAATTATTTTGAAACTAGCTCAAAAAGGAGACCCCTCATGGATGAAGAAGCATAAAAAGCTGCCTAGCTTCTTCAAATTGATTCATAAAGGAGAATTAATGAAACTAAAATTTTTTTACATGTAATTTAATTTGAATTATACCTCATTCAACACATAATATCACTCCTCCCAACTTTACCTGTATGACTTGTACCAAACATGCAAAGTTGACTCTCCTTGGCTTGTAAAGGCAAGAAAGAAGGAGTAGAAGCAAAAATTGAATTTTATAACCTCTTATCTACAAAAAAAAGTGTTTTAAATAATTTATGGAGGTGAAGAGGCATATTCCCATGTTTTAAGCTAAAGGTGGACTTCCCAAGTCCGTACAAGTGCTATTAAGGGGTAGTTTTTAGGAGTTTTCCCTATTTTCATGCATGAAACTACTTATTGAACTAAATATGACTACCTAATAACATTTTATAACTTCATCCATGTTAAAAACTCCCTTTTTGACAAATTTATTCCATAATCAATCCATACATGTCATTTAATGAGCCAAAAATGTGATAAAAGGACATTTTTGGACTATGAAACATAACAACGGATCAATTTATGACTTATGAACACTTTAAAACACCTAAATAACCACATTAAGACATTTTAAAAAAAATTATCCTTTGACCATGTTTTAATAGAGTTGACTTTGGTTTAATAGAATAGTATAAGGAAGATAAGCTTAGACCAAGGCTAGAGTAGGGATGGGTGAGGTGTTTAGACACACATGAGACCCTATTAGACATATGGGAACTTGTGAAAAGTTTTAATATGTATGGGTTGACCCAATTTGACTAAAATTCAAATTTGAGCAATAGGTAATGAACTTGAAATAAGAAGACCACCTAATAGATGTTTCACTTGTAGAGCAAACCACTATGCTAAAGAATATCCTTAGTGGAAGACATGAAGAAAATTAAAGAATCCTTTAATATTATCCTAACATTAGCTAACCTTCCAATAATGGATTCATGTATCTATTTAAAATCATTAATTTGAGTTTTAAGGTTCACCAATTGAGGTGTTAGGTATTGTTTTTGGGAAATCTATTTCAATATTGGTAGATACTAGAACCACCAAAAGTTTGATTTTTCCTAGGATGATAAATAAACTACCTAGATAGAATGTGAAGTATGCGAATTAGTCTAAGGTCAAAGTAGATAAATTCATAGAGAAGCAGTGGTGGAATTATCAAATTTCACCACCATGGAATATTTGTTTTTAGATTTTCTAAGGTCATATGATGTTATCATATGAGTGAATTAGATTTGGAGACACAAGACAAAGGTCAATTGATTAAAAAATAAGGTTGAATTATTAGATGATTTGGGAAATGATATTATCCATTAAGTTAAATTCAATTTGAGCCTACCATATATGAATTGATACAAATTTTAGCCATTAAGTTAAATAAATCTCAAAGGAAAGGATGTTAGGTGTTTTTGGTCAAGTTCAATGAGGTTAAATAACCAAAAGAGCCTACCATATAGGATTATCTATTTTTGTAAGATTTTCAAGTTGTATTTCCATAAGACCTACCTAGACTACCTCCAAAAATGGAATTTGATTTCATAATTGACATCATTCTGGGATTTAAACCTCAATCTAAGGTTTCTTAAAAAATAAAAAAATACAGTTAGTTGAATTAAAATTTTAACTTCATGAGATGTTATCCAAAGGGTTAATTTTATTGAGTGTTTCACCATGGAGTGCACCAATAGTTTTTTTTTAAATATATGGGAATATTTATTTGTGCATATAATATAAGATGTTGAATAAGAAAATCATAAAAAAATAGGTACCCATTACCCCACATTGATATTTTTTTCAATCAAATACAAGATGCAATAGTATTTTTTAAAATTTAACTTAGATTAGGTACCATAAATTGAGAATTAAGGAGGAAGATGCCCCTAAAACTACTTTAAAGATGAGGTATGGACAATATGAATTTACAATTTTTCCCTTTAAGCTAATGAATGCACTTATAACATTCATGAATCTCATGAACAATGTGTTTATAGATTATCTAGTTCAATTCATACTTTTTTTCCTATAAGATATTATGATTTAATCTAAAAGTGAGGAAGAACATGTCGATCACTTGCATTTAGTTTTTTAAAACTTAAAAAAATATAAAATCTATGAGAAACTATCTAAGCGTGCTTTATTTCAAAAAAAAGGTTCCATACTTAAGACATATCATTTTAGCTAAAGGCAAATCCATTGATCATTTAAATATTAGAGCTATCATGGAATGTCCAAGGCCCAAAAATGTTAATGAGGTGCATATTTTTATGGGTTTAGCTAGGTATTATATAAAATTTGTACCCAAAATTTCCAAAATAGCTAACCCCATCACCTCTTTGCAACAAAAAGAATAATGTTTTATGTGGGGTGATGTTTAACCCTAAAATGAAGTCTCTCTGGGTTGAGGTTACCTAAAGGCCTATTAAATGGGTATATATAAATGAAAATGAAAAAGGATAATAATCAAATCTATAACATGCCAATTAGGTGCTAAACTCAGATATAAACATACACTAAATTTATTATGTTGATAATAGGCTAAATATAGAAAGTAAAACTAAGCTATGTATATAACTAAATAACAAGTAATATACTTAGCTGGTTCTAATGATGAAATAGTATTGGACGTAAAATAGGAAAAAATAGGTTGGAAGATGATTATGGAATAACTGTGAAATTCTAATTTTGATGCTTTTAAAAATATATCCATTAAAATATGCTCAGCCGCTAATTTTAATAATTCTTGCTAATTTGGCTTGATTACCCTATTTCCTAGCCATACTAAACCTTGGCCTAATTACCATACCTATTCCTATACCCATATAACCTTTACCTCATCCTAAAACTAATTAATTATCTCATTAAACTGCTAATATACCCCATTACCTATTAACCCACTCTTTAAGCCAACTAGCCAATTTAAAATTCTAAAATAATCTACCTACCCACCCACCACCCTACACCATCCTTCCCTAAACCCCTAAATACTATGGGGAGATTTATAGAATTGAAATATTCTATAAATATCTCCAATTTATTCCCCTTTCTCTAGAATTCTCTTATTTTAGATATATCTATGGAATTAAAAATTCCATGGAAATTCCTCAACCATAGATCTTGATGGGGCAAATTTAAATTTGGATCATAGATCTTCCCCCCCATATGCCTATAAAACTAAACCACCTCTCCATGCTCAAGATAATGAATACATGCATGCACAAGTGAATCCCAAACAACCAATAAGCACTCTCATCAAGCCATTTAAGCACTCATAAAGCCATTCTCCATATCCATAGTCTTTTGGAAGCCGTTGTCAAGAATCTTCAAGAAATCCAATAAATCAAGTTTTCAAAGCCTCAATAACACCATATAAAAACTTGGCATTGAGCTATGAGAAGGTAAAAGTGATGGTAAGAAAGCTCTATGAATTTTGATTTACTTTTTCTATACTTTCTTATTGGTGTCATTGATTTTGGGTGTGTATTGCTATTTGTCAATATTTTAAAAAAATCCCAAATTAGTGCACATTATGGTGACCATGGTGGGACCCAACTCCCTTATTTAGGCTAACACTCTTGCTGGAAGCATTCTAGGTGATTGTAAGACCAACTAGACATTGATTTAAGCCTGGATTTTTATTTTTCATGCATTCTAGATAAGTAGCAAGATAGCACTACAAGTAACGATATTATAGTAATGGTATCATTAACCCAAGTAGTGGTGTTGCAAGATAGGCCATTAGTGGTTAGGGATTTAAGTAGAGTTTACGTTCGATAATATCATGACTTTTTTAGTCATAAGATTGACTTGTTAATAGTGATATCAACAATTCTAGTCATGATATTGCAACTCTTACTAGAAAATCTTAGATTTTGAGACATATTAGACTGACTGTGGGATTGTTTATAGGTGTGTTATTTTCTATGTGTAAGATAGGTAATATTTATTTACAATCCAAGATATTTTGAAATCTTTAACAATCTTAACACTTTCAAGTAGTGATATTATCCTACTATTAGTGGTAACATAAATTCTAGTAGTGGTTTTGTTTAAATTAGTTGATTGGATCTACATTATCTTTTATTACAGGTCAGTCTATGCTTCTATAGGTTATTTTCCCTTTACTTTTGAAAATATGTGCAAGTTAGAAGGAATATTTATCTTCAAAACAAGAGCAAGATCTTGCCAACTTTTGACAATCCTATGACTCTTCAAGTAATGGTATTAACCTATAAGTAGTAGGATTACAATCTCAATCATGATATTGCCTGATCATCAAGAACTGGTAAAAATAATCCCCTATTACCTTTGATTTTATACCCATAGTGCATTCAAGATCTCATTAGTAGATAATTGAGGGTCTAAAGACTATAAGCCTTTAAAATATTGCCTTTTTATCAACACAATTTTTCTTGTAAACATTCCCTTCTATGGTCAATCTAACACTTCATTAATATATAAAAAATTCACTTACAGGGAATATTTTGTCTTAAAGGATTTTATAATAAAAAATAAGGGAATATATTGAAGACTCATCTTACAAACTGAATCTAGTCATATCTTGTAATACCACTATTTCTATAACCATGAGATTACCCTATGACTAGCAGGATTATACCCAACGTCATGATATTGCAGTTTAGCACATTAAAGGTTAGTTTTAGGTTATTATCATAGTTTGTTAATCATTAATTGTATTAAAAATAAGAACCTATAAGTATTTTATAGTTTTTTAGACTTTTATATATGATTATCAGTTTAAGATAAACCTAGGTAGTTTGGTCTAGTCTTATAATATCATTATTAGTATCTTTTCCTTAGTAGTGGGTTTGTCTGATAGAATAGTAGTATTATCAAATCATGATGGTCACTATAGTAGTTAGTTGACAATATCACCATTATATTCTCATGGTATGACATCCAAGTAGTAATATCATACATTCTAGTTGTGGGATCACCCTATGTACTTGTGGGGTTGTAGATTTTAAGTAACTAGTCTCTTTATTATTAGATTTTGAGGAATTTTATCACCCCTATTAGATATTTGACCTTTGTGCTTATAGGAGGGGTGCCACTTTGGTTATTTTTTCCTTATAATTTATCATAGTTGATAAATTGTTGAATTAAATAGCTTATTATCTTCTTTAAAAATTTCTTTTAAGTATTTTCTTGATTTTTGTATGAGTGTGTATTTCTATTTGTAAATAATTTGTCAGATCATGCAAAGTTCATATAGGTAATTAGAAATTTTAATTCATTATACCATGTGTTTACTTATTTGTTTAGCCCTCCCTTAGGATAACACATGACATGGATTTCATCACCATGCATGCAACTTAGTCTATAGGGGTTAGTGTCATGGATTTCACCACCATGCTTTAACCACACTCCATGTTCTGATGGAGTATAAAAATTAAGAGAGCTATCATTACAGCCTAAGCATAATTCCCCATAAAGGTTTCCATGGAGTGAAGGGTTATTAAGATCATATACCTAGGGTAGTCAGATAGCCTCCTACATAGAATTGGGTTCCATTATACCATCATGTATATTAGGGACTCCTATAACACCTTATGTATACATTAGAGTATGGGATTATAGCCGTAATAGGTGTTCTAATATAGGTGTCAAGAACAACATCAAAGTAGCCATTAGGTGCAAGCAAGGTTAAGAGGGTTTAGTTGATTTCATAATGGGTCACCAGCCTACAACCTCACTTGTGTATCCATTGGATGGTGTGGACATCACATTACACTCCTATAAAGTTTATTAATTTAGGATTGTATTTGTGAGTGTTATTTATGTGTTGTGCCAAGATCTATTTTTTTTGATATCCAAGTTAACCACATCCTTAATTTTTGTGTGTATACCTTAAAATCCTCATAGGATCACTTCTATATTTCCATCATCATTTCATCATTTATTATTTCATCTCATCATCATTTCATATCAGCTATCCATATCTTATCTTCCTAACATTTACCTTAGTATACACTCCTTTTTATTCCATATCACCTCCCAGACTCATCTTAAAAATCATCCATTTTTCCTTGACCAATGTTAGTCAAATATTTTGACCAGACTAAATCCCCATAATCATACCATATCATATCAAATTTTGTTTATACATCCATCTCATAAAACTTAGTATCCATTACCCTTTTGTCCATCACACTTTCCCATCCTTTTTTATCCATATCATTTTCACCTCTTCATCCTATCCACACATCATAACATATATCTCTCATAATACCATCATATTCCAAACCCTCCCTTGTGAATTATAATTATATCCTTATCACACTTTCACCCATCCCACACACATTATCTCACCTAAAATCCATCCCATAGTATCTCGACATCCATATCTTATCCATAGCCTTGTCTAATTATCCACATCTCATCCCTCCTACATCCTTATCAACACTTTTATCTATTTTATGACCATCCCTTCATATCCTTTCTTATTTAACCACACCTCATCCATCTCATAACCTTGGGTCACATATTTTCCACACCTTGTTGATTTTCTATTCTTGTATATCCATTTGACCACCTTTTATCCATTTGTCTTATATTTCCAATCTCATACTATCCCACATATAGTGTCTATCAGTTTTTTCTTCATCACTCCATTGTATTTTCATATTGTACCTACATCCCCCTCCACTAACCCATATCCATTATATTAAATATAAAATTTTCCTATACCCATATTCTTGTCCTTCACATCATATCTACCTCCCATTTTCATTAACTATCCACCTATCCCCCTTCTTATATTTATATCATCTCATCTTCTCACTTTCTTTTTCCTCATAACACATATCTTGTTTATCCTTTCATCCTTACATCATGCCATTTTTTTCATAACCTAGTTTTCATATCCAATTGTTTCCAATCCCATCTTGTGATTACCTTATCCTATCACCCAGCCCATATTACCCATCTATCTTAATCTCATCCATCTACCATTTTCATTATAAACTCTTATCCCACGTCTAGATATCCATCCTATCTATATTATTCTCATATCATCTTACCCCATCTTACAAATACATCCATATATTCTATTCTTATCCATATTATCTTCAAACCATCCTAATAATCTACCATCTTTATCATAATCATTTTTTCCACATAACTTGTTCATTCACCCATTTGGTCATTACCTCATCATAATCCTCTTGTAATTATTTTCACTCCCCCTAATCCATCTTTCATAAAGATTATCAATTAATCTATTTTCCATATCACCCCATCCATATAAATCCACCTTCCATCATATTCAATTACATTATATATATATATATATATATATATATATATATATATATATATATATAATCTAACTTTATGTTCAACCACTCAACTCATCCATATAATCTCCTGCACTTTATCCTTGCATTACCATACCTTCTTATAAATATCTCATCCATAGGATATATATTTCACATATCCTAATCATGTGTCAACCCACCTCCCATATTTAGTGTTTATTTGAACACTTATTTTTTTTGCCATTTGACCATCCCTTATCCACCTATTCATCCTTCCATCCCATCATATCACCATAATCCATCTCATTTTGGTTAGGTTATCCATATATTCCATCTTTCACACCTTTCACATAGCCTAGTTCACCTTCAGTCATTCGTATATCATCCTGGTTCATCCTTTCATATTACCCTCCCCTCTCATATAATCATTTCATCCAAATAATCCATCATTCACATTTACTGCTTATACCACCTTTTGATATCTCTCCATTCTCCCCTCCAATTTGATTGTCAACCTATAATCCATCCATATAATCCATACATAAATTGACTTATATATATTCCTAATATTTGTGCATCCCATATTTCACATCCCTTTCTTATCACTTGTACATTCCCATCCTTTTATAAACCATCCATAGTCACCCTTTTGTCCATTTCATCTTTGGCCATCTTCCTCATTTGTCTATCTTGAGTAGTAGTATTTGTATAACATCCCACATCACATCATTATCATCCACTCCCTTATCCTCATTTCAAATACTAGTTTTTATAGAAAATTTGTACCTTTGGTAGTCACCCATCCCTCTCAAATCACCCATCATCATCATATTATCTTGACTTGAAATTATCATTATACATAGCCTTATAAGATATCAATCTATCACCCATAATTATATTTTATCCCTATTAGGTATTTATATCCCCTAGCACCCATCAAAATTGTTTACTTTCTAGTTGACAAAGTTATTTGATCTGATTACCCTTTCTCATCTTTTCTAGATAGACTTCTTAGAAGACTTTGTATTTTGGTAATATTTAGTCACCAAATCTATAAGCATCCTCATCTTTGACCACTGTTAGTCTATATTTTATCCAAAAATAAGTATTTTAAACTCTCCCTCATACCTCATCCTCTATTACCCACTTAATCCTTCACCATGGTCATGTAAAATTGAGCTCAACTTCACTTTGGACAAGGCTCTAGTTAAGATGACAATACTAGGGGACAAATAATAGATCCTAATTAATAATATGAGGACTATCATAGTGACATGCATACTCTTTAGACAAACAATGAGATAAATAACATACTCCATAATGATGATATCTGTAATCTCATTGATTGGTATTTATATAAAAACTATGATCAAGCTCTAGCATGAACCATAGAGATTGGGGGTACCTTACCACCCAATTTTAACTGCATTCTTTTGAATAATATCATCCACCTATCAAGACTAGAATCACCACATCAACATGCCCATTCAAATCCTTAAAAATAAATAGAAGTAGACCATGGATTTATGGAGGAAGAGGAATAATAACCACCTCTTGTCAATAATCATACTAAGGCTAATAGGAGATAGGCTACCATCAAAAACCACCTAGATCAACTCACATGATAAATTAACCTCCTCCTTCATAATCAATGACCACCATCACCACAACACAACAACACCAATACCACCAAAAATTCTAATAACTATAATAATATTAACAATGACACTCAAAACCTTAGCAATACTAATAATACTACCAACAACACTCACCACACTCACAATCGACAAGGTAGTCACAATCAAACTACCAATCCCCTTAGGGACCTAGCCTTTTCCTAAGAGTGGAAGATGATGAAATAAACCCTAAAATAGATGGACCCTTGATCACAAGTCCTTAAGTATAGGTATGAGGATTTTTGTTCATCACCATTAGACATCAACATTCTCCAAATTCTTTTCCCTACACATTTTGAAGTTCCAAAATTCAAAAAATATTGGGGGAAGGGTGATCTGAGAGACCATGTACAAGAGTTATATATCACTTTCCATGAAGTAACATATGAGGATGCTTTTTTTTAGGATATTACCTAAGAGTATAATAAGGCTAGTATTATAATAGTTTATGCACCTAAAAAAAGGGTCAATTTCAAGTTTTGGTGAATTAACCAAAAAAATTGTTAGACATTTATCCTTTAATATAGAACATGACATATCTATTATTAACCTATATAACACAAAATAAAGTAATGGGGAAAGCCTAGTGTTCTTCTTGTAGTGATGGCATGGATTGGTAGGCCAGTTGAGGTGTAGTGTGCCTGAAAAGGAACTTGACAAAATATTTATGGACAACCTCAACATGGAATTAAAATACCAATTGAAATTATAGTGTGCTAAAACCTTTGATGAAATTATAGAAAGGTGAATACATATTGAAAAGGCCCTTATAAGAAGGGAACCATTAATTTATTTTCTTGTAATGAACACACATCCAATATAGAGAATTCCTTATCAATAAATCCTAATGTATTTAAAAAGAACAAGAACATTTTAGGCAATTGGGTGATAGACTCAAAAAAATAATCACAATATGTCCAAACCATCCAAAGAAAAGGGCCTCCACAACAAACTCATGTATCTACTATCAAGGTTCCATGAGTCAAGTCTAAGCCTCGCACATGTAAAAAGCCACTAACAATCCTGGGAACTCTAAGAGATGGTCTTGAAACAAATGGTTGATGTTAATATGATTACTCTACCTAAAATTAGACAAGTAGATAATCATTAACCTAAACCTGATTGGTACCATGAAGATGAGTTTTACAAATATCATCAGGTAAAGGGATATGATACCAAGAATTATATGTAGTTAAAGCACTATATCCAAGACCTAATAGAAAGAGGTGATATCAAGATTTAATGTAAATTTCCCTCAAATCAATCAATAAATCAACACCTTGGCATTTATAAATATCCTCTTCCAAAGCATGAGCCAAGAACTAGAGACCCCAATGGGACTAGGGTCAGGCATTATCTTCTTATTACACTAATTATCATAATGTTCCCTATAATTACATTAATACCATTAAAATATATATCACCTGATAGTATAATCTATCTCTATCCCCCTCTACATCTCCCATCTTAAAAATAAATAGGGCTATAGTTGATTGTGTTGTCACTACCCAACATAACAAAATAGTCATTCCTGTAGCCTCTTTTCAATAACCTTATACCTCATCTACTACACCTAGGGGGAATAACTATAAGAAAAATACAAATGGGTCAAATAAATCCTATGATATTATTCAACAAATATAAAACACCCCTACCCAAATTTAGCTAATGAAACTCCTCAAAGGATCTACTTTACACAGGGAAACATTAAATCAAGTGCTTAATGATATGAAATTACCTAGTGACCTTGATACAAATCCATATCAAGCACTAGTGGCACATCTATCCCCCTTCCCATATCTCACTTTTAGTTCTTGGTATTTACCATTAGCTAAGCCTCACCATAATTACCCATTATATATTAAAGTCACCATTGCTCCTCACTAGGTCTCCCATGTCTTTATAGATGAATGATGAACACTTAATTTGTGTAACATAAAATTCCTAAAGAATTTGGGATATTTTAAATCATTGCTTGGGCCCACTCTTATAATGATAAAGTCATATGATGACAATGAGTGGTCATTAGTGGGCTCTATCTATCTCCCTATCATTATGGGACTCATGGTTCATCAAACCTTAGTACATGTGATAAATGTGGATCTATAATACAACATGTTACTTGGGAGGCCATGAATCCATAAAATGCAAGCTGTCCCATCCACTCTTCATCAGTGTCTAAAATTTCCTCACTCAAGAATGGAAGTTACCATTCTTGGAGTTATTGATCATCATAGATATCAGATGGATCAGTTCATATCTCCATTTCAATAACATGACACTGAACACTCTATCCTTAGTCATATGGATGAAAAATACATCTATCTTGAATAATTAAAATCCACATCTACTTTAACACCTAATCTTTCCAAGATAAACATCACATCTACTGGCTACAAAGACTATGAATATAAAGAGTTTTGCATTGGCTATCTTCCTTTATTTCCTTGAAACTACAGGTCCCTTGGCATAAAGAAAAATAAGCCCATCAAATATCAATTTCAGCCTATAACCTTTGAAAGCATAGGATTTTTATCAAAATAATACATTAAAGATGAAAATGATTTTTGGATCCTACCTAATGATGAAGTCTTCATCTCACCCAAACAAAACTATCCTAAAGTCCATTGTATAATGGGCAACATGAACTACAAAGGAAAATGACTAGGAAAATAGGAATAAGGTTAACTGGAGCCTATTATTGTTTAATAAAAATCATCAAACATTGGTCTAAGGTATAAAATATATAATGATGACCTAATCAATATCATTGTGGACTCTATCTTAATCAATGAGCAACATCTCCTCAATGAGGACATTGATATAGGCTTCATTTGTTGTCACTTTAAAGAGATGTCTACCATAAAACTTTTCATTGACACCACCATATCCACCATTAATGTCTCCATCCATTACCCTTCCATCATTGATTGGGATTCCAAATGAGATGCTACTTTTGATGCATTTTAGAATGATGAGGCATCCTTAAATACATGGGGGCAAGAGATTTTGTGCCATCTAGAGACCATAAGAAAGGATTCTCCATCAATTTGTGTGAATCAACATACTTTGGGGAATATGAATAATCTCATGTCCAAGATGAAGAAGAAACCTCTAAAAATAGGATTAAATTCCATCCAACCCCATTATATCAAGAGATTACTTGGATATTGATACCGAGTTGCCAGATGGTTTCACCTCTGATGTATCTCAAATAAATTCACCCCCTTATCTACAAGACCAATCACCCTCACTCATTAAGGATGTGCTAGAAGTAAATATCAAAACTAAGGAAAATCCTAAGATAATAAAAATAGGGGCATTTTTCACTATGTCAAAGCATGAAATACTCATTGAGTTACTAAAAGAGTTTGTTGATATCTTTTCATGGAGCTATGTTAACATGCTAGGATTGGATCCTTCACTAGTATTACATCACCTTGTTGTACACCCAAATGTCACACCAATCAATTAAAAACCATGTAAGATGCATCCAAAGGTAACACTACTAGTTAAAGAAGAATTACAAAAATTCATGGAAGCTAGGTTCATCTACCCCATTGATTATTTTGATTGGATATCAAATATTATTCCCATTACCAAACCTCATGGTGGAATTTGAACTTACACTGAGTTTCAATACATCAATAAAGAATGTTCAAAAGATGACCTCCCACTTCCTAATATCGACATGATCATAGGTTCCATAGTTGGATATCAGATGATATCCCTCGTGGATGGTTTCTCAGGATATAATCAAATCAAGATCACCCCTGAGTATCAGCATAAAATAAAATTTATTACTCCATGGGGCACATTCTACTATCAATTCATGTCTTTTGGCCTAAAAAATGTAGGGGTAACATATCAATGGGTAATGACCATTATTTTACATGATATGATGCATGCCATAATAGAGGACTATGTCGATGACATTTTGGGGAAGTCTTGCTTATGATCTGAGCACTATGTTGTCCTAAGAAGAATTTTTGAGAGATTACATGAATACAAGGTAAGTTTGAACCCTAAAAAGTGCATCTTTGGTGTAACATCAATAAAATTTTTAGGATTTATTATTTCAAGATAGTGTATTGAAGTAGATTTGGCTAATGTCAAAGTAATAACTGAAATGCCACCCCTTCATAATCTCAAGCAACTTCATAGTCTCTAGGGAAAATTTCAAGCCATCAGGTGATTTATTTCTCATCTCATCAATAAATTCCACCCCTTTACTCACTTGCTAAAGAAATGGGTTACTTTCCATTGGAACAAAGAATGCCAACAAGCCTTTGAAAGTCAAAAACAATACTTGGCAAACCAACCTGTCCTGTCTCCACCAATTTTAGGAAAGCCTTTGATCCTATATATTATGGCTACATCATGTGCTATTGTCACTCTCTTAGCCCAACATAATGACCAAATAAAGGAGTAGGCCATTTATTATCTCAATTAAACATTAATATCATATAAACTAAACTATACACCTATTAAGAAAGCATGTCTCATTGTGGTCTTTGCATCTCAAAAACTCTGGCATTATATGCTTAACAACCAAGTTCATCTTATCACCAAAGTTGATCCTTTAAAGTATCTATTGTCTAAATCAAAATTAACAAGGTGAGTATAAAAATGAATCATGCTACTCAATGAATTTGATATATAATATATTAATTAGAAATCCATCAAAGGGTAGGTTATAGTGGATTAACTAGCTAAAGCACTATTAGAATCGACTGAGCCAATTGAAAATACATTCCCAGATGACTCCATCATGAATAATTCAAAAATAGAAAGCTAAAATTTATATTTTGATGGCTCATTCACTACACATGGATCCAAGGTAGGCATCCTTCTGGTTACCCCTCAAGGTGATCTTATTCTTAAAACTTTCCACCCTACCTTTCCCTATACTAACAAGATTTTAGAATATGAAACATTAATCACTAGACTCCAACTAGCTATTCAATGGAATATCTAACACTTACAAGTATTTGGGGACTCATAACTAATTATTAAATAGGTTAATGAGGAATTACAAATGAAGGATGAGAAATTACTTCCCTATAAACCATTGGTAGATCAATTAAAGTCAAAATTTTAATCCATCACATTCAATTGGGTTTCATGTGAAAGCAATAAGGCATCTGACTCTATGGCCACTTTAGGCTATCTCATTGACCTTCCTAAATATTTCTTAGAGGGTAATTTTTTGATAGAGCACCTCATTGTCTTATCCCATTAGTCATTAGCTCCTGTTCAACTATGTGTAATTGATAAACCCAATCTCCCCTAGTACTATGATATCTATTGCTACCTTCATGACAATATCCTTCCCCCAAACCTTAACCACCACCAAGTCAAATCCTTCATCCACCATATTTCCCATTACACCATCCTTGGTAGTATGCTCTATTTATGGGGTTATGACGGAACCCTATTGAGATGTTTAACATTAGATGAGGCAACTCAAGCCATCAGGGAGGTCCATGATGGTATTTATGGAGGTCACATTAGTGGAATGGTCTTAGCCAAGAAGCTCCTCTTAATAGGATACTATTGGCCAACTATGAAATAAGATGCTTATCAGTACATGAAAAAATGTGTGGCTTATAAAAAACATGGGAATATTATCCATGCACCAACATAGGAATTAAAACATATCATGAGTCCATGGCCTTTTTTATATGGGGTCTTGATTTGATTGGAAAAATTAATCCTACTTCCTCTGATAGACATAATTTTATCATCATAGATATATAATATTTCACCAAATGGGTAGAGGAAATGCCATTAAATTATACAATAGGTCTCCAAATATTAAAATTAATCCTTAATCAAATCATTTGTCATTTTGGTATCCTAGCCAATATAATTTTTGATAATGAAAATTCCTCTAAGAATCAAGATGTTGAGGCCTTATGTCAAAAATACCATATCATGCAACATTTCTCTTCTTCATATTACCCCTAATTAATGGATAGGTAGAATCAACAAACAAGACTTTGGTCAAAATTTTGAAGAAAACTATCAATCAAGATGGATGTAATTGGCATACTCAGCTATATCTAGCCTTATGGTCTTACCACACTAGTGTCTGCACACCAATATGAGCTAATTCATATGCCTTGGTCTATGGAGCTGAAGTTATTTTACTAGTGGAAGTAGAACTCCCTTCTCTTAATCTCTCATTATGAGGAGTCATCATTGATCACAATCTTTGAAAAGAGTGACTACAAAAATTATAAATCCTTGATGAAAAGAGACAAAAGGCCTTAAATCACCTTCGAGTATATCAGAATAAACTCAAGAATCAATATCATAAGAATATTTAGACTAGGGAGTTTAAAGTGGGTGATCTAGTCCTCAAAGAAAATCAAAAGAATACTAATGTAGAACAAGACAAGAAGGGAAAGTTTGAAGATAATTGGCTTGGCCCATACATCATTGTAGCTAAGTTTATCTTAGGAGCTTATAAGTTGGCTACACTTGAGGGAGAAGAATTGGATGACCCCATGAATATCATACATCTTAAGAATTTTTACACCTAGTCATGATTTCAACATCCTCCATCTATAAGACATCTCATATCCACTTCCATCCATTCATCATATTCCCCAATCAATCAAAAAAATCATCCAATGGTGAAAACTAACTTGTTGGTGTCTTGGGAAAGTATCATGGTGAAAACTAATTTTTGGTACCATGATAAAAACATCTTGACTTTGGTCTCAAGAGTGGGAACCATATCAAGTAGATTAATAAACAAGGAGACATCATTATAGTAAGAGGAGAATATAGGACTAGTAAAGAGCCATTTATTAGGCCCCTCTTAAATCATTTGTCCACACCTTGGAGACATTTTATGTCCTTAAGTCCCATCCTTGTCTACATTATCCCTAATCATCCCTCCACAAGTATTATTTGATATCAATGTCTCTTCTTAGCCTCAATTAATCCAAAATGAATTTTATCATTACTTACTATCATTAAACCTTGAGTCCATCTCTTCCCACTATCATTATGGAGGGTCATCCTAAAATGCAATTAGTCTCTGTCAAAGACTCTTAGTAATCATTATGGTACTAATTCTTGAAGGATCATCATGACCCCTTTTGTTTTAACTTGCCTCAAGTTTTTTTTACCATGGATAAACTTCTTAGGTATCATATGTCCTATAAATATTTCACTTATCATATGATCCTTGTATATATCCACTAAGTCTCCTCATATATGTCATTGTTAATTCTTGATCACTAGTCTAGTTGAATCATCATCATCATCATCATCATCATCATCCTACCCAGAACTACATTGGCCTAAGGTCTTTTTAGACTATGTAGGAAATACTTGGCTGCACTTTTCACACCCAAGGATATATTTTTCACTATATTCATCATCCTATCCCCTCATGATTATCATCATCATTATACCAATCCAAATAGGTTGTGCATATTCATGTATGTGTATGTGTGTGTTGCATATGCATGTATATAATTACAACATTTTCTTTGTTTATGTCTAGATTTTTACATTATGATAGTCTCTTAAGGGAATAAGGATGGCTTGGATACCCTTTGGAAGTTCCTTTCCCAAAAGGGTCATCCCCTAAAATGGAGTTACCCCATGCATCTTTACCATGGTGACAAGGCTCTATCATAATCTTGTCACCCTACATGAAGATGCAACATTAAAAAAGATTGCTTAAGTTCATGGCTTGAAAATGTTCTAAAAAGAACAATCCCAACCTATGACAGCTTACCCATGTCCTATGCCAACAACTAGCCTATTTAACCTACCCAACCCACCTCCACAACGTAGGAGGATTCCTATTTTGGTCCCTTAATAATCTAACCCAAGGGTTAATCTCTAACACTATACATACTATCACATCATGATTAATAATCATAAATTTTAATACCATGAATCAAAATATAAAATACACATAATATATCTATCACTACATCAATGCATCCACCCTATAAAACCATTTAATCATCTATCATTTTTCATCATAAATTCTATATGCATCAAATAAAATATATCACTAACATATCATCTAATAATCCAACCATCACATACATCCATACATACCCATTGTATACATCACATATTCATAATATGTAATAATCCATGAACATCATCACATCACATGTAAATATCCATCACAAAGCATAAACAATATAACATGTCCATAAAGAAATAAACATATAACACATACATCTACACAAGTACATCATATATCTATATATCATCATCAAAATATAATAAACACTATCCACATGGGATCCATGTTAAAATATATGATACAATTACATGAGCCTATGGGGAAAGAATGAGCTATAATAAAAATAACCCCTATTACAAAAAGAATAACTGAAAATAAAATCATGTGAGGGAGGTGGTCTCGGTGTTCAACTCCTCAAGGTCTATTTGATAGATTACTGGCTCACATAAAAGGATCTTGCATGTCACTCTAAAGGTACAGTGCCCTCATATAGTGTATGGTAATACTAAGCCTCTCAAGTAAGAAACATAATTTGGCTCATCATCCCCATCATACCCTACCCCCATAGGCCCTCATTAGCTATGTCTCATGCCATCTTAGATATAGACAACTAGCTTTGTAAATCCTGAATCAATGACTGTAGCTGTATGATATATCCTAGGAATCCATCCACCTAGACTTGTAAAATGACAATCTATATCTATGCCTATCCTAGTTATGTATCCCTATAAGTAACCTATCACTACAAGGATGTAATATGGGCATCTCTCTACTATATCAAGCTTGCAATGTCACTACCTACCCCTATAACTAGGTCACCTCCTAGTCTCTCTAGGAAATATGAACCTATAAAACTACAATCTCTCCCCATGCTTGTGTCATGTGGACATCCTCTTGAGTATTTAAGCTCTATAAATGAGCATGGATCTGATCCCTCTCTCAAGTAATACCCAAAATCTATACCAATCATGCTTTAATCTTTATCTATAGATTGGCCACTAAGGCCTCATCCACTATTGATCTAAGAGGTCATGATGGACCTACACCCCCATCATCATCTATTTATACCTATAGGATATTCATGGGTACCTAAAATAATTTCAACACTTAAAATGCTACCTATAAAGGTACCTATGATATCAACACCTAGGGGACTACCTATACTGCTACTTGTCCCTGGGCTTCCCCTATCCATTCCCATCATATCCATCATCTGCATCCACCTCCATTACATCTATATCCTCTCCACATATTGTACCTCTTGAGAAACCTACCTCTTTTATTTGGTCCTTTCATGAGACACCATTACCCACCACATTTCACCCCTTACCACCATGTGTGGTCAAGTCAAACACCTAGGTATTTTCATCTACAACCATAAAATATATGTTATTGTCACTTTAGGATCAAGTATCACTATATAAAAATACCACTACTAGGGTACTAACATATCATATTTAAAGATGGAATCCAACCTCACTAAAAGCTTACCCCAATGAGGTCTCTCATGCTTACTATGTGCAAATATATGCTCTAGGGTTGGAACATCCTATACCAATCCAAATTGGCACTGTACCTGGTCTAGTTTGTATCTCTCAATAATGTAATCTCTCCAACTAGTAATATAGCATAGTGTCAACATGAACTATGTCCACACCTCATCCCCCCAACCAAATCCAATCCCTTTGTGAGGAATTTATGTGATATGATTAGGGTGTAAGCTATCAAATGCCTCCCTATAGTAGACCATGTCTCTAACATGTCTCAAAGATACACCTACCACTACTCACCACCTAAACACCATCAACTACCTAGGATCTAATCCTACCAAAGTTATCAATGGTCATTAGATAAAAATATGCTCCCAAATACTTATCTATAATAAAAATGAAGGGCTAAAACTATGAGCTCTCTTGTAGGTGCCTAAATGTAGCTCTCTGTATAGATGTGCCAAGACTATTGAGCCCCCAAAAAAAATCTATGGTCATGAACCATATCTTCCATTACATCTCCCAAACCCAAATGAAACCATCTCCCACTCTTATCTAGTAATAGGATGCTAGACATAAGATCCACCATCACTAGTGTCAATCTATCTAGGGTCCCCTCCCATTAGCATCAATCCAAGTCAATGCAACCATCTTAAAATCCTATCTATAGGATACCACCCAGGTAATATAGTGTCCACATCATTGTTCATGATCTCCTGTAGATCCTCATACCCCTTATTAGTAAATGAAATATCTTATAGACATCCTCTAATGTCACTATTATCTCACCCATCATAAAATGGAAGGTACTCATCTCTGAGTACCATCTTTCTACTATTGCTATAATAAGTTATTGATAAATATAGATTAGTGGCATCATCACCATGTCATGTAAGCCTACTAACTCTAAAACACCATAATGCTCTGGAGTCACTCACCACATCTCATGCAAGATCTTTGGGTGTCATGATCATGATGCCAATATCTATAAACACTCCACCAAACATCAACCACCTATTATCACCTTATTACCCTCTTATTTTACCCTATCACTAGCCTACCCAATCCATACCAACCCCTTATCATTATCCCCACTAACCAACTCTCTAGTCTATCCACTAATTATCCTAAACTCAATCCCCCATCTATCATCATATCTAACTATCCTAAGAATAAAATACTTTTCTAGCTTAATCCCCAAGCCAATCCCAACTAATATTCCCATCTTATTCCCTCTCATATGATCCCCTATCTTATTCAAGTACCTAATTTCCCCATCCCATCATCCCCATCTTAACCTCCATATCTCTATTTATAATCCATATATAATTTTTACAATCCCACTAATCCTCACTAGAGATATTACAATCCCATGATTCCCTACTCGTGAGATTGTAATACCATGACCCCCATCAATGGGATAGCAATCCCATGACTTCCAATCATGGGATTGGTAATCCCATCATTCCCCCACTCATAAGATCATAATCCCATAATTCTCCACTAATGGGATTATGATCCCACTATTCCCCACCAGTGGGATTGTAATCCCACCTCTTCCATAGTATGAGATTGTAATCCCACCACACCTTTCTCCATTCTCACCAATTACATTGAAAATGTCATGATTATAGGCATAATCCCTAGTCATGGTATTGTCAGGTCATGACGGACAACATTTTCTTCACCTAAAATCTATCTATAAATTCACCAAAAAACTCTAAAGCTACAAAAACACAAAGTAAGGGCTTTTTTACTTACTAGTGGTTTAGCCTTGGGATCTCTCTGGTACACCCATACTCTCTCACCATGATGTGAAGCTTGAGGAATCTGATCCATTTTTCTCTAAGGGCTCTAATCTCTAATAGCCAAGAGTGAAAATGATACTCCTAATGGCCCATTTTTCATATATGACCCCCCCATCACCCTCCCTTAACACCCCTATCCATTTCTCCATCAAATCTAATTCTCTCAATTCTACCCAGCTCATTACTAACATCCCAGGGAATGTCATGTCCATCCTCATTAAAATTTCCAAAATTCTTTATCTCAAATCATATCGACCTGGGTCCCTTTTTTCCCCTAGAACCATTAATAGAACCCACTATTATTATCTTGAGATCATCAATCCCTTCTTAAAATCTCATAAGTGGATTTATTATCCCTCATTTTCAAATCCTAAATTTTATGGAAAGTGGCTCTTTATTATTACTAGTCAACTATAACCCTTATTATCTCTTTTTGAGCCTCTTATAGCATATATCATTACTACTAGACCCATCATTAGCTTGAACCCATCATATTTTTAAAATCAATCCACTCTTTTATCACATAATCAATTTTTAGATAAATTGTTTGTTGTCTAGACCCATCACTTGAGCCACTTATTTGTCAATATAGGGGCATATATTCGATCCACTTAGGGCATACCCACCCCCATCAACATCACCATCTTATCCCACCATAGGATTTATGATTGAGTCACCATCCAAGTTGGTTTGAATCCCCACATGATTTTAATCCTAATAATTTTGTCCCATACCATTATTTTTATTTGAAATACCGTTACCCTTTCCACTCATAACACCCTTTCAAACAAGGGAAAAATATATGCATTAAAATATGTTCATCCCACTAATTTTAATAATTCCCACTAATTTGGCTTGATTACCCTATTACCTAGCCATACTAACCCTTGGCTTAATTCCCATACCCACTCCTATATCCCATATAACCTTTACCTCATCCTAAAACTAATTAACTATCTCATTAATCCCCTAATAGACCCTATTACCTATTAACCCACTCCTTTAGCCCACTAGCCAATTTTAAATTCCAAAATAATATACCCAACCACCCACCACCCTACACTAGCCTTCCCTAAACCCCTAAAACCTATGGGGAGATTTATAGAATTGGAGGAATCTATAAATCTCTCTAATTTAGCCCCCTTTCTTTAGAATTCTCTTATTCTATAGATTTCCATGGAATTAAAAATTCCATGGAAATTCCTCAACCATAGATCTTGATGGACCAAATATCTTCCCCCCCCCATATGCCTATAAAACCAAACCACCTCTCCATGCTCAATACTAATGAATAAATGCATGCACAAGTGAATCCCAAACAAGCCATTAACACTCTTATCAGGCCATTCAAGCACTCACAAATCCATTCTCCATATCCATAGTCTTTTAGAATCCATTGTCAAGCATCTTCAAGAAATCCAAAAAATCAAGTTTTTAAAGCCTAAATCACATAAGATAAAATCTTGTAATGGAGCTATGAGAACTTAAAAGTGATGGTAAGAAAGCTCTATCAATTTTGATTTACTTTCTCTATCCTTTCCTATTAGTATCATTGATTTTGGGTGTGTATTTTTATTTGTCAATATTTTAAACAAATCCCAAATTTGTGCATAATAAATTTGAACACCAACATCATCTTAGGATGGTTTCATTAATTCTAATATATAATATTGATGTAAGTGTCCTATATGGAATACCTACTAGAAAAGGATGAGATCACCTAGATGCTTCTAAGTTTGTCTTCACGTTTGATCTAGTACTTTCAGATCTAGGTCATGGACTATCAATCTTCATGATTTTTTAAAACCCTATATTTTCATATTCATGTGATCTTAGGAAAAAATAGGTTATTTGGAACCTAGTTTTGAGATAACCCTAAAGACCCCTCTGTTAGTGAGCATCACCTACATATCCAATACTCTAAAGAGGGCCTCAGACTAATGTATTTTAGCCTACATGTTAGATTATGTGTAAATCATGGAATATGCACAAATAAAGTACAAAAATGACCTAAATTATAACTAGTAAAATTGGGCTCTTGGGCTATTACTTTATTACTTTAGACATATATATGTGTTTTTCCTATGATTGGTATGGAAATAAGGAAGCATTATTCAATTTAATACTTGATCAAGTAATTTAATAAGTTGCCTTGGTCTCTCTTAGTCTTTGTTTAGGTGAGGAATTAATGATGGTTGACAACCCATTTAGATAAATAAATCACATTTAAACACTTAGTCTGATCATCAGAGTAAGTTTCATTTGAAAATTAGATGACTTTAGGGAACTATATACTTATGTTAGGCTAGGACACTAACATCGATGCTAGTGTCTATCCCATACATTAGAATTTAGGGAGAAGGAAAGTAGGTACATGATTATAAATTGTATAAGTGGGATACAAGTATAATTTAAGAATTCTAAGAAAGATAGAAGGACTAGGTCATCAACATAAGACTAGTCAAACTAAGAGATAGGCTAAAGTGCATAATATAGAGTAGATATGAGAATTACAGAAGTGGGAAAGGTCCATAATTGATAGGAATAACTAAGGTATAATTTTTTTAATTTTACAAAATTAAGGTGATATATAATCCATAAATATCATCTACATTTCCTCCCCATTTAATCTAGTAATGAAACTACTAGTTTAAAGGAAATGAATGCATACATGGGTGTGTATAACACACCTTGTCTTTGCATGTATCCCAACTTAAGTTATTTTTTTGTGTCTAACGTAAAATTAATAGCATGTTAAAATATATAATAAGTGCATATAATGTGGAATTTAAAGTTCTTTAAAAGATTAAATTGAAAGAACAAGGTTTATGAGTACACTTATGTGTTAATGTAACTGCCTTGCCTCTTAGCAAGTTGACTAAAAAAAGATGTATCATTATAGGGCTCTGAAACTAAGATTAAGACAAATATAGATAAATATTGAAAGTGCATATATCCAATTATATATACATACATACATATATATATATATATATACATACATACATATACATACATACACACATATATATACACATATATATGTATATATATACATATATATGTATGTATGTATGTATGTATATATGTATATATATATAGATGTATATATGTATATGTATATATATATACATACATACATATATATATATACATACATACATACACACACACATATATATATATATATATATATATATATATAGAGAGAGAGAGAGAGAGAGAGAGAGAGAGAGATATTGGAAGGCACATGCCCCAAAACTTGGAGTAAAGGTGAGTTACCACCTAGTAATTGAAATTAGATCAACCATGAAATCCAATAATACTTATAATCTATAGAGGTTGTATGATACAATCAATTCCAACCTAAAAAATTGGTAATATTGAGTGATTTAATCACCTCAACCATACCAAAAAACAAACTAAATACTATAGTAGATTGGATTAATAAAGTCCATAAATGTCTAATTGAGGTATCAGTACGTAAAATTATATGATGTGGTAACAGTCCTTAAAAGAGTTTTGGAATCTGAAATTGATTTGAATTTTGAAATATTAGGCACAAATTATATGGCATATTCACCTTAGATATGTCTCATGTTGAGACTATACATAAAAATGGTACCAATGTATAAAATTATACCACTTCTATGAAGATGAATCATATAACTATGTGCTTTGGCCAATTCAAAAAATTGTGTGGAGAACATGCTTCCAAAACATGCCCCCACTATATATAGAGAAATTTGAAAACTTATATTAGTATTAATGTGGAGAACATGTTTCCAAAACATGCCCCCAATATAATCTAGAGATCTTGAATACTAAATAAATGTGGATAACATGCTTCTAAAGCATAACCCCACTAAATGTGAAAACTATGAATGCGTGAAATCCATGCCCATATGACATACCCCCAATAAATCTAAAAATTTTGCCAAGTGAATTTCCACCATGAATACTCCCCACTTTTTAAGTGAGGGAAATATAGGAATTGGGATTTACCTCACCTCAAAAGGATAATACAACTATATAATCTATGAATGGAAGCCTATAACATATAGAAGGAATATGTCTAAGAAGATATATCTTTAAGGTAAATAGAACCAATTTGATCACGTGAAGGCCTAAGATGTATGATAAGGGAAAGGCAATGTCTAGATAGTAATAGTATAATCTCAATAAATAAACAATCACACATAAAAGAGAACTCAAAATTATGTCAAAAGGCAATGGTTCAAGGATACCTCAAATAAGGGGTATGTTTAAATACCACACAATCGAAGGGACATGACTTAGTCAAATGTCCATAAAATCAAGCATTATATATTCATATATATATATATATATATATATATATATATATATATAATAATAATAATAATGGCATATGAAAATTTAAAATAAACCATACATAGGGGCCATAATAGAAGGAGCATATTAAATTAACTGAATAAGGAATATAATAACAAGGCAAGACACTCAAGGAAGTGTATAAATTAAAGCATAAAAAACTAGCATAAACATGTCATAATATCCCATGAGTCAAATGTGCTAGGAAAAAATGTCAAGTTTATAGCATATCAAGTAACCTGTGTAAGATATAATCATAGATAAAGGCATGTGTAAGTATAAATTTATGATCAAACATGATAATGAAATGTGATCATCAAACCATATAACCTATGTGTATCAAGATCAAAGAAGTGGATGCCCCCAATATCTACATGACATGAGTAGAGGGAAGGCCCAACATATGAAATATAAATATAAAATGTATTTATGTATGCTTTTATCACACTCAAATAGTAGTGTGACACACATGTGTGTCTATATGAGTAACTGAATATGCCATCCATCAACATGGAACTAGCACATAGATGCTAAGGAGCCAATAGAACATGTAGGTGCCAAACATGCTTTTGTATTGTTGAATGTTTTTGATATTTTGGTATTTTAGAACATTTGAAAAGGAAATATCATCCTATGATGGCATCCAATGGATGGTCATATATATCTCCCCACTATGAACCTAGTGTAATAATCACATGACACTACTAAGGAGTACAAATAGGCTCAATATCCATCACTATAGTATCAGTGATGCTCTATATATGTAAAATATGACTTTATGGTTTTGAAGTAGTAATAATATTAATAGGAGTAGGGGTTTGTGGAACCCATCATTGAGTGCTATGTGGTTTATTTAGAATAACCATAATAGGAACATGTGTAGGTGTACTAGATATCTGAACATGGTGCATAATAGATGGGGATTATGTGGAATCTATTAGATGCCTCTGATGTAATGGTATCTCAAGTAATATCTACTTAATAAAAGGGATTACCTATTACTTGCCATTTTTTGATGAATAAGCCTTAGTAGGATTAATAATCAACTATCTAGGTATAAGTTTCTCTTATTCAAGAGGATACTCATATGGAATTCTAGCAATTATAACTACCTAATTGACATGTATGTGTTTAACACATCCATTCATTATATAAGGTATTAATTGAAGTGTATGGATCCAATGTCTTACCAATAACATATCAAATATGATAGTTGAAGGTATGACTAAAAAGGTAGTAACCACATGTGTAGGACCAACCTATAAAGGTAGGTCAATCTCTCCAAGAACTTTCTAAGAAGTCCCATAAAATGCTCTAACTAAACTATTAGAAGGGTTTAAATCATGATGAGTATAACCCAAGTGCGTAAACAATGTTATGGTGAAAATTTTCTCACTTGCACCATTATCAATCATAACACTACATAAAGGGTGTTTATAAATGTATGCTCAAATGAATAAAGAATGAAGATCAAACTTATCATCCTTAATCTCCCTATCATCAAAATAAATAGAGTGTATTTTAACTATAGGAGGTATATGTCATGTATAGGTACCAATAATCCCATCTAATGGGTACTCATAATGTGATGGAGGAGGATGTGCACTATATGCCATTTTCACTTCTAGTTATTTATTAAAATGGTATTTCAAAGGATTGTTAAATATTTTTTGCTTTTGATGATCACCAGGTTATAAATTTGATTCTATTGTAAGATCATAAAATTCAATCTTTTGGTCATCAATAATATATTGAATCTTGTGTTTCAAGGTAAAAAATCTATTTTTTTAATACCTTGGTCCTTGATGATAATCATAATAAGCATTCACATCATATCTTTTGGGTTTAGGTATATTCATATCAGCCTATATAGGATGAGTGAAATATATAAGCTGACACTCTAGTAACCATAGGAATAATGAAGTTGGAGACCCAACTAAATGAGAGAATTATCTCCTTGGTGCATTGGATAAAATAGGCTAATTAGGTTTTTGTGAAATTGAGTTAACCATTATAGTTGTTTCCTTTTTAGGTCAAGAGGTTTTACCTTATAACTTGGTTTGATTGTGAACTTGGTACTATATATTGATGTAGTTGGTGTGTTTGACACATATTTGAGCTTATTTAATGAAATAAGCTTCATTTCAAGGTCCCATATAACATGGCATACGTCATCAAAAGATTTAAACTTCTTAAAAACAATGGAATCATGTAAAGTAACCAAAAAACATGGCTTGAATATGTCTTGTAACTCATTATCTTCCACAAGGTTGGTCATTTTATCTAGAATTATCTTATATCTCAAGACATATTCACTGATAGGTTCATTGGTTCCTTCTTCGATTTGGGCAATTTATGCATATAAAACCTTTTTCAAAAATATTAATGGAAAAGTGTGATAAAAATTGATCTGAAATACCTTTGAATGATTTCATGGATTGGAGAGGTAAATCATAGAAACAAATTAAATGATAGTCCTTGAGGCTTCTTATAAATACATTGGTCAAAAGTTTATCATTGGAGGCATATTCAATGCATGCCACATAAAAGGATTAAATATTTTGTTCATTATCACATTTGCCATCATAAAATTTAAACTTAGGTGAAATAAAACTAGTTGGAAAAAGTTGTAAATATATCTCAAGTTCAAGAGGGTTATGTAACACATCTTGTGAATCAATAGCATGAGGATATTTTAAATCTTTATATTCAATGTTTGTAACCTTTTCCTCCAAGGTCTTTATAACTTGAAGGAGTGTTTGAATTGTAGACCCATTGGGGTTTATATTAGTAATTTGACTAGCCACCAATAGGGATGCAAACATGGTTTGAGTATCAATAGGCATTTAAACTAGTATTTATGTTGAAATAATTGGTAATTCCATGGTAGATGTAACAATAGTGTTTTTAGGAAACAAATATTAAAACACATAACTTGTGCCCACATAGATGTATTACATCTTAATGTGTTCAAGGGGAGAAATGTTTAAACTATACCTTTTGAAATTTTTGTTTTTGATATAGTTTTTAGGATCTCATAAATATCTTTAGGGTTTTAATGAATATGCTCACAAAACAATGCAATTGATTGCACTTCATCATGGTCTATGTGCTCATTTTCATTTATTTTGTGATTTTCATTATAATAATTTTATTTTATGATAACCCTATTAGTATGTTTTTCATTGTCACCATGGGTATCATCATGATCCATAGTGAGATATCCCTCATTGGTTTGAGATATCTTAGATGGTGGGAAGGGAAACTCAATGTGTTCAATAAACACACCTCCCAATCTAGGGCTATGTATAGGTTTCATATAAAATAATAAATGTAGGAAATGAAAAGTATAGCAATCTAAAACCCTAGATGGTTTAAAACCCTAAGAATTAGAATTTTTTTCATTTGTATGAATTGGGTTCACCAAAATTTTAACCCTAAAATGAAGTCTCTCTAGGTTGAGGTTACCTATAGGCTTATTAAATGGGTATATAGAAATGACAATAAAAAGGGTGATAATTAGATATATAATAGGCCAATTAGGTGATAAAACTAGATAAATACATACAATTAATTTATCATATTGAGAATAGGATAAATATACAAATTAAAACTAAGCTATTTATATAAATGAAAAAGAAGTAATATACTTAGTTCTGATGGTAACATAGTGATGGAACTAGAATAAGTAGAAACTAAACTGAAAGATGATTATAGAAAAGTCATCAAATTCTAATTTGGATGCTTATAAATATCTAGACACTAATATTAGCCTAGGATAATTATATTAATGCTACTATGTGGGTTTGACCCAAGTGTCCTATATAAAATACCTACTAGAAAATGATGTGACTACTTGTATGCTTTTGGGTTTGTCTCTGCTTTCACTCTGGTGCATTCAGATCTGGGTCATGTATTGTCACTCTTTATGATTTTTTAAAACCCTAAATCTTCATATTCATGTTGACCTTGGGGAAAAATGGGTTAGTAGACACATGATGTTGATTTGACCTAAAGACCCCTTTGTTAGTGAGCATTGCCTACATAGCCAATACTTCAAATAAGGACTCAAATTAATGTAGTTTTCCCCTATGTGTTGGATTATGTGTGAATCATGCAATATGTCCAAAGTAAGTACAATAGTGACCTATCTTGTAACTTGGTAAATCTAGCCCTTAGGATGCTCCTTTAGTACTTAAAACCTATAATTGTGTTGTTCTTCTGATTGATATAGAAATAGGGAAGCTTTATTCAATTGAATGCTTGATAGAGTGATTTAATAAATTTCCTTGGTCTCTCTTGGTATTTTTTAGTTGAGGAATGAATGAGGGTTGATCTTGTATTTATATTAATCCCTTTGGATAAATAACTTGCATTATAACACTTAATCCAACCATAAGGATACATTTCATTAGAAAATTAGTTGACTTCAAGGCATTGGACACTTGCATCAGGTTAGGACACTAACATTGATGCTAGTGTCTATCTTAGACATTAGTGTTCAGGGAGAAGGAAAGTAGGTATGGGCTTAGAAATTGTAAAAGTGGAAAAGAAGTACATTTTAAGCATTTTGGGTAAGATAGAAGGCCTAGGTCATCAACATAAGAATGGTCAGACTAATAAATGGGCTAAGGGGCACAATATCGAGTAGATACGAGACTTGTAGAAGTAGGAAAGGTATATAAATGAGAGGACCAACTAAGGTCTAATTTTTCCAAGTTTACAAGGCTGAGGTGATATATAATCCATAAATATTATATATAAGTGATAAGTGTGAATAAGCCTTTTAGAAACTAAAAAGGAGGATTAATTCTACACATGGATTATAGATTCCATATCCTAATGCACATTTTCTTGTGGTAGCAAATGATTTTAAGGATGGTATAGGTGAAGTATTGCTACATGAGGGTTTATTAGTAGCATATGAATCTAGGAAATTGAAACCTTATGAGGGTAATTGTGCTCCACATTATTTATAATTGGTTTCAATAATTCATGCTTTATAGATTTAGAGGCATAATTTTTATGAAAACCATTTGAGCTCAAGATAGATAATGTATGGCTCAAGTATATTTTCATACAACCAAATCTAAATGCTTTGAAAAGACATTGGTTAGAGTTTTATTTTTATTTTTATATTTTTTTTATGATTATTATTTTGATATCAATTTCATAAAGGGAAAATAAAATAGAGTTGCATATGCTCTTAGCTTTAGAAGGTACATAGTAGCAATGAATACTATTAGAAATACCTTCTGAGATCAAATTTTAAGATTTTCATTAGGAGATAAATTTTATGATCAAGTCAAGAAAGATTTAGCAAAAAATCCTTAAAATCATATATATGAAGGATTTCATTTTGATAATGACAAAATCCTAAGGTATAATGGGAGAATTTATGTGTCAGATATAGAAAATATAATAATAATCATTTTTAGGGACTTGTATAATTCTCCTTGTTTTGGACACCTAAAAGTGACCAAGCTTATGACATAATTGAAACAATTATACTTATGGAAGGGAATAAAATGGATGAAATTGAATTTATGTCTAGATGTTTATAATTTTAGAGAGTAAAGGAAGAGCATGTTCATACTACTGGGTTATTTTACCCACACAACATTAATTAATGGAAATGATAAGTCATTATTATTGATATCATCCAAGGACTTCACATGTGAGTGAATATACATGATATGATTTTGATAGTAGTTGATAAACTCATAAAAATAGAAAATTTCATTGGGGAATTTAAAAAATGATTTACCTATGTTATTAAAAAGGTTTGTGAAATAAACATACAAGTTGCATGGTTTTCCAAAGAAAATAATTTTAGATAGAGACCCAAACATGACTTCTAGGTTTTGGAAGATCTGTAATGCAACTTTGGGTACTTAATTAAATTTTAGTATATCATATCACCATTAACAAGAAGGAAAAATAGAAAGGTTAAATAAGGTGTTATAATATTTATTAAGAATGTATTGCATGGACTAACAATACAAGTGGGAGGAATACCTTTCACTGGTTGAGCTTTCTTTCAGTAATTAATTCAATTTAACTATAAAAATGACTCCATTTGAGGATTTTTATGGAATAAAATGCATAAAACGTATAAGTTGGGATAGATTAGAGGATAGAGTAGTTTTTGGAGCTGACATGCTTGCTAAAATGATAGAATAAGTGAAACCAAATAGATAAAGATTGGCTGAAGCCAACGATAGGAAAAAAATCTATGTTGATCTAAAAAGAATAGTAGGACATTTCTCAGTTGGGGAAAAAATATTTATGTGTGTTAAACAACATAATATATCTATAAAATTTGGCAAATCAACCAAATTAACACATAGACATGTAGGACCCTTCAAGGTTATGGAAGTGATTAAAATTATTGCTTATAAACTTGATTTGCCTCCTACACTAGCTTAGATTCATAATGTTTTCCATGTGTCTTACTTGAAGAAATATGTGGTTGATCCTTATAAGGTACTTGATTATAATGCACTATAGGTTCTATATCTAGTAGTGCTAATAATATAGCCAATCAAAATACTTGAAACACACAAGCTCATCTTACGTAATAGAGAAGTATCTCAAAGCAAGGTGTAGTGGGATCAATATTTTTAATATAGTTTAACTTGGGAAGATTTTGAGGAGTTTAATATGTTGTTTCCTCACTTATTTTCTTGATTTATCATGCTGAATTTATAATATTACTATTATGTTTTGATTTAAATAAAATCATCAAGACAATGAATTTTTCAAATGGGGAAGGATAATAAATCCCAATTTATGAACTAATAGAAAAATGTTATAGATTTATGATTTGGTACTTTTTCCTTAAATCTATGGATTTTTAAAATTTAGTATTTTAGAAATTAATTAACATGATTGATATTTGTATGATCAACATATTTATTTCTAGTAAAAAGACAAAATATACTGATTATTTGAAATGATGTTTTAAATATTATGGTCACATGTTTGAATTAGTTATTTTCTACTAATTAGTATGTTTAAACATTTTTATAAGTAAATAAATAAATAACATTTTTCTAGATGAGGTGGATGTAGGAGATTGTATTGCCTTATATAAAAAATTCAAAGGGAGAGAACCATAGGAAAGGAGGTGGTAGATATCAGTAATTATAGGTGGTTAGAGCCAAATAAGATAATCACACACATATAACAATATTTATTTGTAGTTGTATGTTTACATTTAATTTTAATATTTATTTTTTTATTACAAGGCTATTCATGTGTGTGTTGGTTGACTCTATTAGTATTTTAATATTTGAGTGTCTAGGATTGCCTAAAAATGAGTCTTCATATGCATGATAGTTTTTATTACTATGTTATAAATGATTGTTCAAGATTGGTTGTTATCTATAATATGTTACCTTAAAACCAAGAATAAAATTAGGCTTGTCTTAGTATCTTGGTATGAAGAAATAATTTAATTATCAAATAAATTGTATAAACTAATTGCTACCTTTTTAAGTATAAAATTCTTCAATTAAAATAAAAATCCCCAAAATGGTGGCTTATGTTATCGAAAACCATGTTTTGAAGGTATTTGGTGGTGTAAAAATTTTAGAGGCCTTTGGTGACATTATACTTACAAACACATACAAAACACTTTACTTTATAGATGAATAATGACCCTTGTCCACTATAAAGGGTTAAAATGAAAAATAATAATTGAATAAAAGTGTCAACTCATATAACCATGGGTTAAAAATTTATTAGGTTTGGCATGTTGTTCTAAATTAAAAACACTCATTTTGAGTTAAGTGGAGAGGTTGAAAAGAAAATGGAAACTTCAGTGGGGAGAAACCTTAATTTTAAGATCACATTTGATGCCATGATCAATAGATTTGAGAAAACAACCTGAGTTGTCATCTATAATTTATTCCTTAGTTTTTTATATCATTAAGGAGAAGTATTTGTGTCATTTGAAGCATGGATGGTGGTAGTTTTGGATGAGATAGACCTATTTCATGACATGGTAGAGAGGAAAAAATTTTAATAAATAAAAAGGATTTAAAAAAAAAAGGAAAAAGAAAGAGAGGGAATATAGACATTCATTTGGAGGGTTTTTGGAATAGTTAAAGAAAAGGAAAAAGAATGATAAATTTTAGAAATCTATACAAGAAAGTAATGAAATCCAAAATTATAGTTTGTTGGTTTAAAAGGCTAGATTTTTTTGGGTATCCATTTTAGTTTTGATTTTTCATAGCTGAATTTTTTTGAAATAATAAGTAGACAATGTGTAAATAAAAAGAATATTATTTTCCAAGTTGTGCATATTATACTATAGATGTTATGTTTTTGAAAAAATTATTGTGAAACTAATAGATTTTAAGCCATCTAGTTGTAGGTGCATTTCAACATAAAATTATGTGAATAGGTATGTGTTGGCATGTTATTTTAATTGATGTAAAAAGAGTGTGTCATGTAAAGGCATAATCGTCATTAATGTTAAAGATCTATTGAGCATGGTAGTAAATGTTAACCATTTCTACCTCAGGCCAAAATGGGTAAACCCCCAATAGTTAGAATCCTATATAAGGGGGATTTTTATATTGGCATAGGGTATATTTTAGCTTATTTGATGTCATTTCATGTGCCATTCTATCTTTGGTCATAATCTAGCTTAGTCCTTATGTCATTGGTATCTTAGGGGTCATTTTAGAGTCATATATGAAAGTGGCAAGTTTTCATGGTTTCCAAGTATTATATTATGGAATAGGTTTGATTATGCCTCAAGGAATCATTTGATATTTCAAAGATCAAGAAATAACTCAAAAATAAGATTTATGAAGCTAGACCATCATCAAGATGTCATGAATAACTAGACTAGATAAATTGCTTATGAAATTTATAAATATACTCAAAAATCCTCGTGACCTTTAGGTCATGTGATATTAATGTCCTTAGTGCCAAGATCATTCTCTACAAGTTTTATATCTTGTCGAGTCTTCTATCTTGAGATCTAAGCCTTCAAAGTTTAGATTGCTAAGTCTAAGGGGCCAGGCCATCCTACATGTCACATGGAAATGAGCACACTAGATTATTTGAGATTTTTTTAAATATACATTAAAAAACTATGTGAGATAAATTATTGTAGTTCCATGAATTTAGTTTTACCAAGAACATCCTCTAAAAATTTCATGCCTGTGTGAGCTTCCTAGCTCAAGTTATAAGCATGAAAAGTTGACTTGCAGAATGAGATGTTCTCTTGAGTGTCAAATTTAATACATGATAAAAATCCTTTGGAGCTCAAAGTGTGATGGTCTCACAAAAATAATTGATAGTCACATGGAGGTATTTGATGTTTATGTGAATGTCAAACTTAAGACATAGAAAAAATCCATTGGATCTTAAATTCAATGATTACATGAATGTCAATAATGATCACATGAACATCATGTGATAGGTGTGTAGACATCAATTTTAAGATCGTGAAGTAGCCATTGAATTTCAAATAGTGGATCATAGTAGATTTGATGATCTATGTTGTATCGTATATCTTGATCTGATAGTGCAAGATGAGTCAAAATGTCAAGGAGCTCAAGAGGCCACCACATTACATAAGTGTGTGAAGTTGATAGACTGATAGAAGATCCTAAGTGTAAATACAGGGCTGCCAAGTGGCACTAGCTCAGTAGAGATTGATAAGTTAAAGTTAGATCAATGATTTGTGATCATTCATATCAAGCAATATCAATCATGTGAGAAGGTTCAAAGCGTCAAGATATAACAACAAGGATCTATAGGACCAATGAAAATAGAGACATCAAGGGATAATTTGACTGGTTCGTGTCAATTTTCAGTAGACAAGGTCAAACTAAAGGAGTGATTCTTGACCAAAGCAAATAGGTCCTATAGGGTCATCATTCCACCATTATAACTTGATCAAATGTTAAGTAATGGACATAACCATGTATTCAAGTATACAAAACATAAAGGGAACACCATTAAGGCAAAATATGGACTTATAGTTTAACATTTTATATCCTATAGGGTTCATTTTGTGACTATGTTTTCCATCTTTTAAAGGAGGAACTATGTATGTAATGAGCAATGATATAATGAATATAGGAAAACCAATAGTGTAAGATTGGTTTTTCATCTATAGTGGACCTATCAATATGGGGATGAGCTCAAGCATGTTGTAGTTCAAACAAGAGATATCATTTCAAAATATGCCATGAAGGTATACACGTAGACTCCAACAACTTCATCATCAAAATCAACTGTAAGAAAGGGACCCTTATCTCCACTTTTGAATTCCATAAAAAATAAATTAGGAAAAGTTAGTAATAGGATAATATATAATAGATTGATCTAATTATTCTAATTGCATTTATACCAGGACCTATCTCAAAACAACTTGATCTTACCATTGTAATAGTCAGGGACCATCAATGAAGGAATAATGTAACTATGAAATAAATTGAAGTGACCTAGATCAATAAAGAAGATTGAATGATCATAATTTTAGAATTAGTTGTAACTACAGTTCAAATGAAGTTGAACTCATTTGATTCCCCTTTGGACTTCTCTTTTCCCACTTCTCTCTCAAATGTTATAAGTAGCTACCATTTTGGCCTTTGTAAACATTTTTTTCCACTCCATGTATGGTATATCCCTACTAGAATGATGTCATATTTTGACTTTGAACATTAATAAAAATCTAATTTTGAGTTCTTAAATAATTGTCTAAGTATGCAAGTGATGTATGATGATGCAAAGTGATAATTCTTTATCCTATCTTCCTTTATCCTTTCATATTTATGAAAGAGTTCCTATTCTACTGGGTCATATGAAGTGTTGTCAAGTGTACGATCCTATATTTTAAGTGTAAAAGTAGCCTTAGTGACTTCAAATAGCCCATGGTTCACTTAACTTAGATAACTCTCATGTATCTCACCTCCATATTGAGAAACTCATGTTAGAATCCATAGGACTTGGAAGTTAGTTTGTGTGACTTGTTTCTTAGTGCAAGAAAGTATTATGGTCATATGGAAGACATCTTGATGCATAACCCCCTTATATTAGGTTCTTTTCATGAAAATTCTAACTCTTTTCCCCATAATCAGCTACTTAATTATTTGTGAACATTTCTAAATACATTCAGGGAGCTAGCCCTTAAATCTAAAGGCTCACTTCCATTATAGGTATACCCACATACCTGTAAGTGTTCCCATGTTACCCAAATCTATAAGAGGCTTGAACACCCTCTTCTAGGGTACAATATCTGGTGACAATAGTTTTTCCACACCCGATGGGACCAAGGTCTAAGAGAGTGGAAATATTATTGGTGTGTCTTTCCTCTATTAGCTTTTAGAAGCAAGCAATCTAGCTCCAATGGTGAATCCAAATGATAAATTCTAGTTTTAAGAATTCCAGGTATCTTTAGTTGAGGTTTTGATCAATTTTTACATCTCATTTGATACATGAGGTTGATATGAATAGATATGGTAGGTACCCCTACCATGAACCTCCTTATCAACCTTGATATGAACCACAATATACTCCCCAATAGTCCTATCAAAATGGCTATCAACCCTATGAGCCATGGCATCCCTATAATCCTCCATTTCCCCCCATATAGACACCATATTATTAGATATCCCTATGAGGAAGGCTATCAGGATACCTATCAATAAATGCCTCCCTATCAATCCTAATATGAGCCCTATCAACCATACAATGATGCCTATGAACCTCAAGAGTACTCCTATGAGTCTAGCCTTAAGGAATCAGATGTTCACATGAATTATACACAAAGGCATTATTATAAGGTAAGATATAGATTCTTGTAGATAATATACAAAAAAATGAATATGGTCTTGATCCCCATCATTATCATCCTCCTCCTTCACTTTTTCCATCTTATATCAAGTCCTTATTGGCATCCATACCACATCTATTAGATAATGAATATGAAATGAGTACATGGGATGATGAGTATGACATGCTCATTGATCATCTCATGGAATGGTTGAGAGGTGCTCCCAAAATTATATGAAAAAAATTAGAGGCATTTTAAGAATTATAATGAACTCAATTAGAGGTCAAAGAAAAAATGGACTTAGAAAAGAAGTTCTATCAATGCTTAATAGATAGGTTAAATATATGGGAGTATAAAGATCTAAAATATGAACATGCTGCTATTGAGGAAACTCAAGGAGACTATTGGTAGGATGAAATTACTAATTATGTAGATGTTTGTCCTTCTAATCAGCCCAATAATTCACTTCCTTATGAGCTTACTAGTTCTTTTCTCTTTCCTAAATCCACTCACAACCCCTCTCCTACCCCTCACACTCTATCTCCAATTCATAAAGCTTCCACTACTTCTCATATTCTAGTTCCTTCACATGATCCCATCTTGAGAGAAGCAAGTGAAGAAGAGAAAATCCAAGCCATGGGTGACCAAGATGATGTCATAAGGACTATGAGGAGTAAATCACCATAAGGACTCCCCTTGGTGACTACAAGTGCAATCTTACCTTCTTAAATGAAAATGAACATATTGAATATCATTTTGCAGCTACCCATGAGGAATGTGGCCAAGACTTGAAAAGAGAGGCATTTGAAGAAGACTCCATGTCTAATCATGAACTTGTGGATGACAATATAAAGTATGAAGTGGAGTGTACTATCAAGGAAGAAGGTCAAGTCACTCCTCAAGAAGTTGTAGTCTTACAAGAGTCTCATGAGACAAATATATATGAAATTAATCTTTAAGATGACATTCATGAGGTGGGTTAAAATGATGTGTGGCAAAAGTTTAATTTCATATGTCATGAGTTTGATCAGCTCGATAAGGCTACTCCCCCTCCTAGGGAGTCTACATCTAATTTGGATAATTCCTCTAATAAGCATGTTGATGATTGTCTCAATAAGCATGGAAAAAGGTATCATGTAATAAATAAAGATAAATTATGGTAGAATCCCAATTCCATATGCAAGGAGTTTGACAATTTGGGTAAGTATTTTTTTTCTCCAAGAGATTTTATGTCTAATGATAAGGTTTCTAATGATAAGGTTGCTAATGATAGTAATGATCATGTTGGAAAGTATTCCATAAATCATGAAGATGAGGTCATTATACTAATTAAGAATCTAATATCATAAAGCAATTTGATGATGCTAATGTCAAAGAGATTGTAAACATGGAAAGTGAGGGCAAGGTAGAAGTCATTACACCTCAAGAATAGCCAAAAAACCCACCTAATATTGAGACATATCCAAAGGTATTGGATCATGAAGAATAAAAGATTGATACTTAAAAAAATCAAGTATAATATGTCAAAGATAAAAGCAAGGCTGAGAGGATTGTCATATTTTTAGGCTTGTATATTAAGGGATAAGTACATGAGAAGGTGGAGAAAAAGTTTTTCATGGAGGACAAAGATGATTGGCAGCTAAAAATGAAGCTCTTTCAAGAGATTGAAGATATTTTCCAAGTTGAGGGTCAAGTACTTGAGAAGGTGGACAAAGAGTTCTCCATGGAGGATAATGAATAAGATTGGGTGGACTATTCAGAGCTCCTTGATGAGCTTGAAGAACTTATAATTGAAGAGAAACCCAATCTTATTGAGGGCACTATAGAAACCATAAAGTAAAACCTAGTTTAACCACCATTAGAGGTCATATCTGAGGAACTATATGAGAAATTTGAGGTTTTTTGGATGTAAAAAGAGTTAATTTCCATAGCTACCCTATTTTTAGTTGCTTTATTCTCATTTAACATCATGCCAATGAAGTTGGAAAACATGATGAGGAAGATGGAGGCATTAATGTCAAAGATCAAAAGGATACATGTCTCATTAAACCCTTCATGTCATAAATAAAGAGAGGTTTCAAGCTTCCCCTTTGATCTTGGAGGATTTTTTCATCTTAGGTTAGTTAGTTCTTGAGTCAATTTGTTTAGTTATGTGTATTATGTTCCCTAAGTGATCTTGAAGCACAAGTGTGTTTTTGCTTAGTTTCTTGTCTTGTGTGTTGCTTATTTTTTGCCTTTCCTTGTGTTTTGTGTGTTGTTTAAGGAAAATTATATGTTAAACTTGATATACATGTGACTCTATAACCTAATAGATAGGATTAGGCAACTGGTCATGGCATATCAAACATGATACCCTTGAGAAATTGCCAAAGATGTTGACCATTTTTACCTCAGGCCAAAATGGGTCAACCCCTATAGTAAGAATCCTATATAGGGGGGATTTTTATATTTTCATAGGGTATGTTTTAGCTCATTTGATTTCATTTCATATACCATTATAGCTTTAGTCATAGTATATCTTAGTCCTTATGTCATTTGGTGTCTTAGGGGTCATTTTAGATTCATATATGAAAGTGGTAGGTTTTCATGGTGTTTAAAAAATTAGATCATGGAATAGGTTTTATCATTCCTTAAGGAATCATTTTATATTTCAAAGAACAAGAAATAGCTCAGAAATAAGCTTTATGAAGTGCGACCATCATCAAGACATCATGAAGAACCAGATTGGACAACTTGCTTATGAAATTTATAAATATACTTAGAAAGTCTTATGTGATAATTATATCACATGATATTAATGTCCTTAGTGCCAAGATCATTATCTAAAAGTTTCATATCTTGTTGAGTCTTCTATATTGATATCTAAGCCTTTAAAATTTAGCTTGCTGAGTCTAAGGGGCCAAGTTATCCTGCATGTCACATGGAAATGAGTAGACCAGCTTATTTGAGAATTTTTAAAATATACCTTAGAAAGATACATGAGATAAAGGATTATAACACCATAAATTTATTTTTAATAAGAACATCCTCTAGAAAATTCATGCCTGCATGAGCTTCCTAGCTCAAGTTATAAGCATGCAAAGTTGACTTGTAGAATGAGATGTTAATGTGAGTGTCAAATTTAATACATAGCAGAAATCCATTAGAGATCAAAATGTGATAGTCTTGAAAACATCATTAATGGTCATGTGGATGTATTTTATTCTTGCACAAATGTCAAACTTAATACATAGTAAAAATCCATTAGATCTTAAATTTGATGATTGCATGAATATCAATGATGGTCATGTGAATGTCATTTGATGGGTACACAGATGTTAATTTTGAGCTTGTGAAGTAGTCATTAGATTTAAAATAGTGGGCCCCAATATATTTGATAGTTTTTTTTCATCATACATCTTGATCTAATGGTGTGAGATGAGTCAAAATTTCTAAGAAATTGAGAGGCCACCACATGGTGTAAGCATGTGAAGCTGATAGACTAACAACAGATCTTGAGTGTAAATGTAGAGTTGTCAAGTGGCACCATCTCGAATAGATATTGAAAAGTCAAAGGTAGATCAATGAATTGTGGTCATTCATACTGAGTAGCATCAAGGGTGTAAGATGGCTAAAAGGGTCAAGATCTAACAACAAAGATCCATGGAACCAATGAAAATAGAGACAACTAGGCATAATTTGATTGGTCTGAGTCCATTTTTGATAGACAAGGTCAAACCAAAGGAGTTATTTTTGACCAAAGTAAATAGGTCCTAAAGGGTCATCATTCCACCATTAGATCCTAATCAAATGCTGAGTAGACATAAGCATGCAGTTAGGTATAAAAAACATAAAGGGACCACCATTAAGGCTAAATATGGACTTTTGGTTGACATTTTATAGCCTACAGGGTTCATTATATGACTGTGTTCACCATCTTTTAAAGGAAGACTTGTGTATGCAATGAGCATCGATATAATGACTACAAGAAAACTAATAGTTTGAGTTTGGTTTTTCATCTATATTAGACCTATCAACATGGGAATGAGTTTGAGCATGTTGCATTTTGAATAAGAGCTAGCATTTCAAAAGATGCCATAAAGGCATATACATAGACTCTAATGACTTCATCACCATAAATAACTACATGAAAGGGACACTTCTCTCCACTTTTTCATGCCATGATAAACTAGTTATGAGAAGTTAGTAATAGGATAAAGATCTAATAGATTGATCCAATTATTCTAATTGCATTGATGCCTAGACCTAGATCGAAACAAATTAATCCCACCATTACAATCATCAGGGAGTATCAATGAAGGAATAATGTAACTATACAATGGAATGAAGTGACCTAGATCAATCAAGAAGCCTAAATGAACATAATTGTTGACATAGTTATAACTACGGTTCAAATGAAGTTGAACTCATTTGATTCCCCTTTAGACTTCTCTTTTCCCACTTCTCTCTCAAATACTATAAGTAGTTGCCATTTTGGCCTTTGTAAACATTTTTTTCCACTTAATGTATGGTGGAACCCTTCTGGAATGATATCATATTTTGCCTTTAAAAATTAATGCAAATCTGATTTTGAGTTCTTGAACAATTGTCTAAGTATGCAAGTGATGTATGGTGATGCAAAGTGATAATTCTCTATCCTATCTTCCCTTATCCTTTCATTTTTGTGTAATATTTTGTGTTATAATAGGTAATATAAAGTGTTTTCAAGTGTAAGAGCCTATCTTTTAAGTGTAAAATGAGCCTTAGTGTATGCAACTAGCCTATGGTTCACTTACCTTAGATAGATCTCATACATCTTACCTCCATATTTAAATAATCATGTTAGAATCCATAGGAATTAGAAGTTAGTTTGCTTAGTGAAAGAAATTATGATGGACATATGGATGACATCTTGGTGCATCACCCCATTAGATTAGGTTTATTTCATACAACTTCTGACTCTTTTATCCATAAGCAAATAGTTAAGTAGGTGTGAGCAGTTCAAAATACATTCAGGGAGCTAGCCCTTAAATCTAGAGGCTCACTTCCATTATAGGTACACCCACATACCTAGAAGTGTTCCCATATTGCCCAAATATTTAAAAAGATTGAACAACCTCTTCTAAGGTTCAAGATTTGGTGACAAATGTAACCTATTGAGAGTGTGTTTTTAGTTGGTAGCATGATGTTGTCAAAGGTGATGAATAATCAAGATTGATATTATCATGAATATTATGAGCACGAAAGGTACAAATCATGGAAGGGTGGGCCATGTGAAGGAATCATAGTGAAATGAATGAACAAAGGTGACTAATCCTAGTTGGTAGTATGTGATGAGATAAGATACATTGATAAGAGTGTGATCAAGATAGAATTTGAAGGAAACTAATGTCTTATGGTTGCATGTTTGAGCATAGTTAAGGTATCTTATGATGCCTAGTCTAGAACTTGTGAGAAGGTATGTGAAGGTATCATGGTGAAGTGAGTGATCTCAAGCAAGTGATAAGTTGTTTGGAATTTTATGAGCTTGTGAGTTAGGTGTAGAAGCCTTAAAAAGTGTTGTGAGGTGGGTCTTTGAGGATGAGACATTCTATCTTGGTCTATACTTGGACCCTACCTAGCCTAATGAGGTCTCATTATATGTTTTCAAGGAATATTAAGGATGTATGATAGTTTTTAATCATGATAAAGGTTTTACCACATGAGAGTGAGATGTTGAGCATGATAATGAGGTGTTAAGAGCCTGAAAAGAGGAATGAAGGTCAGTTTAAGGCCTAGTAAGGTATGAAGACTATGGTGTAGAGAGTGAGTGTAGCCTAATGGGGTATTAGGATCAATTTTTAAGGTAAGTGTGAGTATTTTAGAATTTAAAAAGGTGATTTAAGTTTTTTTATTCATGTTCATGAAGTTTGAGGTTCTAGTTTGAAGGACAAGGCATGAAAAGTTATTTGGAGGCTTCTTGAGTGCCTAAAATGAAGGGTTCTCAAGTTGAGAAGGATTTTCTTTTGATAATTATCTTATAAAAAAATTTAATGGTAACCTAAGAAATTAATGTTAGATGTGGAATAGTACTAGATCAAAATTATAGGCATTAGTTTTTGGATTTAGGGACAATGCTCTATGATCTATCATTAAGAATGGAAACTAGTTTAAACCATCTTAGGACTCTAATGAAGACTTGATGTTTAAGATATTGATAAAAAGTGATCAATATGGAATTAATTTCCTAGTTAATATATTTTATATTTTATTATACTCTCCCAGGTACCTCCAAGTGGTATTGGTTAGAGAGAAGAGAGAGAAAATGTTGAGTTATAAGCTTATTTCTAAGCAAGTTATTGTAAAAGTCAAAATTTGCATTGGACTTAGTAAGGAAATAAATTGAGGAAGAAGGTATAGACTCATATTTCATGTCCATGAAGGTTTATTTATAGTTTATAATCTTAAATTTTGGTAAATATGTCATATAAGTTAGGCAGTTGCTAATAGGCCTAATGGTACAAACAATGAAAACCCCATACAATAGTGAGAAGATGAATTAGGATGTGTTTTCATGATAGAATGATGAAAAAAAGTTAATATATATGTTTTTAAGGACTTTTAATACATTTTCATGATTGGTATAAGTTTTTTAGGTCAATAAATATGGTGTAAAAGTTTCTCACAAGTTGACCTGTCTGGTTCAGATAAGACAGTGAGATATAAGGTCATGAGAATGGTCTACAAGATCAATATTTTCCATTTGACCATATGATATTTATATATTAGAATGGTATAATTATCTCATAGGATCATATACATTCATCATAATTCATTTAAAATTTATATACAGGGTTTGGAGTTTAAGTCACAATGACTATGTTTTAAGGTAATCTAACAATTTTGAGTAAGTTGCAAATGTGTTTTTGAAGCCTTGTATTCTAAATGGAAGTTTATAATGAATTTTTTGATGACCTTGATGATATATATATATATATATATATATATATATATATATATATATATATATATATATATATATATATATATATATATATATACTTATTTGATCATATTTGAGTATCTTAATTATGTTTGAGCTTCATTATTGAAAGATAACTTTTTGAGGCACACAAGCCTAATAGGGAAATTTATCCTAGAGAAGGTTTCAAGGTATGAAAAAAGGATGTAGATCTAAAAAATAATGGAGGAGGTCATAATATTTAATTTAATAAGTGTTTTAATGGTTTTTAAGTGTTATAAAAATCCATCTGGGACCAAGATAATCTAGTTTTGGTATTAAGAGATAGACCTAATGCAATTAGGTCTCCAAGAGACCTAAAAGAGAAGTGAGGCCTAATTGAATAATGATAGACTAAAAGGGACTCCAATATAATTTTATTAATGTAAAAAATATGTAATAAGGCCTATTATATGTCCAACCTAATAGGTTAAGGGTGTGTGGATGACTAAGTAATATATGTATAAGGAATGGTATATATACAAGGCAGTTTTAGGCTTATTCAATAAGCTAAGGATATGCAAATGAAATAACACATTATTGAGAAGGAGGTATTATAGATCATAAAATGAGTATATATGATCTATAATTAATATATGAAAGTGTGTCTGCATATTAATATCAATGTCATATAACCTAATCGGTCTTGAAGAGACCTAGTTGAGTGAAGAAGCCTAGAAGGTAATTTGAGAGGGATAAGAGTGTGAAGAGATAAAGAAGGTGATAATAATATATTGTGTGATTAATTAGGTGTTATGAATTTTATCAAATATATTGAATTGTATAGTTGGTTTTGAGTCATCTATGGGGGTTGGTGCCTCCTTGCAAGTGGGTGCTTCTAAAGCCTAGTCAAGTAGGTGCTTGACTAGTTGGGGTTGGTGCTCCATGTGGAATTGGTACTTCAATAAATTTAGTTTTTATCTAATATGAATGTATTAAATTTTAAAATATAAATGGGTTTCATTCCCCTTGAGGGTTTCCCATATATGTGATATGTTATGTTTCATGCTCATATGGATAGTTGCTTATGCTTTTTAGATTTATATGTTTATTTGAATGGTTCATGATTGATTAAGTGTAATTAAAAGAAAGGTTTTGAATATTGATTCATCCATATTATTAATTTTGTTTCCAAAAATTGGTTTCATATCTTGGTCCTTTGAAACAAGCCTAAAAACTTGAAGGATATTTTTGAAGTACAAACATGTCTAGTTAACAAGCGCAAGGAAATTTCTAAACCAATATGATTCCTCTCTTAAATGGGAATGAATATACATTTTGGAGCATCAAAATTAATACCTATATAATGTCCTTGGTTTATGACATATGGAAACATCATGTCGATGGTTTCACTCTACCTTCTATAACACCAACTAATGTAGCAATCAAAAAGGTAAATGAGAACAACTCTAAGGCAATGAATGGCATTCAAAAATGGTATTTCAGAGGTAGGGTTTGTAAATTTCATGAATTATGATACATACAAATGTATTTGGGAAAAAATTTAGACCATTTATGAAGGATACACCAAAGTAAAGTTGGAAATGTTTTAGAATCACCATAGGCAATTTGAAAGTCTAAGAATGAAGGAGGATGAAAACATTACATCCTACCTATTAAGGGTTGATTAAGGTATCAATGTCATTATAGGTCTTAGAAAATAATTGAAAGAGTATACAATTTTTCAAAAGGTATTGAGATACCTAACTTTTAAATTTTATACAAAGGTGTCTACAGTAGAAGAAATTCAAGATCTAGATATACTTCAGATGGATGGGCTTCATGGCATCTTGAATGATTATGAGATGAGAACAAATGAATGAAAAACTCCCAAGAAGGAATCAATATTCAAAGATGAGAACAATTAAAAAAACAATAAGTCCAATGATGAGGTATGTTGAGATATTGATGATGATGAATTAATAGCCATGTTTGCTAGGAAATTGAAGATTGGATCTGGTAAGTATAAGGGTAAGTTACCTTTCAAATATTTCAACTATGGTAAGATTTGTCACTTTGAATCTAAGTGTCCTACCAAGGATAATATTGAACATGATGAACATCATGGTGATGACAAGAAGGTCTATAAGTCTGACAAAAGAAGTAAATATTTTAGGAAGTATGAAGGAAAGAAAGGGTCATTAAATAACAAGATAAGTTTCTATAACAAAGAAGATAATAGCTCGTCTAATGTAAGTGACATAAGTAAATCTGATAGTGATTATGAAATTAATGAACATGAAAATAGTGAAAACTTATTCATGGATACAAAAATAGATAATGAGGATTAATCAAAAGTGAAGGGTCTTATGAATGATGAAGAAGAGGTTGAAGTGAACCTTGAGGCATAATTGGTGAGTGTTATAGAAGATTTTAAGTTACAAAGAAGGAAAAATCATAAACTAAGATTATTAGTTAAGAGTTATGAGGATCAAATCAATATCTTTGAAGATAAAATAAGCATTAACACCAATGAACATGAGGAGATCATTAAAAAGATGGAAACTTAGATTGAAATTATCACTAAAAATATTAAGGCCAAGGAAGAAGAATGCATCAAGTTTGGAATATAAATGGAGTCCTTGAAGGCAAAACTAGATCATTCATCAATCAAGTTGAAGACACATCAAATATTTGAGAAGAGAAATAAAGTTTTTGGAGATATTTTGAGTTGTTAAAGGTCTCTACATGATAAGATAGGTCTTGGGGTTAAACAAGACCAAAAGGAGAACAAGAAGATTTATACCTCAAATATATATGTATAAAATCTCAAATCTGAGACTCATAGTGATCATCAACAAGTCAAGAATACCAACATCAAGAGACCAATCAGGCAGCCCAATTTAATTAGGTAATTCAATTATTTCAATGGTTAGTATTTTTCTTGTCATAAATTTTGTCATAGATTGAGTGATTATAAAATGATATCAAGGAATGAGTTATCATGGGACCATGGGAAAAGGAGTGATCAATCAAGAGGTATTTATAAAAATGTTGTTTGCTATATGGGACACACTACAAAATTTTGTCCTAATGTAATTAAAAGGCCCTCAAGATTTAACAAGGAACATGGATCTCCTAGATTACATAAGAAGAGTCAAACATTGGTATGGAAGCTAAATAAAGTCAAGACTGATCATATTGAGCCCAATGGTTAAGATGGATTATTTACTAAGATAAAGAAAGGATTAGAAGTGAAGGGATGTTAATAACACTTGTTATCTACATGTATTGACAAGGTAGTCAAAGAAAAGAATAAGGATGACAAGATGGACGAGTCAAATTATTTAGTCAAGACTAAGTGGATTCTAAGGAGAGATTATCAATATCATGATTGCAAGATAGCTGAGGAAAGTGGTTTGGAGATATGGGAATATCCTAAGTTCATGGAGTTTTTAGAGTCCTATGGAAAGGGGTGACTCCATTAGGCTTCATGGAGACATTATTATATATACAGAAGCATGAGGTTGTAGTCAAAGAAGGACTCATATTGAGAGGATTTTAGGTTATTTGTATTGCAATATATAAGTTTTTTTATTTGTAGCTTGTATGCATATGACAAGGTGAAATGATTTTTATCATTGATTCTCAAGATCAATTCATAAGGAGTCATGGTATGGAATGTAAGTCTGAGAATAGGATTGTGTCTAGAGACATATTATATATGGGTTGGTCTGCAAGACCAATATGACCATAGAGACAAGTTGAATGTTATTGATGTAGCTAGAAGTGTGATGAAATATTATGTATCTAATTGGTATATGTGAGATGTTTGAAGGATGTTGAGAAAGGTCTATGAGTCTTGATGACTCATATCATGAGCTCAAGTTTTGAGGATAAAAGGTGAGCATGTTTGTAAAATTATTCATAAACTTTATGATCCTATTACCAAAAATGGGAGAAACCTCAAAAAGGGAGAAATTTCAAAATAGGGATAAGTAACATGTTTAGAGATGTTTTTGAGATTAGATTCCATCTTATGACTCAAGAGGAGAGTATGGTGTTAAGTGGAGCTTTGTAGCTCTGTGTTGTGAAGTGTCAAGATAATGATAATAAGAATGGTTTTTTGAGGTACAATTTAAATGTCCTATAAGTTGTCTACAATAACTGGTATGAACCTAAGGTGATTTTTCTCTATGTTAATTGAAATTCTAGTCTAAGGATTAGATGGAAATTTTAAAAATACCCTTTGTTATCCATGTCAAAATGGGGAGAATGAGAAAATAAACAAGTATCATTTTGAATTAATTTCATTTGTGTAGTATGTTTGGTATCAATGACCAAGGGGAAGTTTATTGGCATGTTGTTGTAATTGATGTCAAAAGAGTGTATCATGTAAAGGCATAATAGTTATCAATGTAAAAGATCTATTGAGCATGGTAGTAACCTATTGAGAGTGTGTTCTCAGTTGGAAACATGATGTTATCAAAGGTGATGAGCAATCAAGATTGATATTGTCATGAATGTTGTGAGCATGGAAGGTATAAATCATGAAAGGGTGAGCCATGTGAAGGAAGCATAGTGAAATGAATGAACAAAGGTGACTAATCATAGTTGGTATTATGTGATGAGATAATATTCATTCAGAAAAGTGTGTTCAAGAGATAATTTAAAGGCAAGAGAGAATATTAAGGCAAGAGAGAATTTGAGGGCAACTAATGTATTATGGTTGCATGTTTAATCATAGTCAAAATGTCTTGTGATGCCTATTATAGACCTTATGAGAAGGTATGTGCAAGTATAATGGTGAAGTGAGTGAGATTAGGAAAGTGATAAGTTTTTTGGCATTGTATGAGATTGTGAGTTAGGTGCAAAAGCCTTTAGAAGTGTTGTGAGGTGGGTATTTGAGGGTAAGTGGACCCTACCTGGACTAATGAGGCATAATGATCTATTGTCAAGGAATATGAAGGATGTATGGTTATGTTTAAGCATGAAAAAGGTTTTATGGCATGAGAGTGAGTTTTTGATCATGATAGTGAGGTGTTGAGAGCATGGAAAGAGGCATGAAGGTCAGTTAAAGGCCTAGTAAGGTATGAAGACTATGGTGTAGAGAGAGAGTATGTAGCATAATGGGGTATCAAGATCATTTTAAAATGAAATTTTGAGTAAGTGAGAATTTAAAAAGGTGATTCAAGTCTTTTTAGACATGTGCATGAATTTTGAGGTTCTAGTTTGATGGATAAGTCATGAAAAGTTGTTTGGAGGTTTCTTGAGTGCTCAGAATGAAGGGTTCTCAACTTGAGAAGGATTTTATTGCACTCATTATATCTAAAAACCTTTGCATGTGAATATGAGTAGTTCATGGTGGATGGGTAATTTTATTATCTCAAAATTATAGGAATTAGATTTTGTATTGAGGGGCTATGCTTTATGAATGATTGTTAAGAGTGGAAACTAGTTTAAACCCTCTTAGAACCCTAATAAAGACCCAATGTTAAAGATGTTTCTCAAAAATGCTTAGGATGGATTGAATTTCTTAGTTAATATATTATATATTTTATTTAACTCTCCCAATTACCTCTAAGTGGTATTGGCTAGAGAGAAGAGAGAAAATGTTGAGTTATAGGCTTGTTTTTGAAGAAGTTGTTGTAGAAGTGAAAAGTTACATTGGACATAGTAAGAAAATGAATGGAGGAAGTAGGTAGATACTAATTTTTTATGTTAATTAAGATTTATGTATAGGTTATTATTCTCAAGTGTGCTAAACTAGTCATCTAATTTAGCCAATCACTAACAGGCCTAATGGTGCAAACAATGAAATACCCAAATAGTATTGAGAAGATGAATTGGAATGTGTTTTCATGATATAATGATGAAACCAAGTGCATAAATATATTTTTTATTACTTTTAATACATGTTAATGTTTGTTATAAGTTTTTTAGGTTAGTGAATATGGTGAAAAAGTTGCTCACAAGTTGACATGTCTGGTTTAGATAATATAATGAGATATAAGGTCATGAGATTGGTCTAAAAAAATAGTATTTTCCATTTGACCATATTATATTTATATTTTAGGATGGTATAATTATCTCATATGATCATCTACATGCATCATAATTCATTCAAAATGTTTATATAGGTGTTAGAGGTCATTTTGAGGTAATCTGGCAGTTTTAAGTAAGTTACAAAGGTGTTCTTAAAACATTATCTTTTTAGTGGAAGTGTCTAATGAATTTGGTGATAAATTTTAGGTCATTTATAATCTATATATATTATTATTTTATAATATTTGAGTGTCTTAAGTATGTTTAAGCTTCATTCTTTCAAGACAATTTTTTGAAGCACATAAGCCTAATAGGGGAATTTGTCCTAAAGAAGGTTTCAAGGTATGAATGAAGGATTCAAATCTAAAAAAGCATGAAGGAGATTATAAGATTTCATTTAATAAGTTTTTAAATGGTTTTCAAGTGTTATAGAAATCTGTCTGAGCCCAAGAGAATCTAGTTTTGTCATTAAGAGATAGATCTAATGCAATTAAGTCTCCGTGAGACCTAAAAGAGAAATGATGCCTAATTGAGTCATGAAAGACAAAAATGGAATAAAATATAAGTTTATTTATGTCAAAAATATGTACTAATACATATTATATGGATGAAATAAGAGGTTAAGGGTGTGTGGCCAATTAAGTAGTATATGAACAAGGAATATATATATATATATATATATATATATATATATATATAAGGTAGTTTTAGGCCTATTTGAGAAGCTAAGGATATGAGAATGAAATGTCACATTATTAATTATAAGGAAGAATTATATACCATAAAACTATTGTATAGGATATGTAATGAATATTTAATAGTGTGTCTACATATGAAGATCAATGTCATATGACCTAATCAGTCTTGAAGAGACCCAGTTGAGCGAAGAAGCCTAGAAGGTAGTTTGAGAGGGATAAGAGTGTGAAGAGATAAAGAAGGTGATAATCATTTTTTGTGTGAGAAAAAGTTTTTTTTAAGGTTATCAAAGCAATCAGGTGGCTGAGTTGGTGCCTCTTTGTAAGTAGGTGCTTTCTAAAATCTATTCAAGTGGGTGCTTGACTAGTTCAGGTTGGTGCTCCATGTGGAGTTGGTGCTTCACTAAATTTGGTTTTTGTATTATAATATTTTGGTATATTTGTATATATTAGTGGGTTTTATTCCCCATGGGAGTTTCTCACATATGTGATGTTTTCTTGTGTTTGATGCTCATTTGGATAATTACTTATACTTGTTAGATCTATATGTTTGTTTGAATGGTTCATGATTGCTTAATTATAATTAGAAGAAAAGTTTTGAATACTGATCACACCCCTCCCCCAATTCATTGTGCTTCCAACAAGGTGACACCAAAAAAATTTAATATATTTAGATGTAGGTGTATTCCACCCTAAAATAATGTGATTTGGTGTGAAACCAATAGTTTTTGAGCCATTCAATTGTAGGTGTATGTTGAAATATATGTTTTTATTATTTTTTATACCTTTATGAGTTATTATATTGAATGAATTTGAAAAATTTAGCTTATTTAAAAAAATGTAAAGTCATTGTTTTCATCATTAATGGGTGTATAGATAGTGTTTTATAAAATTTAGGATTAATGTGAAAACCCTAGATGACAAAATTTATATGTAAAATCAAGAGAATAATATAATAATGATAACATTAATTGATTTAGAATTAATTTATTTTGGAAACTTATTAAAAATATCAAATTTTAAGGAGAAAATAAAGACTTAACTATAGACTATGCTTCTAGGAAGAATCAAGGTCTAAAACTTACTATGTATAGATATTTGGTAACTAAAATCAAGATTATAGAACTAGATATAGGCCTAGATAATATCACTATGAATAATAAACTAGAGGAGTGATACTCTTTTAAAACCTAAGAAATTCTTATGCACTTTTACTGAAGAAATTAAGGTTTCTAGGTTCTCTATGCCTTCATCTAGAGATCTTGTTTCTAGTGCATGAGCTTATGATCACTTATTGGGATCATTGTGTAATTGATTTTTATTAAAAACCTTAACTCTTTGACATGTGAATACCAATAAAAATTAATGACAAAAAATTAGTTCATGGTTGAATTGGGTGATACCTCAACACCCCATGTGTTGAGTGTTACCTACATACCAATACTCTGAAGAAGGATTAAACTTCATGTAGTTATCCCAGTGAATAAATAGTGTAATATGATAGATGATGGTGTAATACTAATGTTATTAAGTTCCTTAACTATGAATTATAGCCTATAAAATGTATTCATACTTTATCTCTAGGCTACTAAGGTTATATGTAATCAAAATTGGGAGAAATAGGTATTCTACTCTCAATATGCAAGTGTGATTCTGGTTTTTTTTGATGTGGGATCTTACTCTATGAAAAATGGATTGAAAAGTGTTTATATAGTCATATAATTAAAAATAGTTTGAATGGGGCTCATTATGTACATGTGTCAATTTTATTATAATTTTAAATATGGCAAATTAACCATTATTTAGAGGGACAACATGAGAGGGGGGAAGGACACTAAAGCAATGTGATCCTATTCCCTAGGGTGCTCCTGTCCAATGGGTCATTTTACCATGTTGAGGGTTAGTTAGGGCCTAAAATGTGTCTAAGCTTGATAAGGATATGGATAAGCTAATTTTGGGGTCAAATACCAACTTAGAAGAGTGTGTAAGGTTGTATAAAATGATCAAAAGGAGCCCTAAGATACATGTACAGCTAAGTGTGTAAAAGAGTGGTCATAAGTGCATAATTTTAGTTTAAATGTTAATTTTACACACACACACACACACACACACACACACAATTTAAATTTTAAATAATATTTTAAATTATGAATTAAACTTCATAAATAAATATAAAGTTTATTTTGATCAAGTAGGGCTCATAATCCTCTAGAAAGCCTTATTTCCGAATAGATCTATAAAATTGGGTCATGATGGATAAGTAACATTATTATATGTTTATAAATTTGTTAAATGTAATGTAAAAATATAAATGTATGTTTTTTTTATGAGTATGGTAAGTGAAAAAGCCTTATTTCCCTTCTTTAGGAACATATTATTAAATGTGTAAACCTGAATGAGAGACCTTAAGGGAATGTGAGTGGATGGAAAATTGTTATTAGTATATTGAATGGAATTATTAGATATATGAATGTAAGATAAAATAATAAAGGTGTATTATTCACCTAAAATTTTAAATGTATTTCACTAAGAGATAACTAATGATAAATATAGACCATAGTAAGGAAAGGTAACTATTATCACTTAGGAGTGAACCCTTGTGAGAATGTGTGATTGTTATCACTCTTATTGACATAATGGAAAATATCCAAGGTTTAGGTGGCCTTATATTGGATATAATATCTATATGACTGGCTGGTTCCCTTTGTACACTCACATACTTCACTCTAAACTATCTAATTTAGTGGTTTCTTGTCTGGGAAAAGGGAACGATACTCAAACTAAAATCAAACATGAAAATTAAAAATTGGGGATGATGCACCAAAGTTATAGACAATTATGCCTATACTTAAAACAATTTTTAAGATAAATAACTTTCACACATTCACTTCATCTTCAGCTATGACTCTTACATCAATATTTCATATAAAGGCCTTGATAAATATTCACACTAGCATGGAATGAATGAACACTAGTTGAATTCACTTCCAAACTAGGGAAAAATTAGAATTAAACACTTGATATGACTGAAATAATTATTATATTTTCATAAAGGTGAAAATTTTAGACATAAACATATAAAAATCAATCATTCACTCAGTTACATAAATGAACATGAGGTACACACTTCATGAATAGCCTGAAAATGAAGAAAAATCAGTTTCTTATTACTTCAAAGGTGATGTAGTACATAATTTTGGTAGAGTTTATACATATCCAAAATCATAATGATGTCCTATTTTAAAAATTTACATATAAAAATGGGAGTTAAAAGAGAAGAGATGAAGCAACCCCAAACTAGGGATGAGTCATCATGCCTAGTCATTTTTTTCTTTTCCTTTCTCAACCACTTTTATATTATCTAAATTACATGATTTAAATTTTAAACTCCTAGGTAACACATGATATTTTTTAAATTTATTATCTTGAAAAATTGCATAGGATGGATATATAGGCTTGTTTTAATTCATTGAAGAAGTCTTAGGTCCTCATTCATGACCTATCTTGAAGGGAATTGTTCTCCTTGCATGCCTTGATGGTATTCAATGTTTAAAGAGGTCTTGATCATTTTCATTTACTAATTTTAATATATCATTAAAATTCCTTGATAATATATATATATATATATATATATAGTGAGTGTATTTAACTATCCTCCTTACCTCTTGGAGTTTGATTTACATATGCATCTATATTCTTGCTTACATGTTTCTCTCTATCAACTTCCTCAAATAAATCCAAAGTGTGTAGAAGTGAGTTGTTTACATGTTTTTATTGATGAATAATCATACTCATTGGATATATGCCTTCAAGGCTTGGTCAAGTATTCAACTAACACCTCCTTATTTCATAGGGTCTCTCCACCTTGATAGGGCTGTTTGAAGGCTTCTTTATGTTGATTTGACTTTTTCCTCATGACTTTGACATAGGAGAGAGATAAAAATTCGTATTTAAGTTTTTAAATAATACTTAAAACCTTTAATACTATTTAAAAACAAACTCTTTACCTATTATTGTTCTCCAAATGGTAAATAACATAAGTGATTGACTTGGTAAGGTTCGTCGAAGATTTTTATGCATTGATGGAGCTTGTTGATAGGTTTAGAATATTCTTCCTCCAACTTGGATATGGAATAGATTAATGAATTATTTTTAAGGTATTAATTTAATATAATTTATGATATTTCATTTTATTATGAATAATCATAGCTCTCTATATTAATCTTTCTTGGATATGTCCATCTTCTCCATCTTGATAAGCTTGCCAAATGCACAATGAGAACTTAAAACTTGATTAACTTGCATTATTTAAACATAGGATGGGTATAATGAGGATTTTAACATAATAAAAATTTATTCCCATACCTTCAAATAAAATTTCATCTCAAAAATCTACATACAACTTTAAAAAATGCCCTTTTGTGCTTTCTAGGCCTTAAGAAATCTTGATTTGGATTTAGGGGTCTAAAATGAGTTCTAGGTCTCACTAGACACTACCATTAGTATAATTTGATATTTATAATTGGATAATTTTTAAATTATTATAAATACTTCACCAAAATCTTTTTAAAAAAAAAAATCTCAAAAAATGTATGCTTGTTGCCTACAAAGTTACATAGAGATGTGTTTTCAGTGATATGAGCCTATTTTGTATTATTTTTCATTATAAAACATGGATTAAAACATTTAAAATAATTATAAACCACATAATATCATTATATTCCCTTAAAAATGTCTAAAAAACTCATTTCACACTTCATCCATGAGCAAATTAGTCAAGAAACCTAATTTCCTTCATGGTGCAGACCTATGTTTTACCATTTTCTCTATAATCATGGGGTTTAAGTATATGAAACCAAATTTAAAAATTAAATGACATAAAAATATACATTCATGTAATTTTAATGATATTTAATTTAGTAAAACTCAATAAATGACTTTTTAATGTTGTCCCAACTTGCATTTTCTCAATTATGCATGACAGTAGGTCTAAGTTTTGGCATTTTATTAAGTTATATGAATTATAAACACATATTTAATTTTTAATTTTAAATTTAATGGACCATATAAAAATTAAATCAATTATATAACCTAAATAATTCACTTAAAACCTCTTAAAACCCCCTTTTTGATTGTCCCCCTTGCATTCTTGAAACCCTACAACCTGTACCTACAAGTTTCACCATTAATTGAATTGAAAATTTTATTGAGGAAGATATATTAGGGTTATTTATTCCACATAATATCTCACATAAATTTAAATTTGAATCAAATATCTCAAAAATTCAATCATATTGCCTAAAACTAAGCTATTAAGGTTTTAGAAGGGTTTTAAAACACTTTTCCTTCTAGCAATGGTTCATAAATTTTAGCTCCTATAACCTAAATATAATGCATGGGATATTTATGGAATATTATAACATATATTAGCCTAATATAATTTTATCCAACTCTTTTTTTCCTTCATGAACCAAAAATTTGAAAATAGCCCTTACTAGCTTGCAAAGAGCTCCATGGAGAAATGGAGGAAAATTCTACCATTTTTAGACCTATGAGATATTATTGAGCATGGTTTTGGCTTGATGAATAATATATGATGTTATATAGAGACTATTTAATCCTCACTCCATGAATTGAGTCTTCTAAAATACCTACACATAAGCAACTAAACATGCCAAGATGCCTTTTTACACTTTGAACTTCATTTGCACTTGTTTGACACTTTGAATATGTTTGAGAGAAATAACAAAAAAAAACATGGAAATATTAAAATGATATTAAATTTATTGATTATAATATATACTTGATCTCCTATCATGTTAAATTACTTAAAATGATCTTTAAGATAATGAACTTGACTCATTTGATAGGACATTACCAAAGTTTTTGATAGACTCTACAAGAAATAAGTTAGACTCACTTTACCTTAAATTTTGAAAAGTTATCTTAATTTACAAAAAACATGTTATAGACCACTAACCAAAACTAAATCACCTTAATAAAATTGTTCACATACCCTTGACCAATGGTGGAAAAATATTCAAACATTCTTGGTGGCCTCTTGGGGATGTTTGCCTATTAAACACTCAATACTATTAGCCTTGTTATTACATTGGGATATGGATTCATGAAAATCATCACCAAATCTTATATGAACATTATAAACTCTATTTTACCTTTTGATACAAATATGAACCTAAAAATTCCTTCTCTAAGCAATAATAACTCTTGTGCAGAAGCCCTTAGGGGATTGAAAACTAATACAACCGCCAACTGAAAATGTGCAAGAAAAAACTTGGAGGAAAGTGAAAATATAATAATAATATATACAAATATTTTCCTATCTTCAATAATAATTCTTAAGATGAATCCCATTGATTGGGATTGTGATCTCTTCACCTCTATCTTGTCTAGTTGAAAGGAATTGTGATGCTTGTAGCTAAAAATCATGTAAGGATGACTCAAAAGTGATTCAAACTTTGTGTGTCTTCTTAGTTTTGCCCTATCCCCATCCCATTTGAGAACCAAGTTACCTTCCTTGAATATATTTAAAGATTATCTTTTATCAAATATTTTCTTCACTTGTGCTTGATGCATCTCCATAGCTAACATGGACTAATTTTTGAATTCTTTTAACTCCATAAGTTTAACATATCTCACTTCCATAGGCTGACTCTCCAAAAATTATAGCTCATGCATTAGCTCTAAATAATGGATCTCAAGTGAGATTAGCAATCTATCTTGTCTCCCATACACTATCTTGTAGGTGAATTGGAAATGGACCTCTTGAAGGTGATCTTATTAGCCCATAAATTAAACTTTAACTTTAAATACCAAATCCTTTGATTGTCTTCAATGGTTATCCTAATGATATTCAACAAGTTTTTGTTAGTAGACTTAGCAAGGCCATTTTCTTGTGGATAATAATTGGAATAATTACTAAGATACATGTTGGTTCCCAATTATACACTTCTGTTGCTTGACCTTGCACACTTGAAGAGGGTGACAACCAAATATGGAAAACTTACTTAATATGTCATTGTAGCTGGGGAAGGGTTTTACATCACGACTGGAATGAACATAGAAAATGACTAGGAATAAACTAAAAAGGATATGGTTAGTTCCCTAATGCTTCTGGCTCTACCTAAACCAAGGTGAGAGGACCTAAGGGGTAGCTTCACTCAAATGAAGGGATTAAACAATTTAATTTTCATGGGGATTATTGGCACAAGGGAATACAAATATGACTGGAACACAACCAAGATTGCTCAATCTACTTGGTACGGGTTGTCACACAAAGTGATAAAATGTTCTATGCCATACACAAGCTACTAAAGATAGATATAAATATGATTTCAACTTCGATTCTAAATAATATTAAACAAATAAGGCATGAATAAGATATTACAATACTAATATTTAACACACAAAATGCAAACACATGTTAAGTATACAATATTTAGGTGTTTGCATACAAATGATACTTCAGATATGAAGGGGATGTGTTATATGTAGGGTAAAATAGGGTAGGACAAAATCATAAGTTAATATAGATTAAAGTGGAGGGTTAATATTTGAGCACAAAAATTTTTAAATAAATTGATATGTCAACTTTACCAGTAAATGTACCATGGATCTAAAACAAACAAAAATAAAATCATGCACAAGTGATATCCTTTAATAACCCATTCTAATTGAATCCATAAGCCCAAGACTACCCTTAAAAATGATATCAACACCCTATGCCCAAATCTCAAAATAAAAAGGACTTTATAATCTAGATATACACTCTAAATAACCACCATAAAGATGAATACATTAGATCACCAATCAACTAATCATGTAAAACATGGCATTATACTTCAAAAATGGAAAGAGAATGAAAACCACAAGTAGATTTCATTTATCAATTGAATTGGAAATGAATACAATGTGTATTAAACAACATAACAGATTAACACCATGCAAGAAAATCTTATGACAAGGGAGACATGTATAATGCTCTCAAAGCTTGCCAATGATTTTACATCAAAAATCAATTTGGCACCAAAAGTATTACATAGTGAGGACTCTTTGAAGATAAGGATCTTGACTCAAAAAATTAACTGATGTCTATAAAGAGACAAACCCCCTTTACTTAAACAATTTGAGCTAAGTCTAACATGTTCCTAAAGATTATCTAGCTAGAAGATTCCTTAATGGGCTTGGAGTCTATTAGACCTTGTAACAAACATAATTCCTCAGACTATGTGCATCCTCTTGTGATGATGGAAATATTGATCCTCCACCTAAACATAATGTTTTCAATTATCTACATGGAGTAAAATCCTACAAGGGACAAAATAAACATTTGTCCTCTTGCATAACAAACAAAAATGTCCCTTTCCTATGCACATAATTACACAAAAACTACCTTGAAAGGGACGTTCCACTATCAGGTGGAGTACAATGGTTTTCCAATGGGAAATGAGAAAAAGGAAGAAGGGAGAGAAAAAGGGAGGGAAGAAGAACTAACTCAAAATAAATTAAAATATTTGGTTATGTCTTGGGGTTGATTTGAATAACAGAATCCTTTGCCAACCTATTCTTGTACCTGGAATATTATTCAAGCATCGGGGTGAGACTCCCTTGGTCTGAGCTTACTTGGTATTTGAATTTGACTCTATGATCCTCAAGCTAGGTAGTAATCTTTTGAAGCATGGTTTACTTCTGTTTAATGAGTTCTTTGAGTTGGTCACAAGATTTCTCAAGTGACACCAGTTGCTTTATTTAATTAACATCAAAGTACTCCTACAGTGCATTAATGAGGTTCTTTAGATTAATGCATACTAACTCCTCCCCCAAATCACCTGTACCATCAAGGCTTACAATATTTCTCATCATGGAATCTATTTATTTTATTACAGTCTTGAGAGACTACTCTTCTCATTTTAAATCAAATATGTCATCTTTAAGCATCATCAAATGATGCTTGATTGCCAGTTGATATTCCCTAGGCCTTTTATGATAATTTGGAGTAATGATCTTCTCTAAAATCAAAGTGTCCATGCCCATCTAACATATCTTATCCATCTTCCACTAATATTCTTCCCATTTTTTGGTATTTTTCTCATAGGAAAACATCTGGGCATCACACTCCCTTTTATTATCCACAATGTCATTCAAGCATTTAAATGCTGAGTGGAATATTCCTTTTGCTCTAGTGCCCAAGTCTTCTTTCCATTATTCTATTTCTCATCCTCTAGTTTTCAAATAATTGATCTAGCTAGAGTTAAATGATGCAAATGTGAGATGGAGAGGACCTAAAGCCATGAAAGTAGTAGGATTCACCACCTTAGGCTCACTTAGTAACTTTTGCAAGTATTAGATAATAACCTAGTTTTCTACCTTTAACTCCTCCATGGTGGCTTTGTATTTATCCATTCTATGGGCCACCATGTTAGCCAAAATAATTAAGCTTTGTTTCATCTCATTCCTTGATGGCTCCCCTAGACTATAGCTATAGATAGTGTAGCTTTCAAGGGGAGCATCCTTCTTTAATACACCTAGTGGAGGGATGGTTATCTCCACATTCCTTTCTGTTGTAGTGGTGAAGGTGGTCTTGGAATGTGTTTTGGCCTTTTTAGGGGGTTTGGCATTATGTGCATGAGTAATCTTGATTACGCATATCTCCTCAATTTCTATCATAATGTCTCTTTTATCCTTGACCCATTTTTTGACCTAAAGAAGGGGCCTAGTCTAGAATCCCATCGATGTGATGGACATTGATTCTAGCCTTGAGATAGTAAAAGGTGGTGTCATCAGAATGCCTGATATAGGGAGTGCCAAAGGAGTGGGTTATGGGATCAACACAAAATACTCAATATCTTCATAACTCTCTTGCTCCTTGCCACCTTTTTCTACTCCATGTTCCCTCTACAGGTTTGGCTCTATCTACTCCAAAACTTCAAATTCCAATATGAGCTAATGAGACCCCTTGATCAAATCTTAAATTAAACTCCCTTATTCAATTGATTAGCTAGAAGGCTACATAGCCGCTTCACCTTTTTTATTTTTTGGACCCTTAAACATGGATGAGGCTATGGTGATATCCTTGCTACCTTCAAGTAACTCTTCACCAATCATGGCCTCAAGACCTTTATTATGAGTTAGGTCATAGACTTTGATTCAAGGAAGGAAACTTCATGGTACTTTAATTGAAACAACACTTCCATAAGTACCTTCCTCAACATCTTTATTCAATTTATCTAATTCTTTATTTACTTCTACATGGGTGGGGGTACCCATTTGTAGGCTTACTCTCCCAACTTCCTCCACACTTGCCTTCTCCTTCAATTCTAAACTTGACACCTTTGAAGGGATAGGGACATCTTGTGGTACCTTTATAGCTACTTATAAGCTTTATTAATTAACCACCACTCCAAAATAAGTGGTGACTTTAGTTTTATACTCTAGCTCTACTTTGGTTCTCTCATAATATTTTTTCAATTCTTCAGGTCCACCTTGATCACCTTAGCCTAATGATTGGGTGATGACATTTTCAAGAAATATATTTGTATCTAATGAGATAAGCTCCTTTTCTTGAGGGGCCTAAGCTTGTGTGTCTACCTCAACTCCAACTTGTATAACATCATCAAAAGATAAAGGATCATTTGAGGTTAGAACACCTTCCTCATTACCTTTACTCTCTACTCCTAAGGGACCCTCTTCTACAAATAAACCCATTACTGAGACCTCACTGGGGTCTAGGGTCTTTCCCTCAAATTTCTCAACCCAATTTTTACTTGAGGAGGAGTCAATGCACATTGCTTCTTCATCACCTCATTGATGGGCTAACATTTATCTAAATCTTCATCATCACTTATATCCCTAAAAATTTGGGCATATTTGTAATAGTCTTCCTTCCTCTTTATAGGGAGTTATTTGGAAGGCAAGTCCTTAAACACAACCTTTTTCTTCCTATTAGAAAATCCACTTGGAAGTTGTAGATCCCTCTTAATTCTCTTTTATGTGGGCTACTCTCCTTCATCCTCACCTCCTTTCTTCCTTGAATATATCTTTGAGGGAGGGGAAACTCTTAGTTATTGTGCTGGCAAAGCTGATGGAATAGTAAATAGATTGGCCATTGGAATGGCTACTAGAATGACTGGCATTGTTGGGGCTCCTATCAAAATGGATATGGGAGTGACACTAGCCAATGTAACCTCCTTGATAACAATTTTATCCCAATTTTTTGCCAGGCTTATTATTTTTGAGAAGGATAGTCCAGCCTTAGACTACGATGTTTTTATTTTCTCCACATCATTTGGCTTGGTGAAATCAACATCACCAATCTTACACTTCCACTTGCCTTTCACTACTAGTGGTGGAATTGAAAGATCACCACTATATTCTAGGATAAATCCTTTTAGCTCCTAAATTTGTTTGAGATTTTGGAGGATAGGGGTATCATAAGCACTGAGATCAACCCCATGTTATTTCAACCACTTAAAGATTCTTTTCATAATTGCAAAGGCTCTTCAAGGGATGGAATCATTATCCTTAGCATTGAATTTTTCCTATGAGATGGCTTGGGTATCAATATTAGTTGTAGTATAGACTAAATATAGTGTCATCTTATCATCCACCATGTCCTTAGGGATGGGAATGATATTGTAAGTAATAACCTCCTACACTGTTAGCCTCATATAGTCTAATTTTCTAATATCCTCCTTGGTGGTGCAATCAGACTAGATATCTTCATAATATGATCGATGTAGAATCACATTGGTCACCATGTTCACTAACCATTAGATATTGTAGTTGGGCCTGGGTGGCATCTTATCAATCATGTACTAGCCCATTTCTTGCTCTAATCTTTTTCCCTTAGTGACTTAAGGGCATGAATAATATCCAATTTGGACCAAAAATTTGAAGGGATTGTTCACCTTATTTGTAACAATTATCTCATGTTGTGGCACCATCTGTCAGCTCAACTCCATTATTTCTAACTTATCATCTAGGTATCTTGGTAACTTATATGGACACCCTAAGTAATCACTTATTTTGATATAGGTGAATGTCCTGAATTGAATATAAGAGGTGTCATATCTCTCAATTATTTCCTTCAATACCTTGGGAATTCTATTAAGGCTTCTCAAAGGTAAGAAAACACTCATCATGGTGTTGAAGAAGCAATTGTAGACCCTATAGAAATTCTTCTTGAAGCCATCCATAGTGATTTTTGGATATATCTCATAAATTCTCATCCCATTGGGGTTCTTGGTGAGCCCCTATAGTTTCCAATTGTGCACCACTATATACATCAAGTAAGAGGAAATATAAAATGTACCTATGAATGCTTATTTTGAAATAATTGTAGCTTGGAGTTGCATCATCTGCCTATGCAAATTGTCACTCACAATGGTGGCCTAGTCTAGTTTCTTCTATCTCTCTAATGTGTAGATTAGGATTAATAACATCCAGGACTAAAATTTTTTTGTCCTAGGCATCCCATAAATATTGGTAGCCATGGAAATAATCTACTAGGTTAAGTCATTAATGTATACTAGTTTTAGACTTTTGGACATTCTAGATATCTTTTGCCTTCTCTTGGTTAGCCATCAAGAGTTGACAATGTCCCAATTACTTTGTTATTTTTCTTTGTGTACTGGCATTCTTCCAGGGAGAGTGCAATAATTTTTTGGATAGGGAGGAATTATAAGCATGGTACTAAGGGACATAGGGGTGAAAGAGTAAACATTAAAATGACTACCATAGACGATGGTCCTAGTGTTTGGTTGGTATGCCCAAATACATGTAATAACCAATTTAGAGTATGGGTAAGCCAAGGGGAATGCTACCATAAGGGTAATGTAACACATGCCAACATTAGAAAATACTAGGAGGGGGTTTGGCCACTATAAGACAATAAATAGGGCCACAAAATCTAACTCGAAGACATCTATATATTTAATCCCATCCAAGATAGAGACAATGTTGTGGTTTATAGAAGTTGAGGATGCTATCATTTTTCTAGATTTTTAGTGCAATAATTTGAATTTAAACAAACCCTTTACTCAATAAACCCTATAAATACCTCTAAAATCCTCTCAAATAACAAAACACAAGGAGCTAAAAAAACACTTACTATTAATTTGGAGGGTTGCACAAAATGGAAGCTAAAAATCCTTGAAGAATTCATCTTAATCACTTTCTCATGTTGCACATAGTTAGGGCGCACAAGTAGCTTGATGACAAAAATAGAAGCTCTGAATGCAAAGGGTAATCATAAATGAAGGTAAATGCCTTAGTTATAATCCTTTGTATTTTGAAATTAGGGTTGTCATTAATGTTTCAAATCATAATGACTATTTATCAACTACTCTCTTTAATCACTTGAATTTGTTTTGAAAGAAGAGAGGGAAGGTGCAAATTTTTCATTTATACCAGGCAATTCTCCTTATTAAACATGGGCCCATATAAGCAAAAATTACATTATGGTACCTCTTCAGGCCCTCAAATACTTTTTCACCTTTTCACTCATTATTTACTTTGGTGAAATAGTACAATACGCCCTAAGCTCCTCATGGGATGTAGGAACACCACATGTCATTATTTAAATTTAAAATCTAGGCATTCAAGCCTTTGAAGACCTTTTGAACCTTTCCCACCAAAATGTAAATTAGGTAATCTTCAAAAGGGGGCCAAAACTAAAAATACCTTGAGGAGCTACTATGTGGCATCACTTTCTCTACACATTGAAGAATTTAGGCCTTAGAGACATTTTGCACCCTACCCACCAGAAAGGTAAGTGAGGTAATCTTCAAAAAGGGGTCAAAACTTATAAATCCTTGAGAACTCTCCACGAGTCTAACTTAGATGTAAGTTTGGACTCTCAACCAATTTTTACCTTTGCACTAACTTTATTCATTTGAGGAAGGGTGTGAGATCCTCTCAACCCCTGATAATATTCATAGGAGTCCCCTGAGATAGACATGTGTCCTTCATTTAGTTCATCGGGCAATTCCTCACCTTAGTCATCAAAACATGTTGAAGGTGAAATTTGGTAATTTCATCTAGGGCCCTAGAACTTATTATTTGAATATAAAGTATCAAATATATGCATACAAAGAGGCTTGGATACACTTCTATCTTCTCACTATGAATCATCCCACCATGAAACCTTTGATCAAAATATGCAATTCTTTCAAAACTATAAAAAATTTCCTTCATTTTTAAAAAGTACCCTTTGAACCTTTTGTAGACATTATTTAAGAAATTTTTAAGGGAAAAGTTTGCAAAGGAAATAATCCTTTATATATTTTGCAAAGGTACAATGATCCTTTAAAGGTACCTTTTAGAAATCTTGAAAAGGCAAAATGCTCAAAGGAAAAGTTCATTCAGATATTTCACAAGGGCAATATGATCCTATATATCCTTTATGATTTTTGTGTAGGTGAATCATCTAAAGGGCAAGTGACCTTAATTTTTTTTCCAAGGACAAGAATTTTGAGACAAATGATCTAAAAACTTTTAAGACCAAACTACAAGGTATGGAATTCTTTTGAAACTGTTGAAGCAGACAAAATGTTTGATGAAAATAAGTCTTTTGAATTTTTATCCAAGATAGAAATCCTAAAGACATATATCCATTGGGTATTGTGTTCATGTAAAAGGGACAAAAATATCTAAGGGAAAGAACATATCCACTAGGAAAAACTAGGACAAAGGACTTGGTAAATTATAAACATGAACTTTGACCTTCTAAAGGAAAACATATAGACAAGATTGGAGCTAGTGACTTAAACAACTTTGACCTTCTAAAGGAAAACATATAGACAGGATTGGAGCTAGTGACTTAAACATTGATACTCAACTAGTTTAGACTTGAGAATTTTATTGACAAGGGCCCAATTTATATAATTAAATTTTGGGCACTAACATAGGCTCTTTTTTAGGGATGAGTACCCCATGTGGGTACACAGAGAACACTAGACCAGATGCCTATCTATTGGGCCATGGAGTCAAAGGATTTTGCCATAGAGGTAAGGAAAAACATACCATGGGTGATTAGAGTTATAATGAGGAATCCAAAGACAAAAAAATGGAAGTAAAAGACATAAAATATATAAACACAAACCAAAATAGGACCACAAAACACAAATAGACTATATAACATATACATATTTATAAAAGCTAACATGGACTCAATCTAGAAAATGCTTGAGGTGTCTACCATTAATAGGAAGTTATATGATTTCTCCATCAATATCTCTAATATAAAATGTGTGGTTCCCTATCTAATAATCTATGGTGTAGGGACCCATCCATATGGAATCAAATTTACCATATTTTACCTTGTCTTCATGTCTGCTATCCCAGAGTAGGACCAGATCACCAATTTGAAAAGATATCAAGATGACATTCTTGTTAAATATATTTTTGAGCCTCTCCTTGAACTTTAAATGATTTTCATGATATTTTCTATGAGATTAACCAAGCTCCATGATTTGGTAGATCCTTTCTTCATAGTGGTTTATTTCTTCTTCATCCTTAGCTATCTATTGCATGAATTGGTAAGTAGGTAATTCAAGATTCAAAGGTAAAACATGTTGAGCTCCATAAACAATCTCAAATGGGATTGTTACAGTATACCTCTTTGGAGTCAACCTATCATCCTAGACAATAAACTTTAACTACTCACCCCATTTCCTTTTGTTGGCATCCAAAGTCTTAATGATTTTTAATAAATTCTTATTATTGGACTTGGCTTGCCCATTTATTTATGGATTGTTATTGGAGTCATATGCTAGATCAATCCCATACTCTTCACATAATGCAACTATTTGGATATAAAGCACATGTCATTATCACATAAAATTTTAACTGGCACTCTAAATCAATAAATCACATTATTCAAAAGGAAATCAATGACTACCTGATGGGTTTATTTTCTAGTAGGGATTACTTCAACCCACTTTGTGAAGTAATCAGTGGCCACCAAAATCCACTTGTGACCATCACTTGAAGCATCTAATATTTCACACATGAAGTCCATTCCCCACTGCCTAAAAGGTCCCTCAATAGAAACTAATTGTAAGGAAAGTAATTTGAACACTTTCATTATCGCAAAGAATCATTGACACTCTTCACATCTTCTTACCATGGTAGCAACATCTTTGAGTAGTGTGGGCCATAAATACTTAGCCCTTAGAATCTTGTATATAGTTACTTTAGGATCAAAGTGACCACCACACACACCACTGTGGAACTATGTAACAAGTTTTAAAATATCACTTTCCACTAAGCATCTCAAAAGGACACCATTTGGGTTCATCCAAGATTGATCATCTTGTAACAAAAGATACTTTTGGGATACTAAATTCAACATTATCCTTTGATTTTTGTCTAAATAAGGAGGACATTATAGAGTCTTCAAATAATAAACTATGTCTTTATACTATGGAGATTGGTTTTACTTGGATTTAAGGCTATCAACCACCCCTTCTACGTTATTCACTTCTACCTCTTGCAAGTTGGCTTTAGTCATTAGCTTGGCAAGACCTATGCCTCTGACCAACTTAGTATTTTGTATCTCCAGGTCATATTTTTGAAGTTTTTTGACCCATCAACATCTTTTATCAGTAATCTCATTCTGATTTAATATGTCCTTCACCATAGTGTGAGGAACATAGGCTAAAATCTTTGAGCTCAGAATGTAAGATCTAAATTGTTTGATAGCTTTTAAGAGAGTAAAGGCTTGTTTCTCCATTATGGTATAGTTTAGTTTATATCCCTATAATGCCTTGCTAAATAAGGAAATTGGCTACTCATGACCCCCATCATTATTTTTTAGTAACATTGTAACAATATTATGTTTAAAGGTAAACAAAAAGATCTATAAATCTTTTCTATAATCAAGACTAGAAAGCACCAATGAAAATTTCAAAGCTACCTTGATGTCTTGAAATGATTGGGTAGCCTTCTCCTCTCACTTTATAGTTTTATCCTTATTAAACATTGAAGTGATGGGTAGAGTAATCTTTGTAAAGTTAGAAACAAACCTTCTAATAAAATTGATCTGGCCAAAGAAAGATTGGATACCTTTCTTAGTTTGTGGGATGGGTACCTTGTCAATAGCCTCTACCCTTTCAGGATCTATCATGATACCTTTTTGAGACATAATATGCCCAAGTATCTTTGACTTTTTTACTCCAAAGTGGAACTTCTTATGATTAAAGGAGATTACAAACTCCCTATATTTGATAAGCATTTGTTCCAAATGCATCAAGTGGTCATCTTTTTTCTTGGAGTACACTGTAACATTCATCCTAAAAAATAGCAATGAATTGGTTGATTAACCTAGTGAATGCTACATCTATTGCTCTCTAGAAGGTGGTACCTATATTCATTAATCAAAAAAGCATTTAGACATACACATAAGTGCCCCATGGGATAGTGAAAGTAGTTTTAGACCTTTCAAACTCCACTACTACCTAGTTATAGCTAGAAAAACCATCCAGAGTTGAAAAAAATTTGAACTTAATAATATCTTGGAGAATGTTATCCATGTTAGGAAATGGATAGTTATATTTTAGTGAATCTTTATTGAAGTTATAGAAATCAAAATAGAGTTGGTTGTCTCTGTTCTTCTTTCTGATAGGGACTAGATTTTCCACCCATGATGAATACCTGATGGGTTGAATTATCCCACCTTCCCTTAATTTATTTTATTCTTCTTGAATATTGGTGGCCAAGATGAGATTGCTAGGATACTATTATTGGTGAAATGGTTTTATATTAGGTTGGATGGGGATAACATATTAGAATAAGTCCTCCCTATAAGCCTTCATCTCTGAATATGACCATGCTAAATAGTCTTGGTACTTTCTCAATAGCTTCATGAATGCTTCCTTCTCTTTCTTGATCAAGCAAGTACCAAACCAAATCTTCCTTGGATTTTACTCTATCCCAATGTTGATCTCAGTCACATCCTTTGATATAGAAATATTTCTAGATTTGACTTTGTTAGCTCCATCAAAAGATGCTTTCAGACTAACCAATCCTCCAGGGATAGTATTAGTCTTTAAATGGATAATTTCTCTTCCATATAAGGTTTCTTTTCCATCATAGACCTATACCATAGAGTCTAAATATGTAATGGTTCCTTTGAATTCATCTATACAACACAAAAACCTCCTTATTTTATCATATTTTTCAAAGACTTGCCAATGATAAATGTTATTTGGGATAGAAGGCCTTACCAACACCTCAACCTCATATTCATAAGAGGGATTTCTATATTCAAATTTAAACTCTACAACCTTATTTTCAAGTGTATCTTACATATGATTAATATCTTAGGAATGATACTCAATATTTAAATTATTGAACCATTCCAAGTAGTCCCATACAACATTTTGATACTACTTCAATCTTTTCTATTTCATGGTGTAAATAGCTCAACCCTGCTTCACCACTAGTTCTAAATTACCCTTTACAAGTAACCTTTTAAGTCCATATTCACAGGAAATATAGACGCTAATCATAAGTGCTTCATATTTTGTAATGTTTTTCATGAAATCAAAGGACAATTGGAAAGAGTATTTATAAGATTAGCCATTAGGGGTATAGAAGATAACCCCAACTCCATTTCTAATGTTTGAACATGTTCCATCAAAATGCATGGTCTAAATGGAGTCTTCATCAACAATACTAGATTTAGGAGTCATTTTCATGTACTCAACACTTACCATAAAATTTATAATGTTTGTATCCACATACAAAACTTCATTTAGTTAGTATTTGGGATATTCTAGAACATGAAGCATTTGAGGCTCCCAATTTAGGTGAACCATCTTCCCATCTAGAGGTATAATGGTATAGGATAAGTCCATTTGAACACTATTCCAAATAACATAAACCCACATTCTTGCTAGAAACATACACCATTTTGGTGGACAATTTGTAACAAAAAATATCCATACTCAGGAACTTGCCAGGGTATTATGTGAGTTGTACCACCAGTCTTTTAACCATGACAATAATAGGAACTTCTATGGAATCTATGTCAAGGCATCATCCATATACTATAGTTTGTTTGGTGAATATTTTATTACTAAAAAAATAGTATCAAAATGGTTACTTCAACCATAGTGTGATGAGATAAAATCTCTCCTCAATGAAAGGGGAGGCTCCCTTTTATCATTAACTAACACAACACTTAATTATTTAAAATTATTTACAATAATTTTATTATAGTGGGTGTTATCATATCATCCAATTATATTTTTTCAAAATTGATGTTTAATCACAAATTTCCTTCCATTCTTTGTGATATACTTAAAATTTTTAAGATCACTTGATGAACCAAATATAATTGATATTTAGATTTGTTAGCCAAAAGATTAACAAGAATAATAATAATAGAATAAACTTAAAAGATAGAATAAATTTCATCCCAAAGTGTTCACCTTATTTACAAAAAATATTAAAATTATAAAAGAAGAATAACTGGCAGCCCAAAGTCTCCTCGGTAATTCACTTTCAATGTGAACATAAACCCAATAACTAAAAAGTAGCTCAAAGACTCCAAAATCAGCTTCCTGACACCTTCCATTTTATAGAAATTTCACACCATAATTCACTCAAAGTATAAGAAAATTTAATGTAAATGACAAAAGAATATTTCCAATACACCACAAGTATATTTAAACACAAATTTTGAAATATCACTTGATTTTCTTATATTGAATTAATTTTTGATTTATAATATGAACACAAAGTTTCAAAATTGTTTCTCAAATCAGTAGCATTCCCCCTCTATAGCAATTGGTGATCCTTTCTAAAAATATCATCCTCCTATTTATAGAAAGGATCTATGAATAAAAATAGGAAAAACATAAATACATTGACTTATTCATTGACAAAGTCCAATTTGAGTTAAGACTGTGGACTTTTTCTACATGTAATTTACATTAAATAAAACTACATATGGAAAATTACAAAAGTAAACTAAGTGTCCTTAGAAACAAGAATTTATTCCTTTTTATTATTTAAAAAAAAATCCAAATATCTCTTCAATATAGATTGAACCTCACTGTTATCTGGGCTGGATGTACTTTTGGAAACGACAAGTACCCTTATGATAGAATCTTTTAGGTTGAATAGAAAATCCTCGATTTTATTAAACATTTTTTGTAATTTATCCATAATGACCTAAAATTTAATAATTTTTTCAATGGAGTCTAGTCTGAAAGAACCTATTTTAATGTTTGTTTGAAACAAAGATGTAAACTCTTGAATAACAATCTCCACATGAATAATTTCTTGAGAGTCATTTCTAACTTGGTAGGGAAGCTCTCCAATTTTATTCATAAGATATAACATCTTATTATCACACATATCTTTAGCTTCTTCAATATCTTTACCTAGATTATTTAGAAATTCTATTTTATTCTTCATAGCTTCCCTATATTCAATGAACATTTTCCTGTTTGGAATGACCTTTTGCTTAACCAAAAGCTCTAGTTTGAAATTATGTAGTTGAGTCCATGTATTAATATCATTTTCAGTCAATTCCAAATCTTTAGTGAGTGTTTTAATTATTGAATTTTTATTTTCATTTCACTTAGGTCCTTCAAAAATCCAATGGTAAAATGCAACCTTTGAGTACCCTGTGTTGTTAATCTCTCAATCCAGGCATTGACCGCCTGACCCTGAGATCCAATTTTCTCTGCTTGTTGAATTTAATTCTTAGTGTTTTCATGAATAATAATATCAATAGAATTAGAAGGTTGCGTTATTTTTAGTAAAGTAGAGGTTAATTATTTTACTTATACTTTGAGTTGATATTTGATCTTCTTGTCCTTATTATATCTCTTGATCAAGGAGGCCATTGCTACTTGTAAATCTTTCTTTTCACCTTCATGAGTTTGTTTTGAAAGATATATTCATCTCACTACATTTTTATATTCTTTAATGTCATCAATTTTTCTATCTTCAGGAGGCACTGCAATTTAGCATCCTTATACCCAAATTCAAAAATTACCCTTGACATAGTTTTGGCTTTCTTTACTATTTTGAGCTTTATTGACATAAGCTGACCAAAATCAAAGTCTTTTAGTGCCACTACTCACTTATTTTTCTTAGAAGTTTTTGATGCCAACCAAGGAGGAAGATGAGATGGATCTCTTTGGATAGAGGATGTTAAAGCTTGGGATAATTGGGGAGGGATAATGGATTGTGAAGTAAGTGGAATGGAAGGTAATGTGATGGAGGTATATGGTAATGGGGTTGTAGTAATAACAAGTGGGGTTTGGGTTGAAGTAATCACCACTTTAGTTCTTATTTAAAATTTTGACTTTGGAGTGATAGGAACATGAGTTGTTATCTTTAAAGAAGGTGTAGACATAAATTTTTCCATATCTTGTTGGGTGAAATATAAATTAGTTGGGGATCACAATGACTTTGAAGGACTGGGTAGATTTGACAATGAATCAAAAACTTGGTCTAGTGTACCTTGTGAAGGAACTTGAAAAAATGTGGCACTAAAAGGTGAAAATGGAGGTGAAAGAACAACTTGAAAAGGAACAAAATCAACTTGTACAATGGTACTCATGAGAGGAAAAATATAAAATGTTAGCTTTGAAAATGTAGCTTGAGAAGTCTCAACCAAAGTAACCTTTGATTGAGTAGTCTCTACTTGTATAGGCTATTGAAGCACTTGATGAGACACTTATGACATTATTGATTGAGGTGGTGCCTCACATGTGACTGGTATTTCTTTTTTCTCTACTTTAGCACTTTCCTTGACACTTGTTTCTTTACCTTTCTTCTTCCCTTTACTGACAAACACAAATTTTTTCTTTTGTTTGGAAGTAGAGGGCTCCTCTTTATTTTTGGTTCTTAGCTCCTCTCATTTATTAGTAGTTTCTTCATCATAGTCTTCCTTAGAACTAGTCTTAAAATGTTTCAACTTAATTCCTATAGATTCCAAGCAAGCATTAGTTTTTGTAAGAATAGGTTGAAATCTATCTTTAATAGAAGTGGATTCTTGAGCTGGCCATTGGATGGGAGGGAGAGGATTTGAAGCCACTTGATTTTCCTCATATGAAATAGCCAATATATTCCCATCATCTATCAAATCCCTAGGAATATTTTCCAATTTTAAATTGATAATCTGATAAGCTATAAGGTGAATATAATCAAGTCTCCTTATATCTTCATCAATTCTATATTTTGCCCAAATATCTTCAATTCTATGCACATGGGTGATATTACATTTGAGCTTCTCCTTCATCATTATACAATCAAAGTTTTCTCTACATTTGAATTTTTTAAGTGTAATCCACTGAATCTTAGTTTCCATAGTCTTAGCCTTTGGAGTAATGGAAATTATGTACTAACCAATATTAATTGGAAATTAAAAACCTCTCTTGTGAGCATCTAATTATTTTTTATGAATGTTCATCACTTGTCTGCACATCTCCATTAGTATTAGTTTATCATGTGGATATCTACGTATCATGTAAGGATGTTCATCAAATCCTCCTACCTTTAAGTATGTAAAATTTTGGAATAGTAATAAAATGCATCCAACCCTATTAACCTGTACCCATGCCTAATCTAAAAATATCTTCTTTTCAAGTTATTTCTCAAGAGTGTAAATGAATGTATAGAATAAAGTGTCATTAACTCTCTTGTAATGATTGAAACTTTCTTATAGAGTTAGTTATGGATAGTGCTCATATACAGGAACATTTTTCCTTTCACTGATAGAATTTAGACCCAAGAAAGACTTCATACTAGTTGTAGCATACAAAAGATATGAAGTCATATAAAACTTGAGTGAAGAAGCTACCTCAGAGAGCTAATAATAAATAACATCACTAATTTATTTACCCCAAAAAATCCTTTGCTTGTTTCTTTTAATAACTAGAATGTATTCATAAATCCATTCTTGAAAAATGTTTGAAGTAGACAACCCTTTCAATCTACTAAGGAGAGTAATCAAATCTCCTATCTCCTCCAAAAAGTCACTATGATACAAATACTTGCGACATATAGCAATGGTGGGTCAAGGAGTCTTGAGCCACTTAGATTTGATATGTTTCTTACACTTCTCAAGATCTCTATCATAGTATTCTTGAGCTAATTCCATAGTTAAATCAGAATATTCTTCAATCTCAGAAAGGTGAATTTTTTTATCAAAAATATTTATCATCAAGGTGAATGATCACCTTACTCTCTAAATCCTTGACCAATTTTCTTTCTTTATCAAAGTGTGGTACCATGGTCAAGATGAATTCAAAATCATGTGCTAATAATAGAAATGCAACAACCAAATGGATTTCACTATTAAGTACTAGCTGCATAGGAGGTGTAATGGGTTATCTTCCCAATCTCTATAAAAACTCAACCATGTCCACATGACCAATCTCTATATCCCCAATTTGATCCACATTTGAATCAATTGCAGATAATGGAAACACACCTTGATATTTGTATTTCATGGTCTTCTTGTTTGGAGAAATGTTTAACATTGATCAGATAACTGTAAGTAAGAAAATTTGACTATCTAGAGTTATAATTTTTCATCATTTTTGGGAAAGGTGTAGGAGCAAAGAAAAATTGTGCTTCTACATGGGATATGGGTAAAAACTAGTTTTGGTGCAATTCAACAAAAATTCTCTAAATTACACAAGAGTTGGTTAATTAGGTGTATATCAAATAAATTTTTTTTGATTTAAACCTTTGGAATATTTTAGGTTTAAGTTAGATAAAATTATCTAACTTTCATATATCTTGGATTACTTTATTGGGTGCATGTCAAAGAAAATTCTCTGACTTGCACCTAAGTTGGGTTTGCTTTGTGAACTTAAGAGAAAATTCTCTTAAGTACACTAGGCTATGTGCACTTCAGAGAAAATTCTTCAAAGTACATCAGGCTATGTGCACTTCAAAGTAAATTCTCTAAAGTGCACTAGGCTATGTGCACTTTAGAGATAATTCTTCAAAGTGCACCTTTAGGTGAATGGAGATATGAAACTCAAAAAATATTCTTCAAGGAGCATAGATTTGAGGTGATTAGATTTAGGGTGCACATGAAAATAAGAAAATATATATTCAATAAACAAAAACCATAAATAAAAAAAGATAATGAAAACTAAAACTAAAACAAGAATCACACAAAGACAAAATAAACAACTCACCAAAAATTTGATGAGGAATAATTTGTAGACGAGCTGAATCGATCTATCAAAATGATTAAGGGAATAAGTGGATTCAAAAATGGTGAGGAGGGATACATGTGAGCTCAAAAATGGTGAGAAAATAAAATAAACAATAATGTTAAAAATAAAAATACATGAGTTAAATATATATATATATATAGGAAGGGTAATTAATATGTATTAATTATTGATGTAATGGTGGGCCCAAGTACATGAGCTAAGAAAAATTCCAAATTTGAATATGTAAAGTCTGAGAAAAATAGTGCTCCTACACATGCAATGTTAGGAAAATTATTTGGCATTGCATATGCAAAGTTGAAAAAATTCTCCAACACAACATAAAAAGAAACAAAGTGTAGTTCAGAGAAAATTCTTCAAACTACATGGGATGAAAAATTCCCTCAAAAGATCAACTTTATTGGGAAAAACAAATGCAAAGAGGTAGATATTTTCCTCATTTTACATGTTTAGATCTCATGGGCTACAAGATGAACAAGTTTCATAGGGGTTATCCCATGAATTGAGCCTACTAAATTCAAAGATAATAACTAGCTACAACTAGGGAATTTCCTTCAAGCATTATTTGAAACACTTGAAGGAAAAAGAATCCTAGAACTCTGAGTGCCTTTCTCCATTGGGCCATGGATTCAAGTGATAGACAAGATGAAAAAAAAATAATAATATACAAAATTTACAAACTTATCTATAACTTTACTAAGTGAAAAGCATTAGATGTTTCCCACTTAGGGTAGCAGTAATGATGTTCCATCTAGGTATGCTAGGAAAAAACTATGTTCTTCACTAAGTTGATGAATGAGAAAAGGACCCCTCCATAGAGAATCAAATTCTCCATGCATTCCTTTTGGATCTCTTCTTTTGTCCCATAAGAGGACTAGATCTCCAACTCAAAATTCTTGTGATTTAGCTTTCTTGTCAAAAATTTCCTTGACATGACTATGATATTTAGCAATTCGATCAACTAATTTTTTACGTTAATCCTCTATCTTAGCAAGGTACATAATACGCTTATCTAAATATCTTTCAAATGTTTCATTTTTAATTTCCCTAGCCAATCTAAGAGTGATCAAATCTAACATCATGATTGATATGTTGACCAATAATATCTAGCTCACAAGATCTTGTGAGCTATGATCAAGGCTAAAAAATTTCCTCTACAAGCCAAATCATGAAAGTATTCTAACAACTTACTTTGTTATGCCTTATCTACACATCATATAAAAATTGCATCAATGTTCTGCTTGTACAAACCATTGTCCCAAAGGATGAAATTTTTAGCCTTGAGCTTGATTGTCATCTTCTCTTTGTGAGACAAATGTTCTGGACATTCTCCATATGTGATAAAATGAGCAATGTCAGAATACCACTCATTCGTTGTGCTTACAAGAAATACTATGGGAATCTCTTCTGTATCTCCTTCATTGCTAAGTACTTCTTCTAAATTGGTCTTTGCCATGAGTTGACACAAAAATTTTCCATGTACAAGTTTTGTAGGCTTGATATCCTTATCATATTCTTGGTTTTTGGTAATCCAATTACCTCTTTTGCCTCCAAACTCTTGTTGATTTAAAATAGACTTAATAGTAGAATATGGTACTAGTGCAATGGTGTGAGAATTGAAGATGTAATATCTAAAATGTTTTTCCATGGATGAATACTTAATTTCATCAGCCTTCAAAGGTTATCTCATGAATTCTATAGGAGATTCAATGATTGACATATCTAAGAAAAAGTCCTTAGAATTTGGCAAGCTTGTCAAGATGGAAAAGATGGATATATCTAAGAAATATCAGTATAGATAGCTATGATTATTCATAAAAAAATACACTTTAATCAAGGATATTACATGATGACTCAAAAAATAATACATTAATCCATTCCCTAAGCCATGTTGGAGGAAGAAGAGTCCAAACCTATCAACAAGCTCCATCAATGCATAAAAATCTTCAACAAACCTTGCCAACTCAATCACTTGTGTTCTTTGCCATTTGGAGAAAAAGAAGAGGTAAATATTTTGTTTTAAAAAAGGATTAAAGGGTGGAAGGAGTCTTCAACATCCTCAAGAGTACTTTTTAGTTGTTTCATACACCAAGGTCATGAGTAAAAAGTCAAATCAGCATAAAGAAGCCTTCAAACATTGTTATCAAGGTGGAGAGACATCATACAAGAATGGAAGGGTTAGTTGAAGAATTGACCAAGAATTGAAGTCATATATCCTGGAGGAGACTTATTAATCAAAAAATTTATGCAAAAAATTCACTTTTATGCCACTTTGGAGCTATTTTAAGAAGTTTATAGAAAGAAACATGCAAGTAAAAATATAGATGCATACGTGGGTCAAACTCCAAGAGATGAGGAAGATAGTTAAAGCCACTCACTAAAACTATGGAGAGTCTCAAGGAAGTATAATGATTTTTTAAAAATGGGTAAATTAAGATGATCAATTCCTCTTCAAGCATTGAATACCATCAAGGCATGTAAGGTGACCAATTCCCTTCAAGATAGGTCATGAATGAGGACCTAAGACTTCTTCAATGCCTCCAAACAAACCTACATCTCCCCGATACACCATTTTCCAAGAGAAAGATGTTAAAATATACCATGTAATATGTAAGAGTTTAAAATCAAAAACATGTAATTTAGATAATATAAACATCGTTGAGAAAGGAAAATAAAAAGATGACTAGGCATGATGACTCATCCCTAGTTTGGGGCTGCTTTATCCCCTCTCTCCTAACTCCCATTTTTATATTTATGTTCATTTTTTGAAACAGGAGATCATTATGCTTTTGGATATTCATAAACTCTATCAAAATTTTAAACTAAATCACCTTTGAAGAAATAAGAAGATGATTTTCCTTCATTTTTAGGTTGTTCATGAAGTGTATGCCTCATGTTCATTGATGTAACTTAGTGAATGATTAATTTTCCTATGTTTATGTTTGAATTTTTCAACTTTACACAGCATATAATAATTATTTTAGATCATATCAAGTGTTTAAGTCTGATTTATACCTAATTTGGAAGTGAATTCAACCAATGTTCATTCCTTCCATGCTAGTATGAATATTTATAAAGACCTTTTTATGAAATACTGATGTAAGATTCATATAGTTGAAAATGTAGTGAATATGTGAAAGTTATTTAGTTTCCAAAGTGTGTCAAATATATGCATAATTAGATATAAAATTTGTTAATCACCCCTAATTTTCAATTTTCATGTTTAATTTCAATTTGAGTATTACTCCCTTTACCCTTTTCCTAGTCAAAAAATCATTAAATTAGAAAGTTTAAAGTGAATTAGGTGAGTGTACCAAGGAAACCAACCCTTCATCTAGATATTCTCTCTAATATATGGCCACCCACACCTTGGAGAGATTTCATTGTGTCAACAAGAGTGAGAATAAACACATATTCTCTCAAGGGTGTACTCTTGAGTGATAATAGTTTCTAGCACACCCAATGGGACCAAAGATTAGAGATAGAAAAAGACATTTGTAATAGTAGATAAAACTTATCATTCTTATACCAGGTGATTCTTTGAGTTTCATACTTATTGGTAGAATATAAGTACCAATTTCATGCCAAAGGTCACTACTAAGTATTGAAGTAGAGGTATTCCTTTTGAATTCATTAAATTACCTTTGAATTCAAACAAAAGAAGGTTTTTAAGAAAAATTCCATATCATAGGAGGTTATTTATGTCATAAAATCAACCTATTATGTAAACAACTAAAATGTTAAATCCCACTATCAATATGGTTACCCCTAATAACCAAGTATTTATCCCTTTTGATGATGGAATCCCTCTCAATTTAGCCCAATATGATGACATCCTAGTCTCAACCCTCAAAATCCTACCATATTTCATAGGTGAGGATCAACATACTCCCATATAACATATCAAAGATGTGGCCAACTTGTGTTTAATCTACCATGTAACCTAAGAGAACGTTTCCATCCATTTTATTGCTACACCCTTCAATGGAAAGGCATTTTAATGGTATATGAAACTTCTCTTAAACTCTATTTCCATTTAATATGATCTAGGTGTAATATTCTATAGATAATTTGAAGACAAATTATATCATTTATCCCTCATTTAGTATATCACCACAATCAAGAGAGTACCACATGAACTTATGATTGATTTCAAACTTAGATTTTAGAAAACATGGGATATGATACCTCCCATGATAAGTCCATCTCATGATTATGCTTTCCTATACTTTTTGAGAGCCTTGAATTATAATATTTTAGTTAAGATTCAGTCCATGGGTGGTAGAACACTCCTGAATGCTTATTAGGTTTCCATTAGAGCAAAAAATATTCTAATTCAAGATGGTAAACTTGAACCTAGGCCTCCAATTCCATTTTTTTATAAACACATATCCTACTCCACCTCTTCAATCTCTATTAGTAGCCTCAATTCTAGCCATTCAAAGTCAAATTCAAGATCCTCTTGATCAATCTAGTGAGCTTGGTGAACTAAAAGGTATGTTTTAATATTTGGAAATGAGATTGTTCAACTAAAGAGGCAATAATAACAAGCCAATAGGCCATTTAAAACACCTTATTATTTCACATATCATTGCTACAGATAATAAATACCTCCCTACCAAGGCTTTATAGATATTATTCCTCCATACCATGCTCAAGGAGTCATTACACAAGCCAACCATATGTTTTAATTGACCCTAATTCTCCTTCCACATCTAAGGCCATTGTACCAATATAAAATAATTTGATGTAAGACTCAAGTTGGCAGCATTCTAACATCAATGATGTGTAAAATCAATCTTTAATGGTAGAAAATATGGGAAATTACTCAAATGACACAAGGAATCCTTTATTTAAAGAGGAAAACACAATGAAGCTATGATATAAAAAGGATAAGTGAATCATGGACAATTAAAACCTGATGGAACCTAGGTAAATTTGCATGTTGATGATCACATGGTAGTAAATTAGATTGGTAAGCCTAGTAAATCAATTAACTTGGTTATATTCATCAAAAGAGCCAAGAGAAGGGATATATATGAGACTCATGAGGTAATTAATTCTCCAAATTTTCCCAATATGGTTTATAAAGGTACTAATAATCATATTTCTACCCCTTTAGCTCAAAAAAAATTAGAATGTGGAAGCAAGCAAGGTTCACCAAGTGCCTAAAGTACAAGAGCATCCTATTGATCTAAAGGTGAAACCAAATATTGGAGGGTATTCCTTCAACATATTATACCATATGAATAAATAAAACATCAAAATGACCATGTGGGATTCATTATAAATCCTAGGACAAAAGGATATCCTTATCCATGAGCTTTCAAGCCTTAGCTTGTCTACAAAACCAATAGAGAAGAAAAGTGTGGTTCTAGTAAATTTAGACCAACAAGTGAAACAAAAAGTATAACATGTATATAAAGGGGTAAAGGTCATTAAAGATTATGTAAAATAAATTAAGACACCTCCTTTATATCTTTCCTTGATTGTTGGTAACACACTAATTTGTAATTGCAGGTTGAAAATGGGGCAAGTAACATAGTGATGCCAAAATAAATTATAGATAAGTTGGGTTTGGTGTATGAGCCAAACGTGAAGGGTGTCTTGAAACTTTATGGATCTCTAGATAAGATAGTTGGTATGATAAGGAATCTAAAACTAACACTTCATACATGCCCAAATGTGACCTTCCAACAAGATATGGTGGTGGTGGTAGATCTTCCTCCATACTTTGCTGTGTGTTTATCACATGACTTCACTTAGAAGATAGGTGGGTATATTTATATTGATTATACATACCTCATGTTTAGAATAAGGTATGAAACTAAAGTTACAATTCATTCAGAGCCTATTTATCATTTTCATCTAGAACCATACATGCCTAATGTTGTTAATGCTAATTGTGTCATTTCAGATGATGTAGAATAAACTAGTGAGGTTGAATAAAAATAATCTCTTGATAAAATTATTGATTTGTTTATATATGAATGGGATAATGATATTCATGATCATCATCCCTAAAATATTATAGAGGAAGAAGGACTTGGAGTTTATTTTTTACATGAATATGGTGTTAAGCATGGAATATACTAAGAGGGGGGGTGAATCAGTATATTATATATCTTATAAAACTTTCCCTTTATCAAATTAAATTTAATCAAAAATTCAAGACATGAAATAAAACTCAAATAATAAACATCACACAAGATAGAGAGAGACACCAGATATAACATGGAAACCCAATGTGGGCAAAACCACAGAGAATCAACCTCAAATATATTCATGAGAACAACCCCACAAGAGCACCATACCCCTTTGTCAAGTACAAACCTCAGCTACAATTCATGAGCACCAACCCACAAGAGCTTCAAAATCCTTTTCTAAGCACCAACCCAACACCTATTCGTGAGCACTAACCCATAGGAGAATCAACCACTTTGCCGAGCACCAACCCATAGGAGCACCAACCCCTTTGTGTATACCACACACCTATCTCTCAATGTTGCTATCTCAAAAAATGATAGATCAATACAACATCTCCTTCCTCTCTCTCACCTTTTCTCTTCTAAGCTAGATATAACAAATACAAATCATATTCATCTCTCACAATTGCTCTTCTAAGCTAGATATTACAATATCAAATCAACCTCTCACACCATATTACAAATGGCTACTCAAGCCTTTATTTATAGCTTTCCAAATGACCTTTGGCCTTCCCCCTTTGTGACCCTTCAATCCTCATGGAAAATGGTGCCAATCTTGGATGACCCTTCATATTCAAGCCTTTGAAAAGTCATGTGGTGACCCTTCATGACCAAAAACATCTTTCCCAGTTTTGTCCTTATCTTTGGTGACTTTTCATATTCCTTAAACTGTCCCTTTATGAGAAATTCACCCTTACTCTTTTGTCTTCACTTGGTGAATCTTGGTATTCCCCAAGATAACTCTTCATGGGAAAATGTGTCCCATCCTTCTTTTGTCTTTACCCCATGGCTCTTTGACTTCTCCATGGGCCCTTCTTTTGTCTCATATGCAACCAAAAATATATATTCATTAATATTAAATAAATATTAACTCATATTAGCCAAGATATATTTATTACCAACATTAAATGCAATGGGGCCTTTATCACCAATAATGCTAAACCTTTGACATCAATGACAATATTTCCAACAATCTCACCCTTTGTCATTGATGGCAACCTTAATCCTGAAACTACCACATCCTGTCACCTGCACATACCATCATCTAAAAACATACAATAACTCCCCCTTACTGTAGTAACCTGTACCTATTCCTTGTACCTATTTTCTACACTTGTACCTATACCTATTATTCTCCCCCTTTGACATCAATGGTTAAGGGCCTACCTGGAGCTAACACTTAGATCCCCCTCAACTGATGTTGAACATCAATGGTAGGAAGTAAAATAAATTACTCCCAACTTCTCTCACCAATTTTGAGAAGATATCTGATAATGCATATAAATCTTTACCTGTCCTTTGAGAATCTGCAATCAACTCATTTGAATATTTCCTTCTAATCTCAAAACCTTCCACATGAAACTTTAAGGTGTATCCTTGAACACATATTTAACTTACACTCAAAAGATTATGCTTACAAAACATTCTTAGCTTTGGCTCTTAAAATACCTTTTTTGGCTATCCTGGTAGTGGTTTTATCTTTGAATTTCACTATGCCACCATTGATCTTATTTACTCTTATCTCCTGTCATATGCCTTAAACATCCACTATCAATGAACCATGGCTGATCTTTATTTCTTACATGCAAAGCTATTTGCACCAACATAGAATCTCCAAGTTGTTACTTCTACCATGAACATATCTGAACCTTCTTCCTGATGAATGGAGATTTGAAACTCTGATCCTCCTTGATTGAATCTGCATGAGTATCCTATAGACACCAAAATAGTGTCAACCCCCTTGGTCCCTTTCTAACTTTCACATGCCTAACCTATACTTTATTAATTTAAAATTCTTATTTTAAATTAATCATCCCCTTTACACACCTCACCTTGGATTCCTCTCCCTTAGACCATTTATCACCCTATGACTAATCATAATTACCTAAGACCTATTTCAACTCCCCCACTAACCCCTGTGCCTAATAAAACCCACCTTTCGACCGTTCACCAATGGCAGCTAAACTTGGTAGATGGAGGAACAGGCAAAAGGCAAAAAATAGCCTTTTTACCCATTCCCTAGCTGCCTATGTCAGTCAACCATTGGATGACATTGGTGGAATCGCTGATGTCAGTTGCTTAAAACTAAATTCTAACCTCGGCTGCACCCCCGAATGCTAATTCTCTAGCTCCCGAATCTGAATTCTTCCTCTCCCAGTCTCTGAAACATCAAGGCAGGCTTTAGGACGAGGCATCAGGATTCTATCATCACTCTCTAGGCTAAGAAACTTTGTAGAATTCACTCCACACCAGATTGAAATGGTGCATGAAGTTTCCTACATCAGCCATAATGGAACAAGTCTTCTACACTTCTGGTTCTCCACCAAGAGCTAAGTATTATTCTGGTTTATATTTCAGTATTTTTAGAATGCATTGGTGATTAGTCCATTGAATATTCTTGAGTACTATTGATAGACAACCTGACTTTCTTCTTGGAGCCTTCCTCTCATTCTTATTCTCTTTCCACCCCTATCCTTTACCTTAGCCCTTTTCTAGACCATATTCACTGCCCTGCAACCCTACACAAACCATTAAACTCTCAGACTCCTTCCAGACTCCTCTGTCAACCACAAACTTTCCCTGAAACCCTTCCAAGGCCCATTGCCCCTACTGACATTGGCATCAAGGCCCATTTCCCCCAAACATTGGTAGACTTACCAACATTGGCAACATTGACCAACCGACGATGGCAGACTAACCGGCGTCGGTGACTATGAGAGGCAGATTGTAGGAATTAGGTATGAATTATCTATTTCTCTTCTTTAGCCTTTCATCATTTCTCTTTCTAGTAACACTCTTTTGTCAAATAAGTGGACTGTCATCCCTCAAGGAAGGCTTTACACTTCTAGGACCGAGATTTGCTTGGTAGTCCACCATATATCTATTTAACATTTTCTTTGTTTAAGTCTTTCTTATCTACAGGTGTCATCCTCCATAGCCAAAGAGGAGCTCCTACAACATCTGGATAATGGTGCACAACTTAATCTGGGTATAATCTAACCCCTGACCATTATCTTTAGTTTCTTATTTCTTCTGAATGTGAAAAGCAAAAATGAGTAGAAACATTCTAGCATGCCCAATGGGACCCTAGAGTTTTCCTTGGGTTCATTTCTTCTAAAACAAACTTTCATATAGGTACATTAGGAAAATTTCTCTTCTTGCATCCTTCTTCTTTCTTTCTCTTTCAAAAAGACACCATTAGCACAAGTTAAAAAGAACTTTTTCTTCTTGTCACTTCTTTTCTGCATCTTAGAGTAGTGAAATTCATGCTCTTAACCTTTTCCTAATTGTTTGCATCCGAACAAAAACATTTCAATTTGGGCTAAAATCTATTGCATTTCATTCCTACTTGAATGCATATTTAGCCTTCTCATCTAGTAATTAAAAATGCATTATGAATAAATCATAGTGCACATATGTTACACAACCTAACCACATTCACAAAATCAAACATCTAAACATACCTGAGAAAAGGCCCGACTAGGATTTCATCACCTAGCAGATACCTTACCCTTCCTGGCAATCCTACTTGGACTTCACTATCAAGGGGAGAATCCACTCTGTTCTTTGGCAGAGTATAAACTATAGGGGAAGTATATATTGGCTAAGTGACCCAGCTTGACTCTGGGCTCGTGAAGTGAGGGGAACAAGCCCCTAACACCAAGCCACGTACGGAACCTAACATAGAATTTTGAGCACCAAAACATAACCCAAAACCAACCTTAGACTACCTCTTTTAGGACCCATTCTAAAAGCCCAACTTCCCAAACACACTCTTCTAAGGCATAAGCCAACACGACTCTAAAATTTATTCTTAGGAATTTAACGTTTAGAGGCTGCTTGCCTTCATCTATTTTTCTATTTTTATCTAGTTTTTTGAGCTGGTAAGGATGCATTATTCTGAGCTCTAAAAACAACTCGAAACTTTCTTCTTTCTTCCAAAAACTTTTAGTTTTATGAGTTTCTAGAAATACACAGTAACTGACATCAGTTTTTCCACTGATGTAGACAACTAGTCTTCACCGACATCGGCTATCTAACTGACATTGGCAACTTACTTCACTGACCTCAATTTTTCCACCGACGTCAGTCACTGTCAAAAAAATTTCTTCTAAAATAGCAAGCTCAAAACCTAACTTTTTGGCTCTCAAACACACATTCCAGAATTCTAAGACTGAAACATACAATTTTTTTTGCCTTGGATAGTTTTGACACATAGTCAAACCAAAACTCTTGTTAACCATGCAAGGCAACAACCACTCCCACCTTCACCTTCTATATCAAGTCCCTAAATGGAGTATAATTTAGAAACTCAATGTACTCCTATCCAACCAACCCCAACTCAACCCCCTATTGTTCTCAAAGGGGACCAAGACTTTGAAAGGTCCCTTGACCTCAATGTCAAGGCTCTTCGCACTATCTCACGAGAAGTCAAACATGAGATCCTTTAGGCAACCCAGTTTATGGGATGCCAACTTCCTTAGTTGAAATGGCAATCATATCAATAGCCTCCATAACCCAACCCATGGTCACCCAGACTATTTCCTCAACTAACAACCCGACCATGACCAATATTTAAAGTGTGGCCTCTCCTTCTATTTTTGGACCTACCTCCATTGGGGCTTCTATACCCCCTCAACCAAAAACCATTCAACAAAGTTATACACCATTCCAAAACTTAATTGTCTTTATTCCACCTACTCTTGCACCCATAAATACAAGAGTGGCCACTTATCCTTTGGCTAGAATTGCCACCATCCAACCACCTTTGGTGACATCAGGTCAAGTTGTGCCTTCTAGCTTTATGACACAACCACCCTTGACTTCAACATCAGTCCCTATGACTAGTTACCAATATGTTGTGCCTATACGAGTGCAACCAACTATGTCATACGCTCCACCTAACACCTTACAAATGCCTTAAAACCTAGGGGGCACCACACCTGCAAATCCATCAACCGATCTAATCAAGATGTTGATGGATAAGGTGTCTAATCTTGAGACATCTATTTTGGGTTCAATAAATGTTCTCTCATATGAAGAAATCTATAATGAACCTATTCATCCTTCGGTCCCAATCCGACCATATCCTAGTTAGTGGGAACTTCCCAAGTTTACTTGCTTTTAGAGTAAAGAGGACCCACAGCAACATCTACGAGCGTTTAGACATGCTTGTTACCTTATAACACATGATGATGTGTTATTACTACGCACATTTCCCATGTCACTTTCTGGTGGTACCCTCGACTGGTATAGCTCTATTACCAGTCATTCCCTTTTTTCTTTCACTCAACTCACCCAACTATTCCTCGACCACTTTTCAATCAACATCACTAAGAAGGTCTCCATTACAGACCTCTATTCTATCAAATAATTTGACGATGAGTCAATCGCTAACTTCATTGCTCATTGGAGAGGTTTGATTAACTAACTCTCCTTTTCATTACCTCAAACTGAGCTCATTGAGCTCTTTTCATGAGCATGTGCCAATCACATCTCATCTACTTTGCGGGTTCAAACATTCTGCACATTTGACGAAGCTTTCACCATGGCCCAAAAGCTTGAACTCCGCACTGTCGAAGAAGATAAAGTCAAGTTGCGTAGTAAAAGTACTAACGCAAAAGCCAATGACCCTTCTTCTTCCCACTCCAAATTTAAGGGATAGACAAATGTTGTGGTACTTAGATCATCTTCTTCTATCACAGCTAACCAATCTGAACCCTCCACATCATAAAGCATTACATGACAATTCCAACAATGATACGTACAGTGTCAATACACTCCAATAAGAGAATCATATGCTTCCATCAAGCAGGGGGTCCTCAATCTCCCTCAAATCTGACCACCTCAATTTGACCCCTAAAAAGCCATCCCTACATGGTATAAGGAAAATGACTTCTATAATTATCATCGTGTCAACAGTCACGACATAGACAACTGTAAAACCTTCAAAAACATTATTCAAGACATGCCAGATAAGGGAGATCTTGTTTTGGATAACCCAAATACACTGGCTAACCATAACATAGATATCTTTATACAATCATTCCCTAACCATCCCCTTAGTCAAAACAACATTCAGACCATAGATGATGACCTTTAAGAGTGAAATATACGCACGGTCAACATGATCTTTCCTGTCATTCCTAACCAACCTCTCCCACAGTCTAAAGAGGTTAATCAACCTATTTCTCCACCACAGGTAGAAGATCCCTCTTCTCCTATTTGTCCACCATAGGTAAAAGAGCCTTCTTATCCTATTTGTCCTCCACACGTGGAGGATAGTCCTCCATCCAGCCCCCTTTCACATGTAGGAGAGACTACTTTGACCTCTCCCATATTGGAGGATGTTTTGATGGCACCAACACTAGTAGCCTCAACCTCATCCTTCTTATCATCAATGGGGGATCATACCTTCCCGATACTCAACCACACACAGAAGCCATGAACATCCCTACGCTCTATCTAACTGAAGAGCCACAATCTCCAATCCCTTCTCCACTGAGAGAGGAACTCGTCACCTCACCTACTTTGGCCGAAGAAGATCTAGTGAGGGTAGATTTAAACCTCGCCCCACACAATAGTAGTCCTCACATGATGCAAATGAAGGATACTAAACCACGTCAGAGAACTCCTCCCCCACCATCACCATTGCCCTCTATTTTGGGCCCACATCCATCCACCTTAATAGGAGTGCTCCCTACTCCAACATCATACAAAAACAAATCATGTCCATTAATACCTTTATCTGGCAAAAACATACACCCTCCAAAAAATCCAATACCTCTCACCACAAAAGTGTCATCTACACATGTGGTCACACCACCAAACAAAAAGATGGTACGGAAAACTCCTCTAATAACTCTTAAATAGAAGTTGCCAACCTCCATTGCAATAAAATGTGCAGACCCACTAGCAAGTTCCTATGCTTTGGTGTTACGACAATTGTTGCAGACTTCTAGCATCACTCTCCCACCTCTTAAGCCATACCAACCTCTTGGACCAAAACCATCTTGGTTCGACAACACTATAATTTGTGCGTATCATCGCACACCTGGACATGACACTGAGCATTGTTGCACTCTTAAAGCTGTCAATCATTAACACTTGAAAAAGGACACCCTTTTTATTAAGGATCCTCTTGACCACCCTTTCGACAAACCACTGACACCATCCCATGTCTCCCAAACCTCTTCACCTTCACACTCATCAACTCTCAGATCAAAACCATCTTAGATCAATGATACTAAATTTTGTGTGTATCATCGCACACCTAGACATGACACTGAGTGTTTCTACGCTCTTAAAGTTGTCATTCGTCAACATTTGAAAAAGGACACCCCTTTCATCAAGGATCCTCTTAACCACCCTTTTAATAAACCATCGACACCATCACATGCCTCTCAAACATCCTCACCTAAATTGGGATCCCAACGCAAGACTAAGGTCCCTCTACCACCTTCAACCCCATTATTCAAAATCAACACCATCAATGTGGCCACTAGGTTACAAACCATGAAGGATAAAGGGAAAGAGAAGGTTTCTATCCCTTGGACATATCCATTCGTCAAGCCTCCTTAACCACCACAACCCAAGATTTCAATCTTGGGCACATCCCAACCAACATCTTCAAGGCCAATTCACGACTCCAAAGTGAAACAACTTTACCAAAACCTTGTGAAGACATCTTTGTATGACCTAATACAAAACTCTCCATAACATCACCAAGTCTTAATCAAATCTCTACATGTAGTGGAGGTCTAACATGAATACCCCCAACCAATGGCTGCTTTAGTCAAATCATGACCAACCATTGCCTCCATCACTTTCAATCATTCTGAGATTCCAAACTCCAACCTAGAAGATCAAGATCTCACCCTCTTAAACTAAAGCCTATCAGGAAAAAAGCTTCATAGGATGCATCCTCGCATCACACTCCTTGTCTAAGAGGAGCTTTAACATCTTCTCTCTGTCTCATCTATCTAACCCATTCATTATTCATAATGGGTGTCAAACATTGTCCCTATCACAAAATAACTAGGGGAATTCAACTTTATACTGACTATCATGACCTCAACCAAGCATTGACCAAACATCAACCAACCAAGCATCAACCAAACATCAACCAACCAAGCATCGACCAACACATGACCAATATGGAAAGAAGTAAATGAGGCAAGTTTGCTCCTAATTGGCTCAGACCTTATATCATAATAATGCACAAGTATAGATCAGGGACTTATCATCTATCTTCTCTTGAAGGCCGACCATAACTTGAGTGCCTTAATGCCTCACATCCTCAACCATTCTATTGTTAATCAAGTAATCATTCACTTGAAGTTTAACTTGAGCTCATCCCTTGAGTAGCTCCCTGTCATCCTCATTCCTATTCCTTTCAGCCCTTTTTTCCTATAAACATTAGTTAATCCTTTTTACATTAATACTTTGTCCTACTAAAAGGGAAACCCTTAAACCTCTATAGGCTAGTCCATGACTAAAAATTCAGTCCAAAAAACATATAAAACTAGGATGCCTATTCAAAGGTCATAAAACTATAAATGTAGATTGTTCCCTTGAAGGATAGCTACATAATTGATGTAATTGATAGATTTCTCCCTTGAAGGACAGCTATTCAAAGACATTCAACCATACAAAGCAAAATATAGACCAATTCCTCGAAGGATGGCTATGCCTAAATTTTGCTACAAATAGCACTCTCTCAAAAGCTTCTTGCATTGATCAGCTTCACATATGACCACAAAACAAAACAACATCCCCATGTAGACTTCCTGCCTTGATCAGTCTACCCAAAAAAAATGACTGACAAACTATTAAGTCATGGACTTGCCTATAGTCATTCTCAGGGTCACCTATAAAAGGGGCAAAATTATCCTTGTTAAAAAGGGTTTCACTATCCTCACATCTCTTATACTCAAACCTATTACCCTAACATACCCAAGGGATTTTGAGCTCACTTAACATCAAGTGATTTGAATACTTCTTTAACACAAAAAATGGTCAATGACGTAATGCATGAATGGGTTTTTTGTTTGAAATAACCTTATCTATGCTATCATTATGGTCCTTGTCAATGAAAGAGCAATGCACCTTTCACTTCTTATACATCTTTGTCATACAACCAAACCCAATCAAACCTAACCAAACCAAACCAAAACATTTTCAGACCACTAACATATCATACCCCATTCACACTAGTTTCTATGGAAACCAATACACATGGAAACTATCGACCAAACACAATTTATGTCAAGCATATACCATCACCAATATGGAAATTTGCTGAAGCATAAATATACTCATTTCATTTTTAGCATACATCCATCACCAATATGGAAAATTGTTAGGGATGAAAAACCATATAACTTATGTTACAAAATACACCATCACATAATATGGAAAAGGCTATAACATCATCATACATTCATCATTTCAAGCATGTACCATAACACATATGGGAAATGCTAACAACATTAACATGACCAAACCAACTATCAACATCTTTAACCATTCCTCCCTTTTAGGGAGAACTACATTGGCTTGAGGCCCTTCAAATAGGGGCTATGTAGGTAGCACTCAGATGACACAGGATCTTCTGAGGTTAGCTCGGCCACATTCATTCATTCATCTACCTGATGGACCAACCATATAACCTTTAACCATGACTTAACCTCAACCAACACAATCCATAACCTACACTCTTCTTCCCTTTTGGGGAGAACTACATTGGCCTAAGGCCCTTCAAATAGGGGCTATGTAGGTAATACTCAGTTGACACAGAGTCTTCTGGGGTTAGCTCAGCCACATTCATTTGTTCATCTACCTGATGGACAAACCATTTCACCTTTAACCATGACTTAACCTAGTCAAACCCAATCCTTAATTGACTCTCTTCTTCCCTTTTGGGAGAACTACATTAGCCTGAGGCCCTTCAAACAGGGGCTATATAGGCAGCACTCAGTTGACATGGGGTCTTCTGAGGTTAGCTCAACCATTCCTTCATCTGTCCATCTAATGGACCAACTATCTATACCAACCCAAAATCATGACCAAACAACTAGCCCTAACACTAAAAGAAGTCACCTTAGATTTCTCATAGGGCACATTAGAGATCGCATACATCTCCCCATCCACAACACACACTATACTTGAGATGACTTATATCTCACCCTGACTCGACCAATGACCTTGGAGATCGCGACTATCTCCTCAGACCACGAGCACTTCTGAGACAACTTTGCCTTGCTTGTTTTGATTGCATATGCTACCTCATGAATAGTTAGAAAATTGTCCACAACCCTCACAAGTATCGGATCATGCTCCAGTTGATCCCCACTACTTGTGACATTTTTGTGATTTCTAGGAGCACTTCTTTAGCATAGGATACTTGGAACACGACAACCATTAGAGCTACAACTTGGATCATTTTACCCAATCAGCTATGACTAAAAATCTGGGGCCCAATTATTTCAATTTTAGCACTCCTTGACCTTTGACTGTGACAATTTGACCTATCTATCACGTGAAGTGGTATATGCACAATCCCAACTTTTGCAGTGTTCACACTCAAACTTCACCATATCCATCCACTATCTATCAAATCATCACCCGATATTAGGTTACCTTCCCTCAACTCCCACTTTGAGGGGGGACACCTTATCCCATACCTAGGGAAACTTACTCCTATTTTTGTCTTGCAGTTCATCAAGAACAACCAACAAGACAAAAAGGGGCAAATGTAGACACCAAAATAGTGTCAACCCCCCCTTGGTCCCTTTCTAACTTTCACATGCCTATCCTATACTTTATTAATTTAAAATTCTTATTTTAAATTAATCATCCCCTTTAGACACCTCAACTTGGATTCCTCACCCTTAGACCATTTATCACCCTATAATAATCATAATTACCTAAGACCTATTTCAACTCCCCCACTAACTCCCACGCCTAATAAAACCTGCCTTTTGACCGTTCATCAATGGCAGTTGAACTTGGCAGATGGAAGAACGGGCAAAAGGATAAAAATAACCTTTTTACCCATTCCCTAGCCACTGACGTCAGTCAACCATTGGCCAATGCCGGTGGAATCACCGATGTCAATTGCTTAAAACTAAATTCTAACCTTGGCTGCACCCCTGAATGCTAATTCTCTGGCTCCCAAATCTGAATTCTTCCTCTCCTAGACTCTAAAACATCAAGGCAAGCTTTAGTATGAGGCATCAGGATTCTATCATCACTCTCCAGGCTAAGAAACTTTGTAGAATTCACTCCACACCAGATTGAAACATTGCATGAGGTCTCCTACATTAGCCATAACAAAACAAGTTTTCTACACTTTTGGTTCTCCACCAAGAGCTAAGTATTATTCTGGTTTATATTTCAGTATTTTTAGAATGCATTGGTGATTAGTCCATTGAATATTCTTGAGTACTGTTGATAGAGAACCCAACTTTATTCCTAGAGCCTTCCTCTCATTCTTATTCTCTTTCCACCCCTGTCCTCTACCTTAGCCCTTTTCTAGACCATATTCACTGCCCTGCAACCCTACACAAACCATTAAACTCTTAGACTCCTTCCAGACTCCTTTGTTGACCACAGACTTTTCCTAAAACCCGTCTAAGGCCCATTACCCCTATCGACATCGACATCAAGGCCCATTTCCCTCCCGATGTCGGTAGACTAACCGACATCAGCAACATTGACCAATTAGCAATGGCAGACTAACTGGCATCGGTAATTGTGAGAGGTAGATTGCAAGAATCAAGTACACGTTATCTATTTCTCTTCTTTATCATTTCATCATTTCTCTTTCTAGCAACACTCTTTTGTCAAATAAGTGGACTGTCATCCCTCAAGGAAGTCTTTGCACTTCTTGGACCTAGCTTTGCTTGGTAGTCCACCATATATCTATCTAACATTTTCTTTGTTTAAGTCTTTCTTATCTACAGGTGTCATCCTCCACAGCTAAAGAGGAGCCCCTACAACATCTGGATAATGGTGTGCAACTTAATCCGGGTATCATCTAACCCCTGACCATTATCTTTAGTTTCTTATTTCTTCTGAATGTGAAAAGCAAAAATGAGTAGAAACATATCCTTTTCCTTCTTTCTAAAATTATTAGCTCTTTTTCAACATTCTAATATCTTATGACCATAATCATTTGAGATACTGCATATGCAAGAATCATTCTAATAGCCTCAAACCATAATCCTAATGCAAAATTTTCTTCAAAAATATATTCCCTCAAAAGATATACAAATTAATTTGCCAAATCATCTTCTTGTCATGCAACATAACCAAGACCCAATAGCATCCACCATGCTTCAATTTTTAAAAGTGTCTCCTTGAAGCCTAGAAGAGACACCTCACACAATAGGGTTCTAGAAATAAATCTCAAGAGATTCACACATCTCCTCTATTTCTTCCTTGATCTTGTGTTTTTCTTTTAGAATTCGTTTAAGTATGTCTAACATTTTTACCCTACTAACCTTATCATTTATGATGTTTTTCATCTTCTCAACTTTTTCAACTTTCTTATCTTGACAAAGCTCATGCTCAAATGTAACAAGAGATTCTTTACAATCCTTCTTATCTAATTCTTTATCTACTATAGCAAGTAATTCATTTTCAATCTTAAACTCAACCTGATCAACCTTTACTATTTTGGGTCTCCAAACCTTAATTTGACTCTTCTCATATCTTTTAGGGGCTCTGTAACCTTTGACATACTTTGAATATCTCTTTACTTTATTTTGACATAATTTAGCAATATGTCCAACCTCATGACAACAAAAGCAAACAATATTTCTCATACCTTTTTCTTGAATGTGACTGAGATCTCCCTTTGACTGATTGCTTCTCCTCATACAATATCTTGCCCTATGACCAACATGATGACAAACAAAACAACGGCCATGAAAAGAATTTGGAAACTTGAAATCATTGGGCTGCCTAATTGACTTCTTTGATTTGCCTTCAAAACCTGCATCTTTCTTTCCGTGGACTGATATTTCATGATCTTTTTCAACCTTGATTATAAGCTTCTCATGATTATCCTTTAAAGATCCTAACTCAACCTTCAATTGATTACATTCTTCTTCTTTTGATGTTAAAATTGAATTTTCAACCTCTAACTGATTCTTAAGATCTTGAATAAATATATTATTTTCTTGTACTTCTATAGCCAACTTAGAATCCAAGATACACACCTTTTCCTTAAGAGCCTCAACCATAGATTTCAATTCTTGATTCTCCTTCTTTAGTTTCTTGTCCATCTTTGTGCTTTTCCTTGATCTACCTTCAAGCTGTTAAACCCTTTTTGAAGGAACCTGCTCTGATACCAATTGTTAAGCACAAAATATACTAAGAGGGGGGGTGAATTAGTATATTATATATCTTATAAAACTTTCCCTTTATCAAATTCCACTTAATCAAACATTCAAGATATGCAATAAAACTCAAATAATAAACATCACACAAGACAGAGAGAGACACCAGATATAACGTGGAAACCCAATGTGGGAAAAACCACAGAGAATCAATCTCAAATATATTCATGAGAACAACCCCACAAGAGCACCATACCCCTTTGTCAAGTACAAACCTCAGCTACAATTCATGAGCACCAACCCACAAGAGCTTCAAACCCCTTTGCCGAGCACCAACCTAGCACCTATTCGTGAGCACCAACCCATAAGAGCATCAACCCCTTTGCTGAGCACCAACCCACAAGAGCACCAACCCCTTTGTGTATACCACACACCTATCTCTCAATGTTGCTATCTCAACAAATGATAGATCAATACAATATCTCCTTCCTCTCTCTCACCTTTGCTCTTCTAAGCTAGATATAACAAATACAAATCATATTCATCTCTCACAATTGCTCTTCTAAGCTAGATATTACAATATCAAATCAACCTCTCACACCATATTACAAATGGCTACTAAATCCTTTATTTATAGCTTTCCAAATGACCTTTGGCCTTCCCCCTTTGTGACCCTTCAATCCTCATGGAAAATGGTGCCAATCTTGGATGACCCTTCATATTCAAGCCTTTGAAAAGTCATGTGGTGACCCTTCATGACCAAAAATGTCTTTCCCACTTTTGTCCTTATCTTTGGTGACTTTTTGTATTCCTTAAAGTATCCCTTCATGAGAAATTCACCCTTACTCTTCTGTCTTCACTTGGTGACTCTTGGTATTCCCCAAGATGACTCTTCATGGGAAAATGTGTCCCATCCTTCTTTTGTCTTTACCCCGTGGCTCTTAGACTTCTCCATGGGCCCTTCTTTTATCTCATATGCAACCAAAAATAAATTCATTAATATTAAATAAATATTAACTAATATTAGCCAAGATATATTTATTACCAACAACATTAAATGCAATGGGGCCTTTATCACCAATAATGCTAAACCTTTGACATCAATGACAATATTTCCAACATATGGTACACAAATTCCATATCTAGACAAATAAGGTTATCTAAATGATGGTTTATGGTAACTCTATTTTGATGGATCATGTAATAAACATGGTATAAGGGCTGGTATGATTCTTATTTCATCCTCAAATCAAAGGTACTATGATACTATAAAATTTCAATTTGGATGGTTAAACAACATAGTAGGATATGAGGCTTTAGTTCATAGTTTGCAATGGGATAAAAATATGGGAGCTAACCTCTTTTAGGAATTTGAACATAGTGATATTGTGTTACATCAAATAAGAGGTCTAAATGTGTGTAAAAAACCATTGTTAAAATCATACAGACATAGGGTATGGGATCTTTTATAAGACTTTGATGCATTTGACATAAAAGTAGTGCCTAGAAAGAGAAATAAGCATGCAAATAGGTTGGATACAATAGGATCCTAATTTGACATTATAGTTGATGTAAGGATTGATAAAAATTAGCCACATAGGATTATGATAAAATTATTCATTTCATACAAGAAGAGGTTGAATTCTCTTCTAGAAATTAGTCAAAACATTTCCATCAATATAGTGATCAAATAGTTCATCTCAAGTCTAAAAAATTACCCAAGTTTCTTGTCACACTTGAGAATATTTCCAATATGGATGATGAGGTAATAAGGGATAAATATTATATGTATACCAAATAAGAACATTATGCAAGCATTAACATAGTCAATGGGAAAGCTCTCAATCTTGGTAAATTATTCTTTCAATCTCTAAAAGAATCCTTTTTTTATTTATGTAAAGAGTTTGTTGATGTGTTTGCATGGAAGTATAGTGATTTAAAATTATTTGATCCTAGATTGGATCAACACACAATTGAACTAGAAGAAGATACAAAAATAGTGAGGAAAAGACAAAGACCAATCAACCCAAAGTTAGAATCTTTGATGAGAATAAAGCTTCACAAATTGACTGAATCAACTATCATATTTCCCATCAAACATTCCACTTGGATGGCTAACCTTGTTCCCATGAGGAAGAAGAATAGATAAATCATATTTTATGTAGACTTTTGTGAATTTAATAAGGCCTAACTCATGGACCATTATCCCTTACCATCAATGGAATAACTATTAATGTTAGTGGCTGGTTCAAAAAGTTTTTCATTGTTAGATGGTTATAGTGAGTATAAATAAATATTTTTGAAGGAAGAGGATCAGTTCAAAACAATATTCACCACTTATTGGGACACCTTTACATATCAAAAAATGTCATTTAGGTTATCCAATTTAGGAATAAAATTCCAAAGTGCCATGGATATGGTATTTTAAGCTTTGATAAGTAGGTTTGTTCTTGTGTACTTGGATGATGTTACAATTTTTTTAAAGAAGGCAAGTGATCACATACTTCATATTAGTGAGGTATTTGAGATATGTAGGAAATATGGGGTGTCACTTAACCCCAAGAAGTGTGCATTTTTTATGCATGAAGGTAAACTCATTTTCATGTTATTTTTAAGCATGGTTTTAGTATTAACCCAAAAAGAGTAGGATTTATTCTTCCATTGTCCTTTCCTAAGCATAAGAAAACATTTCAAAGTTTCCTTGACAATATTAACTTTATAAGAAGTTATATATCTGATTTTTCAAGTTTTTCAAGGCCTCTTATAGCTATGTTCAAGAAAAAATAGAATTTTTATTGAACCAAATAAGGCATGAAAAGTTTTGAAGAAATCAAGAAAGAAATAGATAGTTTTCTTACTCTTATCAATCCTAATTTTTAAAATTATTTTTGTGTTGTATGAGTATGATAATGTTGATAGAATTTTAGGAATATTAACACAAAAAAATTATCAAGGTTTAGATTAGCCTATAGCGTTTTTTAGTTAAGGATTGGAAGAGTATGAAACAAGGTACACATAAAAATGTGTTTTCCATATTCAAATGTCTTAATTTTTTTAGGCACCTACTATCTAACAACAAGATCCACATGATGGTTGCCCATCCTAGCATCAAAGAGTTCTTGTTAAAAAAGGACATAAGTGAAAAGAGAGTAGTGTGGATAACAAGGGTCATGGAATATAACATGTAAATAAGGGTAACCAAGCTTATTAGAGGCAAAGGGTTGTGTAAATATTTGAATCAAGACTTGCAGGAAAGTAAAGACCTAGTTTTTGTCTTGAATGATGAAGATATTGCAACTAATCATATACCTTCAACAAGCTAGTTTCAAGATATGATAAGGTACCTTCAAAGTGATATGTATCCTACAAACTTAATTGTTTTAAATAAAAGGTATTTTAGGTTGTAATCTATTCCTTTTCTACTTGTTGATGGTGTGCTATTCAAAAAGGATGTTAATGACATGTTGTTGAGATGCATAAAGCCAAGTCAAGTTGAAATATTACTTGAATAATTTCATGATGGATAAGGTAAAGGCCACTTTTTAGAAGGGATTAAAGCCATCAAAATAATAAGGGGTTGATATTATTGGCCAATTTTTTTTTAGAGATTGTCATGCTTGGGTAAGGAAGTGCAAGTGTGCATATTTTATAGGAAAGGAAACACTTTTTGCCTTACATCAACCTATTTCAATGAATCAAACCTTTTTCCACTGGGGTTTGTAATTCATTAGTCTCATCAATACACCTTATATATTATGCCAAAAGAATATTCTCACATCCATAGATTAATTTAATAGATGGATAAAAGTAGTTGCTTTGAAGGAAGAAAATGAATCTAGTGTCTTATACTTCTATAAAGGTTTGATCATAATATTTTGTGTTCCTTCCACTATAATTTTAGATAATTTATGGAATTTTTAGGGTCTAAAATCAAACAATGGGTTGTTCAAAATGGTGTGTATCTCAATAATTATTCCAATTATTATCCATAAGGAAATGGCCTTGCTGAGTCTAGTAATAAAAAAATTATTAAATATCATTAGGAAAACAATTAAAGATAATCAAAGGACTTGTAATTTGTAGTTAAAGTAATATTTATGGGCTAATAGGATCACCTTCAATAGGTCCATTGCAAATTCACCCTATAAGCTAGTGTATGTGAGAGAAGATAGAATGTCAATCTCACTTGAGCTCCCTGCTTTGGAGCTAATGCATCAGCTAGAATTTTTGGAGAGTGAGCCTTTGGAAGTGAGATATTATAAACTTATGAAGTTATAATAATTCATTAATTAGTCCATGTTAGCTATGGAGATACATCAAGCACAAGTGAATAAAATGTTTTTTAGAAGAGCATATTCAAGGAAATTAAAAGAAGGTGACTTAGTTCTCAAATGGTATGAGGATAGGACCAAACCAAGAATACACATAAATTTTGACTCACTTTGGATTGGTTATTACATGATTTACAACTATAAGCCTCATAATGCCTTCTAACTAGCCAAGAAGGAAGGTAAAGAGCTCCCAATACTAGTTAATGGGATTCATCTTAATCATTGTTTTTGAAGATAGGTAATTCTTTGTATATATTAGTGTTATATTATCACTTTCATCCAAGTGTTATCTTTTATATTTTTAGTTGGTAGTTGTATTAGTTTTCAATCCCCTAAGTGCTTATGCACAAGTGTTATTATTTCATAAAAAAAGAATTTTCAGTTTTAGATTTGCATCAAAAGGTATAATAGAGTTTATCATGATAAAATTAGATTGGTTGAATATTTTCATGACTCCATATCCCAATGTAATACCAAGGCTACTAGTCTTGAGTGGTTTGTAGGCAAATATCCCCAGGAGGTCACCAAGAATGTTGGCATATTTTTACACCATTGGTAAAGGGTATGTGTAAAACAAATTTGAGGTCATTTATTTTTTCTTAGTGGAAAATAACATATTTTTGATAAATTATGATAAATTTTCAAAATTTAAGGTAAAGTGAGTCTAACTTATTTCTTGTAAAGTCTACCAAAACCTTTGGTAATGTCTTGCCAAGTGAGTCAAGTTCATTATCTTAAAAGTCATTTAAAGTTATTTAACATGATACAAGATCAATTACAGGTTCTCATCAGTAAATTTAAGGTTATTTTAATATTACCATGTTGTTTTTTCTTTGTAATTTTTCTCAAACATACTCAAAGCATGAAACAAGTGTAAATGAGGTTCACAGTGCAAAAAGGCATCTTGGTATGTTTAGTTACTTATGTACAAGTATTTTGAAAGACAAATTTCTTGGATTGAGTTAATATACAAAATAATAAATCTTTAATAAATATAAAACCATGCTCATGAATAGGTCACAGGTCCAAAAATGGCAGAAGTTTCCTCTATTTCTCTATCGAGCTCTTTGCAAGCTAGTAAGGGCTATTTTTAAATGTTTGGTTCATGAAGGAGAAAAAGAGTTGGATAAAATTATATTAGGGGAGGATAGGTTACAATATTACATAAATATTACATTAATTATTTTTAGGTTATATGATCTTAATTTTATGAACCATCGCTAGAAGGAAAAGTGCTTTGAAACCTCAATAACCTAGTTTTAGGCAATATAATTACAGTTTTTTACTATTTGATTAAAATTTAAAGTTTTTTGATATATTAGGTGCAATAATTAACCCTAATACACCTTAATTAATTAAATTTTCAATGCAAATAATGGTGAAACTTGTAGGTATAGGTTACAGGGTTTCAAGAATGCAAGGGGGATAGTTAGAAAGGGGGTTTTAAGAGGTTTTAAGTGATTGATTGAGGGTATATAATGGTTTTAATGGATATACTAGATAATAAAATTTATAATTAAAAATTAATTAGGTATTTATACCTCATATAACTCAATAAAATGTCAAAACTTAGACCTACAATCATGCAGAAATGAGAAAATGCAAGTTGGGACAACACTAAAAGTGCATATATTGAGTCTAACTAAATTAAATATCATGAATATTTACATGGATGTATTGTTTTATTTTATTGAATTTTTATAGGTTTTTTAATATCCTTAAACCCCATTATGAGAGATAAAATGTCAAAACATAGGTCTACACCATGAAGGAAATAATGGTTCTTAACTAATTAACTCATGGATGGAGTGTGAAATGAGTGTTCCTAAAATTTATAAGGGAATATAATGATATGAGAGTGTGTATAATTATTTTTAAGGTCTGAATAAATTCTTATACAATGAAAAATAATACAAAATATGCTTAGATCACTAAAAAATATCTGTAGGCAACCCTGTCGGCAACAAGTAGACACTTTTTTGAGAATTTTTGTTTGAGAGTTTGGTGAAGTATTTAAAATATTTTAAAAATTATAAAGTTATTAACTAATTATACCTATACATTTATACTAATGGTAGTGTCTAGTGAGACCTATAACTCATTTTAGACCCCTAAATCCAAATCAGGGTTTCTTGAGGCCTAGAAAGCACAAAAGGGCATTTTTGAAAGTTGTATGTGGATTTTGGAGCTGAAATTTTGTTTTAAGTTATATGAAACCATTTTTATTATTTTATAATCTTCATTATACCCATCATATATTCAAATAATTTAATTTCATCAAGTTTTAGGTTCTCAATATGCATTTGGCAAGCTTATCAAGATGAAGAAAATGGACATATCCAATAAAGATCAGTGTAGAGAGCTCTGATAGTTCATAATAAAATAAATATAAAAAAGGATATTAAATTAGTAAATGAAAAAATAATACATTTATCCATTACATATTCCAATTTTGAGGAATAAGAGCCCGAACCTATTAACAATCTCCATCAATGCATAAAAATCTTCAACAAACCTTGCCAAGTCAATCACTTGTGTTATTTACCATTTGGAGAACAAGAAGAGGTAAATTTTAAAAAAAAAAGGATTAAAGGGTGGAAGGATTATTAAACAACATAAATAATAATTTTTTTTATTTCTCTCTTATACACCATGGTTATGAGGGAAAAGTCAAATCAACATAAATAAGCTTTCAAACAACCCTATCAAGGTGGAGAGACATCATGAAAAAATGGATGGGTTAGTTGAAGACTTGAACAATAATTTAAGTCATATATCCATGGAGGAGACTTATTAATAAATAAAAACATGAAAACAACTCACTTTTACACCAATTTGGAGCTATTTGAGGAAGTTGATAGAGAGAAACATGCAAGCAATAATATAGATGCATATGTGGATCAAACTCCAAGAGACAAGAAGGATAGTTACACTCACTAAAAATATGGAGAGTATCAATTAATTTGAATGAGTTGTTAAAAAGAATTAAATAAATATTATCAAGACCTATTCAAGCATTGAATACCATCAAGGCATGCAAGGAGACCAATTCCCTTCAAGATAGGTCATGAATAAGGACCTAAGAATTATTTAATACATTCAAACAAGACTACCTCTCCATCCTACACATATTTACAAGAGAAATAAGTTAAAATATAACATGTAATATATAAGGATTTAATATAAAATTCATGTAATTTAGATAATATAAAATTGGTTGAGAAAGGAAAAGAAAAAGATGACTAGGCATGATGACTTATCCCTAGTTTGGGGTTACTTTGTCTCCTCTCTCCTAACTCCCATTTTTATATGTACATTTTTTGAAACATGAGATCATTATGATTTTTTATATACATAAAATCTACCAAAATTTTGTACTACATCACCTTTGAATGATAAAAATCTTATTTTTCTTCATTTTCATGTTAATCATGAAGTGTGTGCCTTATGTTCATTGATGTAACCGAGTGAATGATTGATTTTTATATGTTTATGTCTAAATTTTTCACCTTTATGTAACATATAATAATTATTTCAAGTCATAACAAGTTCTAATTCTATATTTTACCTAATTTGTAAGTGAATTCATCTAGTGTTTGTTCCTTCCATGCTAATGTGAATTTTTATCGAGATCTTTGTATGAAATATTGATGTAAGATTCATATAGATAAAGGTGAAGTTAATGTGTTCAAGTTATTTATCTTACCAAGTATGTCAATTATAGGCATAATTAGCTAAAAAAATTGGTATGTCACCCCTAATTTTTAACTTTTATATTTTATTTCAGTTTGATTACTGCTCCCTTTACCCTTTAACTAGTCACTAAATCACTAAATTAGACCTTCAAAAAAAATTGGCTCTAAACTCCACATACAACTTCCAAAATTTCCATTTTGTATTTTATAGGCCTCAAGAAACATTGATTTAGATTTTGGGGTCTAAAATTAGTTATAGGCATCATTAGAAACTACCCTTAGTATCATTAGATAGGTATCAATGGGGAAGACCTAGAGAATTTTTAAAATCTTGGAAATACTTCACCAACTTCTCAAATAAAAATTCTCAAAAAAGTGCTTGCTTGATGCCTATAGGGGTGCCTAGAGATGTTTTTTAAGTTATCTAATCAATTTTAAATTATTTTTCATTTTATAATAATGTATTTAGACCTTAAAACTAATTATACACCCTCTCATATCATTTTATGCCCTTAAAAAGGTCTGAAACACTCATTTCACACTCCATCCATGAGAAAATTAGTCAAAATTAAATGACATAAAAAAATAAATTGATGTCAATGTTTATGATATTTAATTTAGTAAAACTCAAGATATGCACTTTTTAGTGTTGCCCCAACTTGTATTTTCTCATTTTTGTATGAATGTAGGTCTAAGTTTTAGCATTTTATTGAGTTATATAAGGTATAAATACCTCATTAATTTTTAATTTTAACCTTTATGTTCCACTATAACCATTAAAACCATTATATACCCTCAATTAATCATGTCAAATCTCCCAAAAACTACTTTTTTGATTGTCCCTTTGCATTCTTGAAACCCTGCAACCTGCACCTGCACCTTTCACTATTATTTTCATTTAAAATTTAATTTATAAATGTGTATTATGGTTAATTATGCCCCATAATATATAAAAAAACTTTCCACTTGCATCAAATATCTAAAAAATGCAATCATATTTCTTGAAACTGAGCTATTGAGGTTTTATAAGAGTTTTAGAGAACTTTTCCTTCTAGTGATGGTTCATAAATTTAATCCCATATAAAATAAAAATAATGAATGGAATATTGAGGTAATATGGGACCATATTTTACTATAATATAATTTTATCCAACTCTTTTTCTCCTTCATGAACCAAACATTTAAAAATAGCCTTTACTAGCATGCAAATAGCTCGATGGGAAAATGAAAGAAACTTATGCCATTTTTGGACCTATGAGTTGTTCCTAAGCATGGTTATATATTTATAAAGGCTTTGTGACATTTTTTATATATTATTTAATCCTAAATCCATAAATGGAGTCTTCCAAAATACCTGTACATAAGAAATCAAATGTGGTAAGATGCCTTTTTGCACTTTGAACCTCATTTGCACTTGTTCCATGCTTTGAAGATGTTTGGGAGAAATCACAAAGAAAAAAATAATGGAATATTGAAATGAGATTTAATTTAATTATTAAAACCTTTAATTGCTCGTGTATCATGTTAAATAACTTAAAATTACCTTTAGGATAATGAACTTGACTCACTTGACAAGACATTACCAAATGTTTTGATATGCTTTGCAAGAAACAAGTTAGACTCATTTTAACTTAGATTTTGAAAAGTTTTCTTAACTTATCCAAAACATTTTATCAACCAATAAACAAAACTATATGAATTAAAATTGGTTTTTCACATACTCTTAACCAATGGTGGAAAAATTTCCAATAATAACAAAGATAAATATTGGATTTTTAAGTCTTTAAGTATCCTTATATTCTTAAAAACCTATAGGTGTTCATTATAATCACTTATATCCTTATAAGTGGACAAAGTTTCTCTTCTATGACAATGACATGATAATACTTGATAATGAATATTATAAATATAGTTATAATGTGGAGATTAAACATATATGGGTTGAAAAAGAAATGTTACCTTTGAGTGTAATAAATATTGCTATAGTTATCTTTGATAGTGATTTTGTTACATAAATCCTACATTCTTGTTATGTAGAATTTCATGTAAATTTTTTGAAATCCAAGATATGCTTGGATTAAGATTTAGTTAAAAAAACTCAACTTATGTGATAGTGTAGTATCATAATAAGTTTGTTGCACTATTAGTGGTAAAAGATCAAGTAATATGGATCTTGGGTTATGTGTTACAATGTTTTTGAAATCAGGAAATACCTATAATATGTGAAAAATATTATGAGTAAAGATATATTGGTTTTTTGAGTTATCTTAAATTTTGATTGTATATTATATTGTGTCTAAAATTAGTGAATACTTCACATCTTGTATATTATTCTGAGTAGATATATACTAGTTTTATGAGTTATTTTATGTTTGACTATATATTATTGAGATTTAAAAGTCTATGATGCATCTTGCTTATCTATCTTGTATCTTCTAGTTTAGAGGATGATTTATAGTATTTAGGGTGCATATTTTTATGCTAAACATAATTTTCCTTTAAAGAATCTTGTATGTGACATAAAAATAAGGCAAAGAGTTAAGCCTATGTGGAAAATGACCTAGATATTGTAATATGAACTATAAAATACGTTGGCCAAAGTAATATTAAAATTTAATAAATTATCTATCCACTATAATTTCTTATTTTCATGTTGTATTAAATCATATTATATGGGGGTAAATTCATGGTATGTGTGATTGATTGCATGTGATAGTGATTGTACCCATGTATTATTCTCGAATAGTTTTGGATGCTTGCATCATTTTTATATATCCCTTCATGAAGGGAAGGTCCACTCACATTAGGGAGGTGTGTAGGATACCATTGGTTTTTAGTTCTAGGTAAAGTGATCATTTGATGCTCTCCCTCTTTACATTTTATCCAAGCTTGATACTAATGCTCACTAATGGATTAAGTATCTATTAAAAATATGATTATATGTATGATTCATTTGTATAACTTTATTTATGGGATTTTACGTTATTGAATTTATAAACTATGACATTACAATGGTATAGTTGGATGCATGGTATTGTTATTATATAGCATGACAATAATATGGCTATAAATAAGAAAATCTACTTGTATATTATGACTTAATATAATAAAGTGGCTATATGAATGCCCTTACACAACAATGCATTTTTAATGGGTTTGTAACATCAATATCATGGGATATGTGAGCTTATACAATAATAAATATATGCTTAGATGCTATTTTTAATGGTTTAGTCATAAATAGAAAGCTAAGTAATAAGTTTATTCGACCTTAATGATGTATTTTGGTATTTGAGACATTGTACATAATTCTATTTATTTATTAGACTCAAAAAAAAAATCATGATATTAGTTATGCTTAAAAAAATGTACAATGTTCAAGTTCAATACCATTAATAATTAAATATACATGAAACTAACTTAACCATTGTTTTCACTTTTTTTTTGTAAGTAATGTGTGGTATTTTTAGACCAATTGTAACAATGTGAGAAAAAAATTACATGTGGATTGATAGATGTGAAGCTACATATTTTAAGAGAATATATATTATCTATAGAATCAATCATACATATGTTGTAGTTGTATTGATAATTATGATGCCACAAGATAAAAAAGTTAACAAAAACTAAACTTACGTGGGTCTCCTGATAGAAAACTATAAGTTTTTGGTTTGGCCATGTGCATGAATGATTTATGCTAATATATGACCCACCATGCACTCTAATTTAGTCTAACTTCATGTAAGTATGGTATACTTGGGTGGAGAATCAATTATTATGGACCTCTAAAGTACTAATTTCTTAGCTTCCCTATTTCAATGCACTCTGACATGACATATACAAAGGAACATATCTATGTGACTGCATTATTGAAATGATAGATTTATTTTAAATGATCAATGCACTAAGACCATTTTCACACAAAAATAACTTTAATACTCATGAACTCTCATATTAAACTTTAAACACTGTGAAAAAATTCTTAAATATTGTTAAATTGATCTTAGAGGACCATAAAAATTCCTTCAAAGACTCTCATCTTAGATTAACATTACTCTAATACCAAATTATAAATTCAGCCAGAGTTTAACATATGAAAAATTATTCATCTGATTCATTCACCTAATCAATAATAGTCCTTACATATAAATGTATATATATAGGTTTTTATATCTCCTTAACATAAGGAGTCAAGCCATATACTCTTGCAATAAACACTATGCTTAGTAATTTGTTTTTATTGAAGGTTAAAAAGAGTTTTAGAGTGACCCTACCCATACAAAATAACAAGAAATAAAGTACCATCAAACATATTAAACAAAGAGATATCCATAAGACAAAAACATCATAAACACAACAAATAAACAACTGACATGTGGCCCTTAATAAAAAGCAGAGAAAGACAAAGAGAATTAATTATGGGTATTCTTCAAGTCCTCATATGCCTTAGACCAATCCTAGTCATAATATTGAATTTATTATTAAGTCAACCAACCAACTTGTCCTCCTCATTCTTAGTGTTGACCCCTTTGAGCTTATTCTTGGGCTTGGTACCATCCTGATTATCTTTTTCAATGTTAAAAACACAAACAAACCTTCCATACTATGCATAACATTGTTAACTATAACCTTGATGAAAATCACAAGGATATTGAGCTTATCCTTGAGATATTTATTATCCCTTTATATTGTTCTAATTATTTCAATGAGATTCTCAATTTGATCAAACATTTCAACTTCTTTCTCTCTCATGCAAAAAAGGTCATCCATATTATTGATATTATTGATGTCCTAATTCAAACAAGTGTGATCCTTCATGAACCATTGAAGGAAATATTTATGTAATTTAAATTCATCCTCCAACTATTCCAATAGACTTTGATTCTTGGCCACATCCTTAATATATTTAAGATCAAAAGGTGATTGAATAATAAGCTAAGGTTCACCTATCTTAACACCAACATTTTCATAAATAACCCTATTACCTAACATGTCCTGCCTCTCCCCTTCCCCAAATAAAGGTAGATTAACCTTACTATTAGTATAATTTTCCTTAATAAAATTATTTTATCTCTTTATACTAATATGTTCCTCTAAATCAACTACTGAATGAGGGTCCTAAAAGGGATGATCATTAAATGTGTGCTCTTACCTGTAATCCACCCTACTTTGAGGCAAAAGTAGGCCCTCAACTTTCTTAGGTTTAGGCTTATAACTACCTCTCATAATTATTTTTGAAGGTCCAATAGGAGAAAGGTTATTTTTATTATTCTCACCAATAAGACACTAAGGAATGGGGTTATGGTCTTGAAAAAACATTTGGGTAATAAAAATAACTGCTTGATGCATCATCTCCATTTTATTACCCACATAAACCTCATTTACATAATGATCTAGCAAGTGAAGAAAATAAAATAGAATGCTAAAGGGTATATTATGATGGAGACAATTAAGGAATGGAATATGGTAGTAATGTACAACCTTATAACATCCATCAAGGGTAATATGCCTGATAACTTTCTTAGATAAATCATTAAAGGAATTGGGAAATCCTCCCTTTTAAACACACCTTGAAAAGTAGTGAGACTCTTGTATCCTACTATAAATTTCTCCTTCTAATTATCAAGGTATTTATTTAAACTTATATAATTATTCTCTTCAATCTTGAGCCTTGTAACATTGGAGACAAGCTCCTCAGTGATTTCCATTGACACATTATATATGTTGACCACCCTATCAACCCAATTCTCAGGAAACTGATGTGAGAGATGCACATCATACCCATAGATGTGATTAATGAAATTGGTGATGCCCTCTATGTGGAGAATTTCCCAAAATACTAGCTTATTTTTTATAGAGTTTGAAGACATGGGTTCCACTCTATTTATTCCTCTCCCCATGATAGAATACCTATTAGGAAATTTACCCAAAGTGTAATAGATGGGAAGGCAAACAAAGTGGTTTAAATTGTTAATGACAATGGACTCTAAATGATTATTTGGTTTCTAACTAAGAAATGATAGGAAATATTATTCTAGTTATCACTACCATTAAATGCCTCATCATTAATTCACACATGGTACTTACCCCTATCATAGTTGGGCATGTAGTGCCCTCCCTGATCATTGATCCAACACCTCTATAACTGGGGTCATGATGGTATGTTTATCCTTGATAATGATATCATTGATATGATTAGGTTTAAAATATAAATTATTCCAAATTTTGAACTCATTGGTCTCTACCCCTCTATTGGTAAAGGAGTTAGCCAACATATTACCTTCCCTATAAGTGTGGTGAAAGATAACATTCTATAAGCTATTACTTAAGTGAGTGATTTCCTCTATAAAATGCAATATCGACTAGGTCACAACATTCTTCTTGTTGATACAATTTATAATATTGAGAGAATCACCCTCAATGCAAATATTTTGACATCCTAGATTAAGAGCCACCTGGATCCCCCACAAGGTAACTAATGCTTCCAAGAAATGATTATTTTGGAATCCCATACTTCTTTCATAAGCAATGATAAACTCTCCTTGATTATCCTAAATAATACCTCCCCCTCCTTAAAGTCTAGGATTCCCTTTAAACATCCAAAAAAAATTAAATTTAACCTAACTAGGTTAGGGAGATAGCCATCTCACATTTCTCCTCAAGGAAAGCTTAGGATCTATCAAGGGCCTATTCTCAAGGGTGAGCTACACTCTTGAGCAATAATTTCCTCAAATGGAAAAAAGGGCTGATTTTTTCCTCGCTTAATGCTTTTGAAGTTTTCATATAAAAGGGAAAACATTTTATAAGAAACTCTAAATAAGGGGCTCTTCTTGTCCTAGAAAATCCTATTATTGTGCTCCTTCTAAATACCCTATAGAAGATGTGGGAAAACTAGATGCCAAAGCTCCTTGAGTTCTTGGTTGACAAAGGGACCTAACCAAGCTTGCCAAGTTACCATAATAGATGGAGGGAGAACCCAAAAAACATTGAATTTCTAAAATAGAGTTCCCCAAATATGGAAGGTATATGCATAATCAAAGAAAATGTGATATATATATATTCTAAGGCATCCTCACATAGTACACATCTATTAACCATATCAAGGCCTCTTTTATATAGATTTTCCATCATGAGAATTCTATTTTGAAAACTTAACCAAAAGAAGATGTTGATCTTAGGAATAATATTTTTATTCTAAACTTGACCCAAAGAATTACCTCTCTCCATCAAATTTTAAAGCTTCAAATAACCAAAATTGGCATGATAGTTCCCATCTGTTGAATCAATCCAAACTAGTTCATCCTCCCACTAAAGGTTTGATATATGATTACCATTGAGGATGAAATTAAGATATAAAATAATGGTTTATGAAGCATCATAAACATTGTCAAAGGTCATATGTTTTCATCAATTCCTACCATTACAAACTTGAATGTAATCTGCCACCATATGCCCTAAAGTAAGCAAGATAGGATGAGCAATTTGATGCCACAGTTCAAGAGTTTCTAGAGGGTGATTTAGAATCTAAGGATCCTTCCAGAATCTATTTTTTTGACCATTACCTAGCTTTCACTTTCAACCCTTTAATATAGTATCAATATTCTTGGAAAATTAGTTCCAAATGGCCAACTCTTTGATAAAGTTAACCTTAGTTAGGAAATAAATAGATGGTATATTACCAAGATATTTGGCACAAAAATGTTCACCCAAGGAGTAGGTTCTTTGAGAAACCTCAAAAAAAATTTCATGACTAATGACTTATTCATAGAGGAGAGATTTCTAATACCTATCCCTCTAAAGGATTTTGGAAGGTAGACCTTATCTCATGCCACCATAGGGAATTTATGAATATTCTCCACTCCCATCCATAAGAACCATTTGTGGATTTTGTCAAAAAAATTCCTAGATAACCTTGGGAATTTTGAAAAGGGACATAATGTAGATAGGCAGGTTCTAAAACACAATTTTTATGAGAAAAACTTTGCCTTCTTGAGAAAGAAGGGCTCCTTTCCAATTGGAAAGCTTACTTTTAAACCTCTCTATTAGGGGGTGATAAAATTATGCCTTCATTCTCCATATGAATAGTGGAATGCCTAAATATATTGAGGGAATATCCTTGATCTAGTAGTTGAGAATATGATCAATTTTATTTTGATGAAGACATAGAGTGTTAATAAAAAACAATTCACTTTTAGAGTAGTTAATCAGTTGCTTAGAGACAACTGCATACCTATCAAGAATAAAATGTAATTCCTTGGCCTCCCTAACCAAAGTAGAAGCAATAATGTTCATATCATCAACAAATTATTTGTGAAGAGATGGTTGAGCATAGGATGCTAATTTAAAACCTTTAAATATTCCTTGTGCAAGCATAACTAAAAGGTTCCTACTAAGAGAATCTACCATAATAATGAATAAGAAGGGAGACAAGGGGTCGCCCTATTTGATACCATGATTAATTACAAAAAATCTAGTGGGGAAACCATTAGTAATTATAGAAAACATAGCCATTTAAATGTTGACATGAATTAACCATCTTATATGCTTATGAAAACTAAATTTCTCTAACACCAAATCCAAGAAACCCTAGTAAACTCTATCATAAGATTTGGCCATATGAATTTTAAAGATCATACTTATTTTCTTACTCTCAACCATGGATTTTTCCATCTCATGAACTACCATAATACCATCCTATATTTATCTCCTTAAAACATATCCCCTTTGATTAAAAGACATGATTTTATTTAAAAGTGATTGAATTCTCAATGTCAGAACCTCCATAAAGATTTTGTAGATAGAATTACAACATGTTGATAGGCCTAAAATCTTTGAATCTAGATTCCCCTTTATTCTTTGAAATGAGATCTATAAAGATATTATTAAATTATTTGAGAATTTTTTGGGATGAAAAAAATCATCTACCATAACCCATAGATCATACTTAATAATATCCTAATAATTTTGGAAAAAATCCATTAGAAAGCCATCAAGGCCAGGCACTTCATCTTTGATCATCAAAAAAATCATGGCCTCAATTTCTTCTTTCATAACATACTTAAACATTCTAGAATTATCATTTTTATTAATAAGAGTAGGGATATGCTGAATAAAGTCTTTTATCAAGTCTCTATCAAGATCCAAATTGGGAGCAAAAAGATCTTTGAAGAAGCTCACAACTTTTTCTGTAATGGTAACAGGATTAGTATGCAGGGATCCATCCTCATCAAATATTTTAGTAATTTTGGTATGAATTTTATTCTTGAGAGTAGTTAAATGAAACAATTTAGTGTTATTATCTCCCTCCTTTAACCAAGTAACCTTATATTTTTGTCTCTAGAAAGATTCCTCTCGGTCTAGAATGGAATGTAAATCTACCTCTAACCCTTGCTCCTATTAAAGGATATGTTTGTTGAGGCCATGCGAGCCAATACAATATTTAAGACTAAGTAAATTTAATTTGATACCCTCTTTTTGGAGGAAGATATTACCAAAAACTTTATGATTCTAAACATGAATATTATTCTTAACATTTATTTTAATTTTTGGGTAAATTTAAACATAGTTGTTCTTGTAGCATCCAAATTCCACCATTCCTTTATTATTTTCTATAGATTTGGGTGAGAGAACCACATATGCTCAAATATGAAAGGGGTTATCTAAGTTTTGAATCTGGTTAAAATGTTTAGAACTAATAGATTGTGATCTAAGCTAATTTTAGGAAACAAGGATAGTATAAATCCTATATACTAAACCAATTTAGGGAGATGAGAACATGATCCAATCATGTTTGGATAAGATTTTTACCAATCCTCTTATTCAACTAGGTGAAATGGAATCCTCTAAGCTTGATATCACAAAACTCATTAACAACAATGAACTCAACTAGATCCTCCATGTTATTTGATAAGTATTAGACTCCCCATTTATTTTATTCTACACTAATGAGGGTGTTGAAATGGCCCACTAGCATCCATTTGAAATTTTTACATGACTTTCTAAAAGAAACCAGATTGTTCTAAAGTCTTCTATGGGCAACAATCATATTAGGAGTATAAATATTTTAAATAATCCAAGATATATCCTACGTAATATTAGTAAACAAAATATTTAAATGGTGCCTATTTTAAACCAAAATTTCACCCTTCACCCTCTTATTGTCCCAAAAGGTGGAAACACCTCCTAACGTTCCCTCAAATCCTGCACTAGTGACCATTGCCTCCTTCCAAATCTAATTATTAGCTTGCTTCAATACACTACTAGCCATTTTCATTTCTTGGATGGAAATAATTATAGGTTGGTTAGTTATCCTCATATCCCTAAAAACTTTATGTTTCTTGAGGTGATTTAGAACCTTGATAGTTTAAGACATAATATTCATTATTCTTGTTTATTCCACTACCTATCAGAATCTCTACTTGGTGTGAGATTTAAAATGGATTTATATCCATTCTCTATCTCATTCTCTATTTTATTATTTCTAGTTTCAGTCAAGGAATATCTTCCTTTTTTGTTTCTTGAGCCTGTATCTACTTGCCTCTTATATCCATTAAGAATGAAATCCTTCCCCTCTTTTATATAATCTAGCTTAAATCTTAGGGAGGTACAAGTAGAAGATAACCTATAAGATATGTCTTTATTCTCCCTTTCATTTACCAATTCCATGTGTTCTTGAGCTCTATCAAAAAAAATACCTTCTAAGGTAAATAGGCTCATCAGGGACACACACCCCATCTCACCCTCCATATTTTCCAAAGATTGGAAATATTTTGATCCACTGGGGAAACATAGACTTTAGGGGGATTTACAGTATTTTGAAGAGATAAAATATCATGATTTGGCTCACTGAGGCCAAAGTGGCTTTACATTTCTCCTTGTTGATTTCTAGAAAAATTAGGTTTTTTAATCTTTTTTATAACTTTTTTTCCTCTACCTCTAGCACCTTGTTAATATCTATAGTTTTAATAATTTACCTTAGGTTAACTTTTGCTAAAAATAATTTTTAATAATATAAAATCTATAGATATGTTTTATCCTTACCCTGGGTAGAGATAATGGGATATTTTAAAGGAGGATCCTTGAAAAGGGTCTGATTTTCCTAAAAAGTGTTTTCAATCTTTGATGAAATATCTTCTGTGTTGGAATTAGACTTTCTCAACCAATTATGTTGATCCTTTTTTTAGATAAAATCATTTCCTTTTTTTCATGAAAGAGGGGTAATTTCTAGTCATATGTCCCACCTTCTTTCATCCTTCACATTTCAGGATAAAGTTTTCATATTCTATTTTTTGAATTCTTTCTCCAATTAAGGAATTAAGAATGATAAAATGGGGAAATTCTTGATCCATACTTAGTGATTTTTTATAACTCACATAATGATAACATACTAATTAATGTCATACTAATTAAATTATTCTAATAGGTATGTGAATATACAATCACATTCACCTATCTCTGAAAGCTCTATATGTATGATGCCAAACCTTGATGATGCACACAACTCCAAAAGTTAGCCTCCTTTACCTTGAAACCCTACTTATTTTTATGAGTATAAAACATGAAAAAAATAGGAAAGTGTTATGGTCTAATCTGATCCGAATCACAATCATTTTATGATTAATCATTGCCTACGTATCCAATATTTGGAGGAGGGAAATCAAGCCACATGTAGTTTTCCTACCTAGTGTGATTGTGAAATTGTGTTCCTTTACTATATGTATCTAGCTAATGATTTAGATTTGATACTTTAAAAGTATTTTTTTGATTTGGATTTGAAATGTTTTAGAAGTGGTTTATGGTTTCTCCTAATGAATAATTTGTAAATTGGGAAAAATATGGAAGATTTCATCAATGTAAAAAAATGTGTATATGTGTACCCAATAACTTCCAAGTCCCCTATCAACTGAGGTAATATATATATATATATATATATATATATATATATATATATATATATATATATATATATATATATATACATACATACATACACACACACACACACATATATATATATACATATATATATATATATACATACATACATATATATATATACATATATATATATGTATATACATATATATATATATATACATATGTAATATATATATATATATATATATACATACATACATATATATATATATATATATATATATATATATATGATCCTAATTGGGTAGTTTATCAAGCCACTGATATGCTATAAACATGGGCTAACCCTAATAAAAGGTTCAATTTTAAAAAGTAACCATTTCTAGGAGAGGGTTAGTAGCATTAGGCATGGGTCAATATTGACTGTTGATATTAACCTAGTCTAACATTACTGACCGATGTATAAGTGGCCTAAATTAGAGGTCCATAGATGTCCATGCAAGATTCTAAGTAGGTTTTAAATAGATAGTGAGCTTCTTTTAGGTGTGTAAAGTTAAAATATAAGGTAGAATGTAAGTGTGAGAGAATAATGGGTTAGGAGAATAATTGTGCACACAAGTCATGTGTGGTAAATGTATATCAATCTTATCATTGACAAGAACTTAATAATATATTTTAACATCTACACCAACAAGCTACAAGGGGAACATGGTTTTCACCAACTCTCAAGTTTACTCATTCATTGATCTTTAATATTAAAATTTCAAGTTTAGATATCAAATTTCCAATCTATGGACATTGACTACCATATTCTAGTTACTAGTTTTGATTTGGAATGAATTGAAAAATTAGGGCTTACTATAAAATACTAAGTGTGTTGTACACACTTAGGTATATGTTTTGATTTTTCTCTATCAATTCAATTACTAGAATAAAAAGGGGAATTTTAGACACTAAAATATGGTATTATTCAATTTAAAATGACAAGCTTAACATAAATTTACCACACATAAATTATGGACAAAAATATGGTCCTAAATGACCTTCTCACCATATCCTAGTGATTATATGGATATGAACCTTCCATTCTATTGTTACACATCTTTAATAACCTCATTGTCTATCTTAAACATGTATACTTTCCTACCCATACATCTTATATTTTGATTTTAGTCCTCATGTACATATGTTACTACCATCATAATGGGTCAAGATGGCCAATCAATATTGACCTAAGCATGATGGCATCAACCCTCTCTCAACATGGTCACTTTTATAATGTAAGACATTATTATGGGTCAGTCCATACATTTTTGAGAGTGTAAAATGATAAATTAAACCTAATTACGTTCATATATATGTAAATTAAAGCCTCACTTGATAGGGGATTTGGCACTTATTTGGTATACATATATACACTATTACACTTTGCCAAAAAATTTCCTATTCTTCCCAGATTCAAAACTAATCACTAGGAATAATCATAAGCCAAGTTTGAAGCATTAAAAGTCCATGTCAAAACAAAAAATTTCAAGTATCAAATCAAAATCATTAGTTTCATTCATTTAGTGAAGAAGCATAATTACAAAATCACATTAGGTGGTAGAATTATGTGTGGCTTGATTTCTCTCCTTAGAGTATGAAACATGTAAGCAATAATAAATTATCAATGAGGGTGATTGGGATTATATAAACCCATTCTAATTTCATGGATTTTTTAGATTTATATCCCTCACAAGAAAACATAGGGTTTCAAGTTAAAAACACTAATTTTTGGGGTTTTACACATCATCAATACTTGGCATCACAAATATAGAGTTTTTAGATATTGGTGAAGGTGACCATATAATCATAGACCAATTTTATATTCCAATTCAATACTAACCACTAAAATTTAGTATCGAAAATTGATATTAACCTAGATCTGAAAGAACCAACCTGTATAGATAGAAACACACTTCTTGAGCTAGATGAATCACATGTCTACGTTAGTATGTTTTCCACTATTAGAGCATAAAACATAGTTATATAATCAATTAGAAAATATAAATATGTATTCCTTTATATAATTTATATATTTAACATATGGTACTTATTAAATCATTACAATCTATTTCAGTATTTTACATTTAAATTTATGATTGAATGCCATATTTTAGTATCTAAATTCACATGCTAGTTTCTATGTGGCTAAGCATTGCCTATGTATCTAATACTCTGAAAAGGAATGTTAAATTGAATATAGTTCTCCCACCTAATTTAGTGTGTATAATATTATGTATTACTTACATGTAGTGAAATATTATTTTAGACACCCTAATTTAGACACTAAATTATCTTCATTCATCCCATGTGTCTATCCCATCATTAATTCATAGTCCATCATCAAAACATCCCTAGTAATTTCACACTAATTCTACCTATTTTTTATAATGCCACCATGCAAAATTAATCACCATCACACTAAAATTATCATGAACACATATCCCACTCTAATTAATTAATAAATTGATTATTATTAATTAATTAAATAATTATGCTAATAAAATGCATGCATATTTATTAGTTTAAAATAAATAAAATTAGAAATTATCCTCACCACCTCCATGCCACACCATCACAAGTCAACACTTAGTTTAAAATTAGAAACTTGGTGTGTACATCTTATTCATATAGTTAACTTAGAATCTGTTTGAAAACTAATCAATTAAATTCTTCTCACTCCTCTTCAAATTGGAAACATCCTAGTCAACTCAGTTTCCAACATGGAAACATCCTAGTTAACTAATTGATCAATATTCATCCACATATGGAGTTTCTAATCCTAATAATTAACCTTCACCATTGATCTCTTCATCCAAGCATTTATAAATCGTACCACCATCCTTAATCCAATGGGAGAAATTCATTTTGAAATGAATTTATATGAAATTCTACTAATATATTGCATGCATTTAAAAAAATGCATATTAATTTAATCATGAGTGCATCTACATCAACAAAGATCATCTTCATTGGTACATGTAAATAAAATTGTGTTTTGTTTCACTTTATTTCTCAATCTAAAGTCTAGCTAAGTTTAGAGTAGAATTTGAATATTTTTGTTTTGATTTATAGTTTAGGATTTAAATTTAGCTTACATTTATTTGGAATGCTTAGTGGGACTATGTCCCAATCATTTTTGAATAATTTATTACTTATTTTGAAGGGTTTTGCTAGCTTTTTATATTGTTGTGGAGGTTTTACAGTGATCTAGAAGTATATTATTTTTTGTATAGCTCATATTCCTCATTGTTATTTCATATTTTTCATCATTCTAATGTTTTTTAAACTAATTCCATTTCTACTCTATGTGGTAATGTTTTTTCTCTAGAAATGTTATTTCTATGAACTCTTTTCTACTCGTGTAACTTTATTGTTTATGTTTTCATAAAGACATTTCTATAAAAATGTCACTATCTCTTTGTCATTTCTATTTCAATCGAGACATTTCTATCCAAAACATTTGTGTCTCTTTATCATTCTTGTAACTTTGTTATTTATATTTTAGTAAAGATGTTTCTTTCAAAAACATCACTATCTCTTTATTTTTCATGTAACTTTGTTGTTGCTTTTTAAGTAAAGATGTTTCAATCAAAAAAATCACTATCTCTTTATTATTTCTATAAATTTATAATTTTTGATCTAATTAATGTTATTTTTGTTTATCTAATGTTGTTTATTCTCTATAAAACGTCATTTATGCTTATCTTTACTAACTTGTATGGTTTTCTTGTCAAAATTTTAAAAATTAAACTATTAGCATTCTATATTGTATCCTTGCCTGTTAGAGATAAAAATAGAAAATATAAATCACATAATCATTAATCTAAGGTGAATTATCTTGTTTTGTACTTGTGTAATTATTTATATGTATGTGTAGTTTGAATTTTCATATACTCTCCTTTTGCATCAAAAGGTGATATTGAGGATTAGAAATGAATTGACTGATTTTTGTCTGTCTCCTTCCCAATATTAGTCCTTTGTATGTTCTTTCCTTACACTAAAAAGTGATATAGGAAATAATAAATAACTAATATTTTATTTTCTATTGTCTAGGGTTGTTTAGTTGGGATTTCATCACCCAATGTTAGAAAAAATCTATGTTTTGGTGGGGCATATAAATTCCAAGTTGGATTGTTATCATTGGATAAGTGGTTCTATTTTACCAAGCATTGTGAAGTGAGAGAAATTATTCTAATACCTAGTGCTCCAAATTCCCCCTTATCTCACATATTTAGAACTCAACATATTGTGAGATATATAGAATATGCCCATAGATATCATTTTCAACCTAGATTATGAAACTTTGGCTATAATTAGACAATGGTGTCAGGAACACAACACTCCCCAATATCATCCATAACATACTATTTAGGGTACTATATATGGGACATTGGTTGGTTACAATCATACATGAATAACATATGCTTGTCATTATTTATGTGGAATTATTTATTTTCTTGTACAAAACTAGTTTAATCCTAAACCTAAATCAGATCTAAATTAACCTAGTCAACTAATACAAATAAATCAACCCAATTAACCTAATAAAAAAATATAAATTCAAACCTAATATAATCCCATGGAATTTAATGATAATAATCATTACCCGTCCTATTTTGATGACTCCTATCCACTAGCTACTATCCCTATCCCAATATCTTCCCCATCCAATATAAATGGAAACCAATTCTGGACTTTCGTATCTAAAATCAAACCATAATTGACCAACTATAATAGATTAGCTAGTAGGTGGTGAAATTTAAATCCCATATTCATCATTCCACATTGAACCCTTCATCCCCTAATCCATCACATAATAGTCTAACCTCTCAAACAACTCATTCCTATCAAACACATAACCTATCCAAATTCATATGATATCCTTCCATCATTGAATGTATAAAATGAAACATAAGTCAAAAATATTGTAATTGAACACCAATCCATAATAACATACCTAATACAAGGATTATGATTTATCCAAGATCCCAATGATTATAAATGTTACAATGAATGAATAAGGATAGGCCAAGATGCCTTTCTAGAGCATGATCAGACTCTTCCACAAATAAATAGGGGTTAAAATAATCCTTTCAATTATACAAAAATCTACCAATTTTGAACCTTAGTTAGGCCATCCATATTTGATGAGCCTCTTGTTAAATATCCTATTTTTCTTATTGATAACCTATTTTTTGTCAAGGACCCATCTTTGATGAGCCAATATTTTATGAGCCACCCTTAAACCAACCACTCATCTTCAATGGAAATATATTTGATGAGCTAATTATTTCCCAACCCATATTTAACCAATATGGTGAGCCCATATTCATGCCATCACATAATCTCCCCTTGCACATTGAATCCTCCATCACACAAAACAACATACCTCAAGTGACTAAAGTACTTATAGATTAAAAAATACAAAATTATTTCCATGTGGATAGGCCCAATGTGAATAAAAAATTATAATAACATCCTATCAACTCAAAAAAATATCATTTATCAAATTAGCCTTCTCCTATTCAAGAACATCAAAATCTATAATGAATCCTTACTTCATAATGACAGTCTAGTAAACTATTTTAAAATTAGAAAATATCCCATTATAAATAAAATATGTAAAACATGAATTACATAGGTAGAGGACTCAACATCCATGAATAAGGAATCAACAAACATTTTCACATCCATGAAAAAAAGGGATCATGTAGAATTAACAATGAACCATCTAAGATTAATACATAGATGTTAGTGACACTTCCATGATTTCTGGTAATCTTAATCCATAATTAAAATGGGCTCTATTCATAGTCCCTATGAGTAATTTACTGCCACTTATCCTTTCAACAACATTTCAATCCCCACCATTAAATTTGGCTTCAAATATCATGAATCCATCAATTGGGACCAAAAAAATCATGATTCACTTGATATATTTCAAAAAAATATATTAAACAATCACACAACTCATGGGACTCCAAATTGGAACCCCACTAGGGGATCAAAAAATAGGTTTCAACATAAACTTTGATACCTCAGAATATCTTAGGAAATAAGAATATTTACTCAATCAAAATAAATCCAACAATCTAAATCAATCCAATAATCAAAATACTAATAAAAAAATCAATAATCAAAGTCCCATAGTGAAAACCTCTTTGAGGCACTATCAAACCCAAATAAAAATATAGAAAACTAGGAAGATTCTATTGGTGAAAACCTTTTTAAGGTGCCAATGGATTAATAAATCAAACTTTCCTCTACATCGACATAGTTTTAATATGACCCTAATCTCATGTTGTAAACACCATCACAAGTGAATACAATCCTCAAATAATTGAACTTTAGGCTACTCTCAATCTCTAAAAATGTGAGATTATTAGTCCCAATACCTCTTTACATAAAAATCACACCATCTCTCCAAATCCTTCATACACTCAACAAACATCATTCATCCAACACATCTTCCACTTCACCCTCCCTGTTAGCACCCTCTATCTTAGGGTCTATGATAATATCTTGATAAATTTAGAAAAAGACAACCTAGAAATCAATGAATTTCATGAAGACATATTTGAATCACACATTTTAAGGACCTAATGTTTCCATAACAAAATCATCAAAATCAAAAAATTATAAAAAATTTCAAGTTTACAAAAAAATAAAATAAAATAATCACAAAAATCAAAAGAGAAATAATCATCCAAAGGTGAAAAATATTTTTGTGCCACCTTGGGTAAGTACCATGATGAAAATAATTTTTTTGAGTTATTTATAAAATATGTTATCTACAAGTATCTTAAACTTGGGGGAAAAATCCTCTCCATCCACCCATGGATATCTTAAATCATCCTTCTTCTCACCATCACATCATGCCCATCTATAGACCTATATGTCTAAAAAAATGCATCCTTTGAATTATTAGATACAATAATTATCAACCATACCATCAAATACCATATCCTCATGTCCATCTTATATTTTCCATCTCTCTTCCCATTTGAACCTTGATAAGGAAGTGGAATAAGTCTTAAGACCTACTCTGGAACCATTATAATATATCCTTCAAATGATACTTAAAAGATTGGAAAATTTAATTATTGGGTGGAATTATCCTTGGAGATAATTCATTAACCCTCATCATATCTAAGTATAATCTTGAATCCCTCACCCTTACATCCACTCCCAGTCCCATCCTTGATTCTTGAACTAGTTATCCCTTTTGCTGGTACCTTTTATTCATAGCCTTATAAAAAATCTAAAAAATATAAAATATTATACTATGTATATGTATATGTATAATATCAAATCCCAAAAATAATATAAAATATGTAAGAACCAAAATAATAATAGAACCACATCATCCAGAATCATCTGTCTTATCTTCAATATAGTTAAAATCCTAAATCAATCTTAAATCAAATAAACCCACATTGCATATATTATTTCTTGGGGTAAAAAAGGGCTATCCTTATCATCACTCATCTAAACATAATGTTTTAACTTGACAAGGGACAACACATCTTATTTTTTTAGTTTATGTGTGTTTTGACATTTTTTTTATTTGTTTATTTGTGTTTTTATCACTCCTTATTTGTATGTTTCATTATTTATTTCATCTATGTCAGTCCTTAGAAATTTTACAAAAAATACATAACATTTTTAATATCATGGTGAATCATGTCACATGCTATAGTAAAATAAGGTTTCTCAAAAAATTCTAGTGTAAGATTGGCAACAAAATCCACCATAATCTCTCTCCAATTTCATCCATTCATATTTTATTTATTCTAAATAATTAACCTTAACCAACATGGATGATAATCTATCCAACATATCAAATATATGGTATCCATAAACATTAGATTTCATCATCACATCCTCAATCCATACAATTGGTCAATTCTTTTATCTATGCTTACAAATCAATATCAAATCAATCGATAAAATTTAGGAGCAATCTAAATCAAATTTTGTAGATTTATTGAGATATATCATTAAAAAATATTCCATCTCACATATATCATTTCTTGGGTAAAATAAATGATCACAAATCTCTTTGGATATATATTATTCCCAATCTAACCCCCTCACATATATTGTTGCTTGGAGAAAATCAAATAAAATAAAAGTATGCAAGCCTTAGATTAAATGAGTTAATCTCATCCATACATGTAATCCATAAAATATTTAAATATACATCATCATCCTAATATCCACCCATCACATCATGTTGTATCCCAATCCCTCTTTCTTATACCCCCATCCCTTATTTTTCTCTCCAAAATATTAAATCTAACACCGCTCTTCTCATTTTGAGAACCCATCTATATATTCCATCCTCAAATGACATCTCAATGGGAAATCATCCTTCCATCCTTCATATCATTCCATTTGGGACATAATAACACCTATATTCCTTTCTCTACTTTTTATCTACTCTTTAAAATGTCACTACTTTTTCTAATCACAAAGACCTTTCAAAGAGGGAAAAATGTAGATACTAACATGTATTAATTCATACCACATGTATAACTAATCATCACCTATCTTGTCTTATTTCATCATGAAAACATATGTGGTCATTTCACACTAATTATTATAACCCCACCTTGCATCATTAATCACCTTCACACTAGCATTATCATGACCACATATCCCACTCCAATTAATTAATTAATTAATTATAATTAATTAACTAATATTTATAATAAAATTTTTGCACATTTATTAATTTAAATTAAATAAAAATGTAAATTATCCTCACCATCATCCATGCCACATCATCATAAGTTAATGTTTAGTTCAAAGTTAGAAACTTGGTGTGCACATCTTATTCAACTACTTAACTCAAATTACATTTGAAACTATTAGTTAACTCTTTATCACTCCTCTTAAAATTGGTAATAAATCAATCAAATCAATATCAAACATGGAAACTTCCCAATTAATTAGCTGATAAATTGTCATCCATATCTAGATTTTCTAGTATTGGCAATCTATCTCCACCATTGATCTCCTCATCCAAGCATCTATAAATGAAACCACTATAATTCATGAAATGAGAGGATTTCAATCATTGTGAAAAGAAGTTATATTGAAATGATGTTGAGATATTTCTTGCATTTTGAGAAACCACACCTAAATTTTATCATGAACACATCTACTTAAAAAAGAGGGTCTCTATTGGTAGATAGAGGTAATACTATGTTTTATTTTTCTTTATTGATCGATTTGAGATGTAGTTAGGTTTAGAGTAGAAGGTGTATATTTTTTTTGATTTCTAGTTTAGGCTCTTAATTTTATCTTACATTCACCTATGTATGGATTTCAACACTTTAAAACCTATGATTTGATATTTTAGTGGTATTTAGACTTAGCTTAGGGATTGTTACTTTAAAGTATTCAAGATTTTTAAAGTTTAGGATAGTTCCTCTTAGTGTGTAGAGTAATTTTTAGTGATAGATAAGTGTTAGATGTCAATGGGATTATGATTGATATGTTTATGTGGATGACTATTTGGGTAATTTACTCTAAACCAACATGCACAATGTATAGTTTGACCCATATAAATAAGTTAAATTTTGAAATCATGTAGACATGTCTGACCTAAGTGGATATGTATGTAGTGGTAGAACTATATAAAGAAGCAAATAATGTCCAAAAAATAGGGACAATGATTTGAGATTAGAAGATAATCCAAGAATGATGTTAAGCTATTCAGGTAGAGACTAGGGAAATCCTATGTAATGGTAATGGAAACTTGGGAAGATCGAGCCCATATATGGATGAATGGATAAGTAAAAATGTGAGCAATAGTCATTTATGCATAAAAAATTAAAGTATGTTAAATATTATTCAAATCTGACATTTTTAAATGTATAATACAAAATATGAGTGTCTACATTCTCCCCCATTTATTCTAGTAATGGTATTTATATATTAAAATGATAGAAGATGATACTTGAGGATAAACATGATGGGTGTGATCAAGTAGGTATTATGTTTCATGCCTTGATTTGTGTAAAATTGAAATGAAACATGTAAAATTAATTTTTCAATTATGATATGGATCTAAAATAAAATAATAATCTTATGCAAAATTAAATATTAAGGAATAAATACTCTTGTATGCAAGTGAACTAAGATGTCTTCTAAATATAATGGAGAATGTGGTGTTCATGATCCTTGGATATGTCAATTATAAACCATGGGTTGAGCTAAATATGTCTAAACTCTTATTGAAAATGGATAAGTCACTAGAAGTTAAGTCACATAAAACTTCATCCCCACATAACTCATTATATCTATAAAATGGAATCCACTATGGGTTCTAACAGATTTGAGAAATGCCTAAGAATTTACATAAAGTTTTTGAATCATCCACTACAAATGGATTATATGATTTAATTTATTTTTTCTAATTTTGGATTAATGTGGTTAACTAATCCTAATTAGACATAATTATTGAAAATGAGTTCAAATTACAATATATATAATATAATATAGATCTAAATTTAAAATCTTAAAAATAATTTAGCACTATAACATAATAAGTATATAAAGTACATTAAAAGGGTAAGATAAGTAGTGGTTAACTAATTTGTGGAGAATTAAGAATATGCATAGGTAGCAAGTTAGGCAAAAATCTAGACTGAGTTTCTTGAATTAGGATCTAGGGTTTTGAGCTCATATGGATGCTACCATTAGACATTGTGTTTTAATTCTAAAGGTTATGTCTATGTAAATATTTCACTTTTGTTATAATATAAGATTCTAGAGTGATTTTATTATGCTTGTGTATGATCTTAAGGTCTAATTATGTGCACAATACCCATAAATATATCCCATTCACTTAAAACACTAGGTCTACTTAAAAATGAAACTATTAGGCCTAAAAAGGTGAAGAAAGCTGGGTTAGTTTGACCCAAAACACTCCTCATTAAATGTTTGAGTGATACCTACATATAAAATGATTTTAAGAGGTAAGTCAGACCACATATAGTTATCCTTGTTAGGTGAATGCATGAGATAATATTCCTTGAATATATGCAACCTATAATCTAGCTATTAATAATTCATAAATATTATTTTTAGTTTGGTTCTTGAGTTCTTAAAACTTGGTAAAGGCTTGATCCTAGTGACTTATTAGAGAATTAGGAAGAATGAGGTATTCCTATTAAATGTGCAAGTGTTTTAATATGTTTTGATAAGTGATTTATATATGGATAATAAGCTTACACCTATTTTATATATATAGAAATCTTTGGGTAATTTATCATGCCAATAGCATGATAGATAGATGGGCATATACATATAAATGATTTGAATTTGAAATGTGATCATTGCCTAGTGTAGTACAAAACCACTAGAATAAGATGATACAGTAAGATGGTATCTTCTGAGTCTAACGTTACTATCCATAAAATACAAATGTTGATATGATGATCATGATATTTTAAAGTAAGATAAATAATTGGTTTGACATATAATTAGGGAATTATTTTAGGTGTGTAATAATAAATTGCAAGTGTTAGACCCATAAAAAACATGTGTATGTGAGATAATGCAAAATGAAAGTCATGTTTTTATACACAAGTCAATTATGTTGAAGGTAGGTCAAAATTAACATTACCAAGTATTAATTACTAGATTTAAGTGTGTACAAATACATCCGTTTTATTATAGTATTGAAATGTTATATAAATATTGTATACATAATGTTTTTAAACTTTATCATTTAATAACACTTTATCTCTTGTAGTAACCTATTAAGTTTCAATATCCCTAAGTTCATGCCTTAAAAGGTACACTTGGAAAGGAGTGGGTAGGTTGTTGGTACTTTATGAGAGACATTATTGAACATTTATCATTATTGAATCCATTTTAGCTTCTTCAAATTTGATCCCCTAAAGCTATCTCCTTCCATATTGCATCCTATATCTAATTAGGACCTTTAATTTCCTACCATGTTGGCTTGTTCTATGTACTTTCAAATTTCATCAATCCCATCATAGATACATCGATCAAATAGATACAAATCTAAACATTCTGGCATAAGCTTCACAACTAGGTTAAGCTGGCTCACATAGTTTGAGGTTAATTAACCCATTTAGGACTAAATAGAGTTGGTCTACATAGTTGGCTTAATATTCAAGAGGAATTATGATCGTTCACCACTATAAATACAAGTCACATTTTCAATCAAATAGAAGGAACATTCACTTTTAATTTTTATTTATCTCACTTCTAATCTAAGTCTACATTTGGAGTAGTTATTGATTAGATATTTTCTAGGAAGGAAAACCTATCTTGTGGAGTCTTGGATGCAATAGGAGTCATTTTAGACTAAATATTGATCTATCCTTTGAGATACTTAAAACTACAACAATATCTTTCAAATAACCATTGGTCAAAGGGGGACATTAAAGCTCAATAGGTCTTGTTCAAGGTAAGTATATTATAATCATATCTATTTCATTTCATAAATATAAGTTATATAATTATTTGGTTATTGAATGCATATCTCCTTGTTTAATTTATTTCTACACTTATACTTAGTGTGGATATAGAATTGTTTGAACTTTCCATTTATCCACCTTAATAAATTTGTCCCCCATTATCCTACCATGGTTATTTACCCATTTTTATATGTTTCTAACCCTCACCCTTACATTAATTGATTGTGATATTTACTTATTAAACAAGAGACCTAGCTAGAGTTATTTCATTTCCTTGATTGTCTAGAGGTTTTAGAACCCTTTCTATTGACATTGTATTTTAAGTGGTCATATTAATAGGTTTGTAGATCTATTTGGCTATATCTCAATTTATTAAGTATTAATGGGATCTCTTTGATTTACCTTCTCTAAGTCTAAATCTTTAGATATGATAGTTGTAGCTCAATCCTAGATCATTTCATGCATTTTGGTGAACCTAACATGAAGCTAACCATTGTCTTCACTACTTTAGCAAATTATGTCAAATAGACTGATCCCATTCTATTTCATATTTATATTAGTGATATATATCAAACAAATTGATATATCTCAATCATAATTTTTACCTATAAATAAACTATATTGAACAACTTGACATAGTTTTATCTTTGTGTTTTTCTCAGTATATTGTTTTGGTAAGCATGAAAATTTTATTCCCAAATCTACCTTTTCCTTTAGCCAACTAAATCATACAACTTAATATAGTTTTGTTTAGCCACATTTCTATCAGAATATATCAAACTAGCTAAAATAATTCAATCTCAATCTCATTTTTCTAGTCAACTAAATTGATCTACTCAATATAGTTATGTTCTTACATTTTTTATTCTATATTTACATTTTTTCATCAATTGTATCAAACTATTTGATTTAATTTTAATTTTAAAATTATTTTTAATCAACTATATTAGTCTATTAAATTTATTATTAATATCTATCTATAATCTTATTTACTTAGACTGTATCAATCTACTCAATACAATTTTGTTTTATGTTTAAAATTGTAATGACCAACACTAATACAATTTTACTTTCTATACTTTTAAATCATATGCAAGGAAAAATAAATTTTCATTTAAAAACTTAATCACACATTTCATTTGAATTTGACTACTTATTTATCTTAATTCACTGAATGCCAAAAATTAGTTTTTGATATTGATTTTCAAACTTTATTTTTCTATTTGTATGGCTTTCTTTAGAAATTATGTTTAGAAAAATTTTAAACTAATTAGCTAATGTCATGAAGGGATATGCAATGATATATTTAAAATCCTTGTCTATTGTTAAGAATTATGGCATGATGGGATTACCCCAATACTCATAACCATAGTACAAAGCTGAACATAGATTTTAATTTTTGCATGCCTTATAATATATCAAAAATACCTAGGATTTTATTTTTATTAAAATTTAGGGAGGAACCCATCTATTTGATTATATAGTTCACCAGTTAGAGATTAGCACTAGGAATTCACTCTCAGCTTACCCTTGAAACTAGGTTTATTGGGATATGGGCATGATATTTCCTCCATAGTTAATGCTCTAAACCATTGATTTGACACCATTTAATAAATGGGTCAATATCTATGAGAGCCTACAAATCTATCAAATCCTTTAAGACATCTACCTAATCTTATTTAAAAAAAATAGTTAGTAAAAGTGATTATATTTAAATTTACTACTTATTATTGTATTTTATATTACATATTATATTGACCAACATTTATGTAGTTTTGTAGAGTGTGTTGTAACTATGTCAGCCATTATCAAAATAGTTATTTGTGTGTATAGACTAGATTAACCAACTCAATATAGTCTCATATGTTTTATATCCATAAATATATCAAATAGATCAATATATTATATATTTTTAAATGTCATATTTATCTATATGATTGCATCAAACAACTTGATAAAGTTCATTTTTTAGTCTATACTTCTAAACATTTATCTTATAGACTACATCAATTAGATTGACACAGTCTATTTCCCGTTACTATTAAATCTCCTAAATAAAATAGAATTGGATATCTTTTTATAATTTTTATCCCATCACCTATTTGGGTGACTATATTGAACAACTTATTACAAATCTCTTCCAGTATATATTATAGCCTTCCCACTAGATTCTATTGAAATTTTTAATATCATCTATTTATTAACATATTTTTCATTACACTACATCAAACTGTTTGACATAATTTTAACCTCCCTATTTTGAATTGGCCAATATAATTATTTTTTATAAAAAATTTATCTATTGTCTAACCCAATCCAATCTTTACATCAACCTTCCATCATAAAATATATATTTGACAATTCCAAATAAATAACACAAAACAACATGATGGACTTGACTAATTCCCATAAAGCTCCTATATATCACTTTAACATTATCAATAACCAAGATAAAATAAGTATTATTATCACTAAAAGGACTAATGATTATAATCCATTCCATATTTACCAATCTCTTGATCCTTTTTACTATCTTCCCTAGATTATTACTATAGAGGATGAAAGTGATATTGAGAATATTACTAAAATGATTCTCTTTATTAATGAAAAGCCTCAACATAGAGGCAAAGACCATTCGGTATTATATAACTTCATGATGGGACCCCACATAGGATGTCACCCTTCCACATACTATTTATATAGGATTTAAATCAAGTCAATATATGACTTATTACCTTCTTTCTTCTTCCACCATGCCTAGTATAGTCACTACCATGGTAGGTCTTTCCTCTAGAGGGATTACTCAAACCACCCATATTGATTATTTTAGAAAAATGGGCAGAAAGTTGTCTTTAGTCAGTTCTTGGTTTAATATTACTAGGCTCAATCATGGGATACTCCCTTTACACTCAACATTATAATCACTCAACTATGTTGGCATTGATTCACATGAAGCACAGGCATTATGCACTTAACCAAAGCATATCTGAGAAGGAACTAGGTATCACATCAAGCTATTTGTGCCATGGTGTAAGACTTCAATTTGAAGTTTTGATCAATTCAATGAAATCTATAGGTAGATCCATAAGTTCAAGCCTTTCATGGAATAAGCATAGTTCCATATAGGTGTTTAAAGAGTCAAAAGGAAAATTTCACTCAAACTAATCCTACTAGACACATGATCCTAACAAGGATGGGAACACTTGGCACAAGATCTGCACTCATTCTCTCTATAGATTTATGATGACATCACCATCTATTATAGGAATTTGATGATGTGAACTAGAAGCAAACATAAACATTACTTAATATAAATATATTTAAAATATGACATTATAACCATTACACATCCCAATTGTAATACCAAAGATGCATAAACTAAATACATTATATCTTAGGGTAGAAACCTTCATCATTAATCAAAGTTAAAATAGAGTATAACATTCATAGCTAAATATATGCTCAATTCATATTACTTAACAACCCAAAGGCTCATAGATGAGCTTGGGTACTTACAAATGGAGCCTTCATGGTGTCCATACTACTCCTAAGTCTAATGGATGCCAATGCAATTTATACATAGTAATTCCATTTTTGTAAAGCATCACTACAATTCATCATCTCTTTGGTTTGTCTAGCTCAAGCATCTTAAATAACATCCAAGAGTATCTTTGCTAGGGTGAAAGGTACATATTGAGCACCAAGATGCAATCTTTAGTCATCATAACCTCTAACTCCATCACTTTGAAAACTCTACACTATAGTCTCCAAGTTTTTCCAAATCATCAAAGATGCCCTAAATATCTAGGAGATAGTTAGCTACCTACCAACTAGCACAAGATATGCACTACACCCACCAATTGGTGATAAAATTACCAATGGGCAATCACTACAAAATGATTCATTCATGCTTATGTGGATGCCATGTTGGCATGAATCCTATACTTAAAGAGATAAGGGGCCTAACATTACCTCATACAAAAACTTTAGTCTATCCTCGGGCTAGGTTCTCAAGCTCATGGGAGCGTAGAACTCAAGTACACTTTCCTTGAGTTTAGATATAAAGTATTCAAAGCCCTTAATAGAGAGCTTAATTTATTTAATGTTGTTATCTATTTTAATGAATGAAATAGTGAATGTGAGCACATCCATCTTTTCTAGTTATTTCTAGAAGGCCTCAACATTGGCCTTCACATTTTCCACACTCCCATCTAGGATTGCTCCTTGCTCATATGCCTTAGTATGTAGAGCCTACAAGAGTGGTTCCAAGTTTTTTTCTTGATCCTTTATTTGGTTGTTGATCATGTTGATGTTTCCCATGATTTACGATCACTCTAACTTAGTTGTTGAGTATACTTTTACCATCAGTTTCTCCTTCTCCTCTTTTACCTAATTTAAGTAAATGTCTATGATTGAGGTTTGGTTTGAGAAGCTTAATAATATGGAATTTTTTGCATCCATGCCCTCTTTAAATTTATCAAAGAGGTCTTCTACCTCTTTGATCTTATCAACCAAGTCTTTCTTCAACATGATGTTAGGATCTTCTTCTTCTTCTTATGCCATCTTGGGCTTTAACCCTGGGAGAATATGATCCACAAACACACAAATTTTGTTGAATTTTGAAAGGTATAAAGTATTGATGCTAAACAAAAGGGATAGTTTGGTCATCTCTATGCACTCATAGAGTTGCTTCAACTTGAATTTGGTATCTTGTGCTTTATTTTTGGCTTCTTTGTGGAGATTTTTCCACTTTATTTCCTTATCATCATTTATGATGTTTCAACACATGACTTTAATGGCCATTTTTATCAATGCATTCTCAAGTCAAACTGGGTTCATGGTGAAAGCGTTTATAAGGAGGGAGTCTTGCCCCTTATCAGGCTCTTTTAGGCTCAAAGTATCCACTCTAGGTGCCTCAAAATGATACTCATCTATATAGTGATAAAATACAAATGATATTTATTTTTGCATCCTAATTATGGTGGATTAGGGGGGAATAACATCATACATATAAATTTCTTCATCCACCCATACCTTCTACACCTTCTCCCTTATGTTTATCTCCTTTTCATCCTTCTCAATGATGGCCATCTTTGTTGATACTTCCTCCTCTTCATTGGTTCCACTACTCTCATTGGTGCTCTCCTCAGAGGACTCGCATATTTTATCCTTAGGGGTTTATTCCTTTAACTTTACCCCCTCATCCACTTATTCTTCCTAAGGTTTCTCAATACTCACCTCCACGGTAATTCCTTTGGCAAAATAATCACTTTGTTTCTATTGGGGTTCCTATGTTATCTCTATTTATTTTTCTAAGACACTAATATTTCCTTATTTTTATTGAGTCACCCCTTCAATACTTAGGCATGCCTATTGTGGAGCTTTTTCTACCTTCTTGGTGGGTACACTTAGCACTTGCTTGATTATTTGACTATTGGCCTTGTGCTAGTAGGAACTTTTAGGGCCCCTTTCTCTACCTTGACCAAGTATTTTTCCTTGGCATGTCTCTTCTTATCTTCAAGTTCTAATTCCTTATTAATGTCTTCCTCACTCAATCCCATTTTCTTCTAAACCCTTGTCTTCTCCTTTTCTATTTGTGGAGGTGATGTAGAGGGTTCTTCACTAGATGAGGAGATTGTTGGATCCTCTATTTCATCAAGAATAGTGGTTGTGCCACTTTATAGGGATTATTATACATATTTGGTTTTTGGATCCTCTTCCCCCTCTTATATCTACAGGATATATGTCCTTAGTCTAACTTCTTTAGTGTCCATCTCTATTTTGGGTATGAGGGTATCTTCTTTCTCCATCTTTGTAAGAGTTATAGTATGGAATGTAATGTGTCCCTTGGTATTTTTCTTGTGCTTATTTCTAGAGGAATCACTCTATGGAATGAAGGTCACATGATTCTTTGGAGGTGGGGGTGATATTTTATCCTTAGAGGTAATTTTAAACTGTATGTGCTCCATGATTTTTTCAAGTTTATCTCCTCATTTCTTTTGGAGAGTCTTCTCTTACATATTTAGTTTAGCCTTCCCTTCATCACCAAATAGGAGTGGGTGATCATAATCCCTTTTAGGATTGATGTACTTATTGTGTGGCTTCATTTTGTATTAGAGGTTAAAGATCCTCACATTTATAATCTCTCTGTAGAGGGGATAAATGTTCATCCTATCAAATTCATCTTCCTCATCTTTGGTGGCCTTAGCTTTAGTATGCACAAATTGGCACCTCATCCTACTCCTATCTGATCCATGATATTTAATGAGATCTCTAGTTGTTGTGTATTGAGAATTATTCTTTGCACCTCCATGAAATACTTGGTGGAAAACATGTAAGGAAACTAGATCCACTCTGATAGTTTCCCATCTATGAGTGTTAGGTGCACCATAAAATAATGTTACATTATGGTAAAGGTTATTGTTCCCACCAATTATTGAGGAAGTTCTTAAGGGATGTGCCACTTAATCCCATAATCTTATATGTACCTATCATACTACTCTTACACTTTTTTTATACTTCTACAAGAAGCTAGGTGGGCAAATGAAGTCTTGATACTTCATCATAGGGGACTCATGGTTAGGTGGGAACACCCATAGCTTATCACCATCACCATCTAACACACATATCTCCTCCATCACTATCAAGATCATCATATACCCCCACCTGAAGGTTTCACATGCTTGATGGCACTCTTGCACATTCTTAACAATCTCCTTGGTGATGAAATTAGAGATGTTTAATTTTACCCTTTGTGCCATGTGGTGGGTGATGCACAAGAAGATCTTGATAATATCATACCACTATCTACTAGGGCATAGTTTATAGCTAGCTAGGTACACTACTACCCTCATGCCAGGGTCTTAGATATCTTAAATGAGGAACATTAATCCTAACTTGTAATATATTAGGAGCTTCATGACCCTATCAACCTCTAATTCATCCTTCATCATTTAATGGATGTCTACCCCTAAACCTAGTAGCCCTATGATTCTACTAATATATCCTATCAAGATATTCATACATCATCCTAAGAAGTATAAATGGTCACCATATACATGTAAGAGGAGGAATTACACTAATTAATCTATCTTGACAAAGCTTGGTATCTCAAATAGTTGGGTTATACTTGTGGTCACTAATTTTTCTCTAATGAAGACATCAAATAAATTATCACCCACCTTTGTTTTCTTCCCCATGTTGACCATCTAGTCCTTGTTTATCTCTTATGAATTACTCTTTATCTGGTGGTTATAATATTTGAGCTTACACATGTGAGAAAATGACACCCATTTCTCCCCCACCATGACCTCTCGGGGGAATTACATCTTTTTGTAGGTGATCTTTGTATTTGTTTCTAGATATATTACCATGATGCATATGCCTTTTACCAACTGTGCCTCTCATTTCACAATGATTGCTTCTTTCACTACCCATGCTTTATTTTCATCCTTATGTGCCTATGGTGAACTTATACTTAGTATTTTTTATCCCATTCTGAACCTACTACTATTAAATCATGGCTAGTTGATCTTTTTAAAGCCTAAAATTATGATTGGCACTTTTATATAGTCATGAGAACTACATCTATGACTTCAGCTCTTGAGGTCCCTACACCATTAATGGAAGCCTAATCATTATATAGAACTCCTACTACCCTATTTATATATAAATTTGTCTCCCTTTGATTCCTTTCTAATTCAAAGTGGGACATAATCTTGCAGTTGCTCAACTCTTCTCACTTGGGGGGCTATGGATGCTCTGGTGTTCATTAGTAGCGTTCTCTATTTTGAGTGGCTTTAGCTCTATTCATCTCTATTATGAATTATTGCAAAGGTCTATAACATATTAAAGTTTATTGTTCACCCATTTATACTCTATTTATATTTACCTCATTAATGGTTGGTGATTAATGGCTTGGTAACACATGGATTTCTTGAAATCTGCTAAACCCATGAAATCTACTACAATCCTCTACAAACTACTCATTTATTATAGATCTTTGTGCTTCTACCATCACATCATTAGTTTTTATAATAGTTTTTTAGTGAAGTGATAAGTGATTCAAATGATCACTTACTTTTTACTGTTGGGTGGGTGTCAGCTATCTTGATATTCATTCTCTTGTAATTGGTTCAATGTGGTGTGACCTTCACCCTTATTATGGAAACCTAGGTACAACACTTCACATGTGTATAATTTAGTCTCCTTGGTTTCATCTCTTCATATTTAAATATTTATTTAAAATCATGCCTCTCTTATTGGTCAATTTCTCTATGCTTTCATGTCTCTTATTTTAGCCTTCCCTACCCTATATAAATTCTTGCACTAGTACTCTAGCACTTCATTTTCTCTTTTCAATTTATTGTGCACAAGTATCTTATACACCTCTATTTGCAAACTTATGTGCATATATTTTTGAAAGAAAACTTCATGCACCTAAAAACCTATGTGTTTGGCCTTAGACACTTATAAAGTAGCTATGATTGACTCACCTAACTAGATTTATGCATGTAAGTGCCATAAGAGTTTTCTTATAGGTCTGAAAGCACCATGCTTATTTACTCAACATAAATAAAATAAACATAAGGAAAGATCTAACTTGAACTAAATTTTATTATGGTCAAAATAAATCAATTGACTTATGATCAAGAATTTGGTATATGATGGCACAAGTGCCATATTAGTGATTGTATAGTTTAAACATGTTGCCATTGAAATACCTAGGGAACATTTCACCTATCAACATGCTTATCTTACATTCACCAATATATAATATATTATTGTATGATATAAGGGCCCATTTAGCTAATCTAGAATTTGCCTAGGTGCTTGAGCTACTTAGAGTCATATATCAAGACTAGTGTACCTTTGTAAATACCTTATGCTTGATGTGCTTATCATGCCATAGTTTTTGGTGTACCTTTTCTATATATTGGCTCTACCATGCTTGGGTGCATGTCTCATCCAAGCATTACAAGTATTCTAGGCATGTGTAAAAATACTCTTGATCATGTAATTAATTAATACACATGATGCACAATGAGGGTACTAAAATTCTGTAGGTAAAATGGCCTCTATGCCAAACACCAATTGAAATGGTGTAGCCTTGTTTAGGCACTTGCTTGTAGTGTGATATGCCCATAATACTACTGATACAAAATCATCCAAATATTTGTGACCAAAATCATATATTTTTATGAGGCATATACCCAATATTTTATTAAATACTTATATGGGATGGTAATGTGTCATTTTATGGTGCACCACCATATACTCAGTAAGTAGGATTTCAATGGTTTTGTTGAGAAAGTGTGCACCATAGTCATTAGTCAAGATAAGTAAGCATCTATAATTATTGATGATATTATCCTAGATAAACCTTAATATAGTGGTGGCTATACAATCTTTATTTGGTACTACTTCAACCCACTTGGTGAAGTAATTTGTGGTAGCCATAATATATCATGCACCTATGTACCTTGTAGCTAGAGTAATAGGCCCAATAAAGTTAATGGCCCATTTTTCAAATGGTTCCTAGAAAAGGATGGGGATGAGAGGAATCTCACCTAGTGGTTTAGATTTCCTTTGTGTTGGCAGATGCCACATGTTTTATTTCATTCTTTTACATCCTAGAATAGAGTTGGTCAACATAAGCCTGAATGTAGTACCTTGTGTGCCATAACATCTACAGCATAATGGCCTCTAGAAATATCCTCATGCACCTCTTGGAATAATAAGTCCCATTCATGTTATAAGACACATTAACGCATGACTTCATCATATCTCAACTTGTATAGTTCCTCACCAATGAGTTGAAATGAGGTGGCATGAACTATAAGGTGTTTATCCTCCTTAGTCATCATGGTCTGGGGTGCTAATCTGGAGGTCAAAAATATGGTTATCTATACCAAGTATTTAAGGATATACTAGACCTTATAAATTTGGGTGCAAGGCATATCTTCTTTAATAGGCACTACCATATCACCAGAGTTGATGTGGGATAAATGGTCTAGGCTTGACTTTTATTTTCTAGGCTCTACTACAATAGAGAGCTATAATTATTGAAACAAAATAATCCATTGAAAAATGTGATCATGTAGAATAGGATTATTCAATAAGTACATAATCACCTCATAATTAGTGAAAAAATGAAGGGGGTGGCCAATAAGTATTGTCTAAACTTTTACAAGGCATAGACCATGACAAGCACCTCATGATCAATTATGGTGTAGTTCTACTCTAACTTGGTTAATTTTTTACTTGAGAAATAAATGAGATGATCCATTTTGCATTTTATGGGTTTTACTAGAATTTCACCAATCATATAATTAGATGCATTGACATGGATGTGGAAAGTAGTAACCTAGTTGGGAAATTGTAATATCATTGCACTTGCTAATTTGAGCTTCAAGGTTTCAAATGCATCTTCTTGTGTTGTACCCCAATAAAATGGGCCCTATTTTCACAAGATCTCTTCAAGGGGTACCAAAATTTTGGAAAATATTATTATGAACTTCTTATAGTACCCTCAATATCTAAGAAAGGCATGAACATCTTTATGTATTGATGGGGTTTGGAGCTGAAGGATAATTGTAATCTTTGTTGTATCAACAAGCAAAACATCTTTGTAAATGATGTGTCCAGTGTTATATGATGTTATGAAAACACACTTATTGAGGTTTAATGAAATTTACAACTACCTACATATTTTAAACATAATATACAAGTTTTCATAATGATCCTTCGCTGTCTCATACATTGTCCATATGTCCAATTATACTTGGAGGAACTTGTGAATGAAGTATTTGAAAATAATGATCACTACTTAGGAGAATAAAATTGGTACATTATTCAGTCCAAATGTCATCACATTGTATGAAAAACAACCCCATTATATCACAAAGGTGGTTTTATGATTGTCTTCCTCCTTAATTTGGACTTGATAATATCTTGAGAACCCATCAGTAAAGGTGTATATCTCACAACTTAAAACACCATCCAATACTTCATTAGTGAGTAAAATTAGAAATGGGTCAATTATGTAGATGACATTAAATAATATATAGTCAACACAAATTTATATGCACCCATACTTTTTTATGTTAATGACCATGGGGCTAACCCATTTAGATTCTTACATAGGGTAGATGACACCTACAACTAACATGCCATCGATTTCCTTCTTAACTTTGGCATGAATATTGGGGTTCATATTGTAAGGTTACTTATTGATGAGTCTTGTACCATCAATTAATTTTATGCTCATCTTCCCAAGGGATGGGTGTGTGCCTTTCATATCTCTATAGTTATAAGGGAACAAGTCTTTAAATTCCTTTAGGAGCTCCATAATACGCACTAGCTTTGTGTCAAACCAATAAGTGCCTAGAGTGCTATCCTCAACTTGGTGCACTGAATTCCTTTTACCTCTCAAATTTTTCTAGTTGTGTACCTTCCATGTGTCACCATATTCATTTATAGAGTCACTATTAAGAGTTTACTCCTTGAATAAGATTTGGAACACTAACCCCTTTTCACTAAACATGTCTTTTATGTACTCCTCCAATATTGTAGTGTCCTCAAATAATGACCTTCAAATTACCTATAGTGGCTTAATCAATTCAAGGTTTTATGAGGAAAAGGAGAAGGTATGAAAAAACCACTCCTTAAGGGCATCCCAATTGGCTATCTTGTTGTGTGTCTCATTGACTATGTACCATGCCCTCATCCAAGTCTTTAAGGTCATATAGAAGGTGTGAACCCATAAATTCCTTAGGGAATTTTCATAGTAGATGGTCCACATTTATTCACAAATATGTACATGATTTATAAGGTTAGAGTCACTAGAGTAGGCTGAGATGTCTAGGTCCTCATTACTCTTTCTAAATCTAGAGAAAATGGATGATTTCACATTTCACCAAGATGGCAAGCTAGGCTTTTACAATACCAACCAATGAGTGGTAGTGTTATTCAATGTATACATTAGTGAATCCATTCTATCCACCTCTTTTGGGATGCATGATTTAAGGTCACAAACATAGTATTTCACTAGATTACTCCCTTCATTCTTGGGACTAATGTAAGTCTACCCTTACCTAAGAAAACCACTCTTTTCCCCTTCTTTATGTGAGGGACCCACATTTTAGAAGCATGATCAATCTAGACCCACCTTATCTATACTAGTTTTTGCACCTTTATATGCACCAAGTGGCACCTTTGACCAGTGGTCTCATATGTTTCCTTGATCCATCAATCACAAGCAACATCAATGGTGTCTAAGGTTGATTGTCCATACTCCCAAGAGAGGATTCCTTTATTATTAGGGTCTAGAGTCTCGGTACCTTATGATGTTATGTTATAGATGTGGTTAATCTCATCCTTGATGTCTATGATCTTGACATAAGGGGTCCTTGGTCACTTGAGATGGGTATAACTACCTTTTCCTTCCATTCTCAAATATCATATATCACCTTTTTAAGTGAATATTTGCATTACTTACATAACACCATGGTATTCATAGAATCATCAGGTAGTTGTCCTATTCTACTAACTCGATAATTTCAAATTCAACACAAAATTTGGTGCACATGATATCTACAATTTCACTCTTCAAAATTATGATAGGATGCACCCAAGTCTTATTGGCCATGAAGAATACATGAGGGGAGGGTCTCAAAACTAGCCTACCCATTTTATCCTAGGCATTCTTGGTCAAGATGTTAACCTCTATGCTTATGTCTACAAGGACCTCATAGATAGACCATCCATAAATAGTGTCATCCACAAGGATTTCTTGGTCATATTTAGCATTTTGTGTATGCTGAACTTCCCATGCCCTCTCCATGCATAACACGATGACCTAAACTTTATTTTTTACCACATGATCTAAGATAAAGTTACTTAATAGGGGAAACATTCCATCTATTTGTAGGAGGTGAAGGATCTTAGTTAACTCCTATATTTTAGCTTTCTAGCTATCCTAATTCTAATGAGAGGAAACAACCTACACCTGTAGGTCTGTACTAATTGGATATCCCCTTATAGGTTTTAGATGACACTCATAACATACTACAATAGATATTTATAGCATGTTGTGTCTAGGTACATCAAAAATTTGGGTTCAAGTCATATCATGCACTCATTATGACCCTTATTCTCATATTCTAGGTGTAACTTAGGTACTGACATGACTGGTGACTGAGTGATGAATAAACTATGAGTAGTTGCCTATACCTTGATTACCTATGTGAATGTAGGTTATGACTTAGGGATCCATATTTCCATTTTCAAATCACACCTGATAATTCTTATAACCTTTTTTATGTTAGGCCTACTTTAGGTCAAATTTTTATACAAGTCAAGGAATTTTCAACCTTATGGGATCTACACATAGGAGGTATAGGGTAGTCATGCTAATAATTCTCTACTGATACATACTTATAACACAATCATAATGGAAACCTTCCACCATTGTGTCCTTCACCTCACCATTTAGTGCCTTATTACAACTTAAATCTTATGTTTTATTGGCTATAGCCCTCACTACCTTAGTTAGCCTATCTACTAACTACTATGGTGGCCTGTCATGAACCTCTTTCCATTTTTTCGCACATTTCATCAATCACCTAGAAATTAGTAGTGGTATGGGTGTAGGAATCACATAATCAATAATAGATAGTTATGTTGAATTGGCTAGTGCATTTTAATAAAAGGCAATTATGGATATCATGCACCTCTTGATAGAATTCATAGCTTAGAAGCATGTTGCACACATTCTTCCATGGGTAGTTAGTTTTATGATGGCCCTCTAATTCATAATTGTTATACCATAGTCCACTTCAAGCATCATGAAACCAACCAACAATAATATTTGTGAGTTGGAAATCCATAGATGCAATTTATGCCTCCATAAATAGGTTGATCCTAGTATTTTTAGTTCTAACTACCTTGGCTCTTTGTGTAACTTCAAGCACTTCTTGAGGGTCTATAAAATTATTCATAGATAACACTCTCCAGAATGACATGATCAACTCTCTAATAAACCATTATGCATGTTGATAAGGGTGAATATCATATGGAAGCTTCTATAAGAGATTTTTGAACCTTTCATTATATAAGATCACACTCTTTGAGAGTCCTTGGGTAATGTATTTCAATGTAGCGATGCTCTATTATTAAATATCCATAATGTTAAATTCCTTCAAAAATACATCTTTTAGGGTATCATAGTCAACCATGGCCTAGTTAGGATCAAATTTCCTATACTAGGTGTGGGTGTGATCACGTAAAGTGGTGTAAACTAGGTTGCCTTATGTTTTGATTGGGTTATGCTCCACACATGCCATTATATTTCAAAATTTAGTACATGTTCTATGGCATTCTCTATGCAAAAATACTCTAGAAAATTGATATCCATTTCATAGTAGATTTTTTATGGGGGAAGTTGGTATATGAGGCACTTATCCCCTAGTGCTTATCTTGGTGATAGTACTCCAATGTCTCTAGCTACTAGGTTAGGCATTGATCTCATCATTAGTTCCAGTGAAGTTAATGTCATTGGAACTATACTACTTACTTGTGGTACTAAACCACTTCTTACAGGCTTTTCCCCACTTTTTATTTCTAACATTAGTTGAGATGGTATGATCATGTTCAAGTTCTATTGTGGTGATCTAATTCCCAATGGTATAGAGGTAGTTGTGTTCACCTCCTTATATGGAATAATTTGTTCAATCACAAATTTGAAATCCAAGTCTATAAAATGTCTAAGTTATAAGTCATCAATAGAGTCAATTATTACTTCTATACTTTTTTTAAGTGGGGGATCCAACATGTGAACATACATCATAAGTTCAAAGGGGGTAGCTACATCAAACATATCTTTAATTACCATTTTTTTTAGGAACCTAGTGATTCTACACATATCAAGCATTGAGATCAATCCATCACTTCATTGTATTTCTCATCCTCCTACTACTATATTTCAAAAGATCCTTCCCCATGCCCTTCTTGCTTGTTACAAGTTCTCTTGGCACTTCTAGGTTCTAGATCTTCCTTCAGTCAAAACCGTCTCTTATTATAGGTCTATCTTCCAAACTCTCAGGTGTAAATTTACTCATCCCCTTCCATTACACCTCACTTACACATCCCTTTTTCCCCATTTGTGGTGCTCATATGTGAAAATACTTTAGCCTTTCATCCCTAAAGTTTCAAAACCATAATCCACCATTATATTTTTAAGCTCTATGTTGAATTAATTCACAAGCATGCCTCTAAGGTCATATAAAAATTGGTACTCTAATTCTTCAAGGCATGAGTATGTTGAGACTATGAACTCAACCATGTAGTTATTCAGTACTCCTTGCCACCACTTATCATTAATCTAGTCCAAGTAGTAGCCAAAGTCTCATGTTTATTAGGTGTTCCTTTGTCCACTCATAGTACTATCCATAGCTTCCTCTGTGGGTTAAATATGGAACTAACCATCAGTACACATGCTCAAGTAACTCATAGAAAAAGACCTCATACAAAGCATCATATAGGTTGTTTTGAACATGTTTTCTTAGATTTTGTCCTCTACTAGTTGGATGCTTAAGCATAAAGCTATATTCTACCTACTATAACTAGTGCTCAATGTTTTCAAGAGAAATTTGATACACCATTTTATCGCACCATTGCAACAAAAAAATTCAATATGAGTCCTAGTAATGGAACTAAAATGTTGTAGAAAAAGGGGCATAAAGTTGTCTTTAGTTAGTTCTTAGTTTAATACAACCAAGAATAAGCATGTGATACTCCCTTTATACTCAAAATTTTAATCACTCAACTATGTTGAAATTAATTCACATAAGGCACAATCCTTGTGCACTCAATCAAATAACAACTGATAAGGATTTAGGGCCCGCATTGGGCTAGTTATGACATGGTGTAAGCTTTTAATTTAGGGACTTGATCAATTCAATGAAAGTTATAGGTAGATCCATAGGTGCAAGCCTTTCATGTACTAATCATAGTGACATATAGGTGTTTTAAGGGTCAAAAGGCTACTTTCACTCAAACTATGCCTACTAAACACGTGCTCCTAATAAGGATGGGAACACTTGGTGTAGGATCTCCACTCACTCTCTTTATAGATTTATGATGATGCCACCATCTATTATAGGTACTCCATTAATGATGTGAAATGGAAGCAAACATAAACATTACTTAATATATACTAGTAGAATTTGGAAAAATAAATGAATACATGACTAAAACTTTTAGTCATGATAACTAAAAATGACTAAATTCTACTAATTTTTTGCAACACAGTTATAAATGACTAATTTGATCATCAGGTAAAAAAAACAACTAAATAATTAGTCACACAAATAAAAATTAGATAATATGATATTAAAGTGGGTAATTAAAAAAAATGAATTAATAAATTATTGGTAAGAGTGGGTTGTCTTGCACATGCAAGGTTAATAGCGAGTTGAGAAATTATTGGAAGGAGTGAGGAGTATAGTAGAGTACAGAATTTGGTAGATGTAATTTGATGGGGGATTGGGGAGTAAAATTGGCATTATTTGTGCAATGCACCTCTACAAATATGAGGGTTTGTTAATTATTAATGGAGATGGATCTAACCAGAGAGGATTTATGTGCCAATTTGATGGCATGAGGCATTTTAGGTTCTATCATATAAGTATAGTAGCTACTTGCATGGGCAATAAATCTTGTTTAGAGAGGACCTAGAGACTTTTGAAAAGGTAGGCAAGGAATTTAAATTTTTTTGTAATTAGTTTGAAGTTAGTGAGGCCTTCTATAATGAATTCAAATTTAGGGATGTCCTTTATAGTAAATTCAGAGGTAATTTGAAACCCTCATTACATTAAACACAAAATATATAGCTTTATGATTGAAAACTATATCTAGTTAGGAGAACAAAATTGGTGTATTATAAAAGATGAGTTACATAAATAGGATGGTATTTTGTCATAAGACATTAACTACCATGTAATAATTTGAAGTTATTGAGATCGTGAAAGAATTGGATGCTTTTATCATGCATGGGTATGGTATTAATTTCTAATTTTGTAACCAATTCACCAACCTAATCCTTGAGGCTCATTTTAAATAAGTATTCATGGAATTGGTAGTGTATGTACATCATAATTAGTTTTTTATTAGTTGGTGTAACTTACAGTAGTTACATATGCAACAAAATAACAAAACGAAATAAGAAATTCTAATTTTAGCAGACTATTTTTTCATTAGTTTCCTCTATTAATTTTGGAGCATCTGAGAATTGAAATTGTAACATGCATCCAAATTTTAAATCCTTTGATCACTTTGCCATTAAACCATAGGCTCATGTCCCTACCCTAGACCTCAATGCTTGGGTAACATTGTGTGTAAGCCTAATCTATTAATTGCATGGAATCCTAAAAGATGGTCTCATATGACATAGTTGAAAGTTATGCTAGTTCATCAAATAAATGTGGTCACCAAGCTATTTTAATTGATACTATATGTCCACACATGGGAGTATATAAATTTTTAGAATAAGTCATCTTATCTCAACATGCTAATAATTTATTCTAGTAAGTAATGCTCAAAGTTACAATAAAAAATTCATTAGCCTGTTTGTTAGTGTTTATGTATTCATTAACATTGATAAGATTTACATATGTTTAAATTATTGTGGTTCATCAATCTAACAATCATAAATTATGTGTTCCATTGCTAAAGCATTTCTTTAATTATCATCTAGACAAGGAAGGCCCTCAATAAAATATGGATAAAAATAACATTTGTTTATTTCCAATCATAAAAAGAACATCTAATTTTTTAGAGTGATGCCTAGATATATTTATTGAATTTGAATTGCTATAGATTTCTCTAATTCTAATTATATAGAGTGCTTTATATCCTATTTCTATGAAGTGCCCTGAATTCTAGGTAAGTGTTGAAGAGTGATGAAGAGAATGAGTTTACATGTATTAGATCCTGATTAAGTTGAGTTTTTTAGATTTCTATTTTTTTCTTGAAATAGGAAACTAAATTAATACAAGAATGTATAACATTACAGATGGAACAATGTCTAAGGTTGACTATGAATAAATATCATGCATATGATGAGAGAGTAGTTGATGAGAGGGACATGGATAAATATCCATGTCCATGTAATGACTGTCTTGGTGGAAAGGTGAAAAAAAGAAATATGATTTATTGAAATATGATAAGATATGGGCATAGTGGTATAATCCCTTGGGATTACAATTATTATGAAGATATGGTAGAATTGCAGAGTGTGAGAGATGAAGAGGCAACAAACATAGATGAAGTGACACCAAACATAGATAAAGAGGTAGCAATGTTAGACAAAGGGTTTGAAGTTGATATAATGTTGAATGAGGTTCTAAATGATGATTGAGCCAAGTCAATGGAGGATGATTTAAATCTTATGTATACTAATTGCAAGTTAAGTCATTTGAAAATAATCCTTTAAATTCTTAACTTGAAAGTGGTGCTTGGTTGGACAAATGAGAGTGTAGATCAGTTATTGGCATTATTAATTTCATTGTTACCAACTAAATCCACATTTCCAACAAAATAAATTCAATGTAAAAAGAAATCACTAAGCTAGGATTAGGGTATGAAAACATTCACACATGTGTGAATGGTTGTGTATTATTTTTTAATAATCTTACAAGTGAGACTAAATGTCTAAAATGTCATGAAGTGAGGTATAGACAAGGGTTAAAATTAGTTGTGGTTCCTAAAAAGGTTCTTTGACACTTTTTGATAATCCCATGATTACTTAAAATGTATAGGTATAGAGACATTGCAGAACTTATGCAATGGCATACCCAAAATAAAAGCATCGATGGAAAATAATGACATGTGCCTGATTCTAAGATGTGAATGGAATTTGATAATAGATGGCCTGATTTTTCTCAGGATCCTCATAATATAAGGTTGGATTTGCCTCTAGATGGGGTGAACCCATTCTTTGATCAAAGTATTATATAGTCAATTTGGCTAGTGTTTTTAATAAATTATAACTTTCCTCCATGGTTAACAACTAAACCATTTTTCTTAATTCTATCATTGATTATACTAGGAAAGAAAAGTGTGATTTTAGATACAATCGATGCTTATCTAGAGCCATTATATGATGAGATAATAGAATTGTGGAAATGAATTGAAGAAATTCAATCTTTAAGGGATGGTCATTAAATCAAATTCACCTTAAGAGCTTCTTTATTGTTTACAATTCATGATCTTCCTACATATGGCACATTCTCTAGTCTCACTATTCATGGATGCCATTGATGTCCTACTTACAAATTTAAGGATTTTGTGAGGCACTCAATAAGTTTGTGTAATTTTATTTATTATGGATGTCATGCTTAACTTAAAATGGATCATCTATATCATTGACAAAAAACATGTTTCAATGGTCAAGAAGAGAATCATGAAGCACCATTGCTAATAACGGGTGATTACATTGTTGATAATGGACAAAAAATAATGTCATTTATAATTAAAAATTATGGGATTGATAGTATTAGATATGATCCATGTAATGAAAGTGGTGTAAAATAGTTTTGTATATTCTATAAGTTACCATACTTTTAAGGATATAGCCATTAGGCATATTGTTGATGTTATGCGTACTGAGAAAAATATATCCTATGCTATTATAGATTCTCTTTTTAGTGATTTTGATACTATTTCATCATGTGAATAATTTTGATAACTAAAGATTCATTAAAATATTTGGGTTGAAAAATATGATTATGAAAAATATAGAAAACCTAAGGCTTATTATTATTGAATGTAAGGTGTAATTTATTATTGAATGTAATAAGGATCTAAGTATAGGTGTGCTTATTCACTATTGTTTTGATACATTTTTTAATGTAATCATCATTATTTTCCTAGTATATTCTAAATAAAACTTAAGATGTTCACTACTTATTTGAAGTGCATTTAAAGTTAGGTTCAATCATTCTTCTCAATTTTCTTACTTTGGTAAAAATTAATTTTGTTTAGTTAGAATATAATTTCTTGTATGTCCTATATGTTTTATAGATGCTATACTTTTATAACTTCTTTAGAATTTTTAGATATGGAAAGAAGCAAGAAAGGTCTAAAGGTATCAAATAATGCATCAAGATACCTATGAAAGTAAAAAACTCTTTAAAATTCTGGTAATAAATTGTAGTTGATTCTCTAATATTTGGATAGCTTTAGTTTGTAATACAACTTCTAGCCTCCATATGAATTGAATATGTTTATGTGAAGGAAACAATAATTAACATCTATGATTTAATAATACATACATACATACATACATACATATATATATACACACACACACATATATATATACATATATATATATATATATATATATATATATATATATCCATATATATATATACAACTATATATATATATATATATACATATACATATACATATATACATATATATACATATACATATACATATACATATATATACATATATACATACATATATATATATATATATATATATATATATATATATATATATACATACATATATATCACTTAACATTATGTGAACATAATATTTAACGTATACTATTAAACAATTTGTGTAAAAAGATAAGTAGAATTCCTTGTCATTCTCCCCCTTACTATTATGATCCCCCTAAATTTATTACTGTCATGTTGTTTTAGATCATGCTATGTTTTACTTCTTCAATTCTCCTCCTTTGACATCAATGGTAAATGTGTTGGCCAATTAACCCCCTGAATTAAATCTCCTCATCAACTTGTAGTGCGATAACTTTAAAACACTAGAACCAGAACAAGAGGTCAATGATGAATTATAAGACCAAAATCCTCAAGGTACAAGGGTTCCATACTTAGGAATTTTTTTGAAAAATGATAAACCCTATGTTAGAACCTCCAAAATTAGCCTAGTTTCATTATCATAACTAGCCTTAAGCCCAACGACTAAAGCCTTGATTCCTATGTAAAAAGGATCTCTACCTAACTAAGCCTCCTCATTATAAACAAAGAAATGATCTCTTAGGTCTGACTGACACTAAAAACTAAAACTAAAAGACTAAAAAATTAGAAAATTATTCAATATTTTCAATAAAATGATATATAAAATAATACATTCATAATATACCCCTATATTCCCACCTAAAATACATAAAAAATCCAATATCGTAGCCTTGTAAGGGGTAAACAGTGACACTGTGGCATGGTGGTGAACAATAACTCAACCACTATAATTAACCTACCATCCCATGGGAGTCCAAAGGGGTGTGCATGGGGTGGTGGTATGAGATTGTATGACCTGTTATCTCGCAACAAGCAAAGTGAAGGTGTGCAGTATAGTGGGGAGAGTAAAATGCTAACTCTACCATACTGATACCCCACAATGGTCTTGATATAATAGAGTGGTACTATGGTAAAAGCTGTCAAAGCATTTAAATCATCAATGGCAATGATTACACCTCTAAACATGAACCATTTAATTTACCAAGATCAAAGACATGTATTAAAAATTGAAATATGGATAGATTATGAAATATTTTATAAGAATCGACATTAATAGTGAGGTGACCAAAGCTCAACAATAAATATACTTGGGATTCAATGCCATTTTTGCAATCATTCACATAGCTCAATGTATTAGAGGCAAAGGAGTTTGAGGAAGACTCTAAAACTATTATTTCAATGGGTAAGTTCACCAAAACCCTTTGTAGCAAGTGTATAAGAACTGAATTTGCTCAATTCTACAAGTAGGCACTAAATTAGGAAAGGTACAAATACTTTGAAACTAACCCAGTTAACCTTCAGGTGGTTAATAACTTAAAGTTACTTGTTTTTCTTATAACACATGTATATATTAATGCACACATATAATCATTAATTATTTCATTCATTTACATGAGTCATGGATATTTCTAGGGATTCATATAGGAAAAAGATATACAACTAGGTATGGATGAGGCTATAAATAGAAAAATTAGTGGCCTCATCACACCCCCTACTTAACCTCTTGTTTGTCCTTGATCAAGCCTTCTTTGAATTTTTAATCCATAATATTTTTTGAAATCTAAGGGCTCAGTACAACCCATCCCTTCAAAGATATAAAAACCTTTATCATCATCTATGTTTTTCTACTTTTTCTTTTATGCCTCTCTATCATCTGACACATTCCCTTCCCAATCAGGAACTGGGAACCAAAACATGGGTGGATGAAACATCAACACTAACCAACTTATCTTTATTTTTTTGACAAGCTCAATGTATATATATATATATATAGACACACACACACACACACACACACACACACACACACTATGCATTTCCTCTCTGAGGTTCTGAGGGGAATAAGGTTCTTTTCATTTCAAGCTATCTAAAAGCTCTACCCATCTGTGCAAATAGGAAACAAAAATTTATTTTCCATTTCCCTCTATGAGGCTTAAGTAGTGGTTATATACCTCTACTTGTTTTTCTATGACCCATGCTCATAGAGTATCTGAATTCATAAAATCAATCCATTCCTCTATTAGGGTAGCCTCCTTTTATTTCTCTTGATAGTCCTCAACCTGTTTATTACTTTTTATTTCATTAAGGATGTATGAGGTAAAGGTATTCAATTGGATATACCCTAGGTATATATTAGGATTCCACTTTATGTCATGTGGCACAACATATTGATGCATGTAAAACTCACTCAATTATGCTTGAATATTAGGGTCAGCATGCCTATAGACCTCAAAGAAAGACATAGAATCACATACCATGTAGGACTGATCATTGTATATCCTATCATATTTAAATCTAAGACACCTTTATTCTAAATGTATATCATACACCCTATAGGTTTATCTACATTCCATTAACATCTTAGTGGTCTTATGCATATTAGTGATCTTCTCTTTCAAATAAGTGATCCTAGTCTTAGTCATTTCTAGGCTTTATTTTAAATATTCTTGCTGCTCCCTTATTTCAACATATATTTTAAACCTTTGTATCAAATCCTTATGATAAGTTTCATCATCACTAAACTTTTCCTCAAGAAATCTAAAAATTTCATTAGTTTATACTGGACTAATAGCAAAGAGGTCTACATCAATTACTTCTTTTATTGTAGGTACTTTTGTAGTGGTCTCTAAAAAATAAAACATATTGTGGAATGGTACCAAATCTAGAGCATTAGCTATTGTAAGTTATTATGGGGTTACACTAATGCCATCTATAGGTAAGGTGGATGAAGCTGCTAAAAGAACTTTTAAGGGAGTTGCTGCAGGCTCCTCCAATGTTCTTTCCTTGCTTGACTCTTCTTCCATAGATAGATTTAAAAATTATACTACCCTCAGAAGTGTTTCCAAGCCTCTTTTATCTTTTAAATTTATTATTTTGTTCCTCAATATATATATCTCTTCCATGGCTTGTTCCAAAGTTTGGAACTCTTGGTCATGAAGAACCATGTCTTGATCTACTACTTCTTCCATGGTCCTTTATTCAAGTAATTCTTCCTCTTTTATAGGCCGATATGACATTTTTATTTCTTCTTCTGTATACCCTATTTTTTATTAGTTCTATGTCTTCTTCTCCCAATCTAGGTTGCTCAGGTGACTGCATTTCCTATTCTTTTATAGACTCTTCTTTAGTAAACCATTCTACTTTCTCAAACCCATCAAAGGTCTTATGAATTATGGTCTCCTTCTATTCATCCTCACTAATGTCTATAGGTGAGGATGTTAGGGCTGACCTTTATCTTTTAATTCTTTGAGGCCTCCTAAGAGGAGGTCTCCTTCTCTTTAATGCAAAGGGCTTCTTCCTTTCAGTCTTCTTTTTATTTTTAAGAGGGGGGATATTGAAACCTAATTTTATTATGTAGCTGGCGATGGAATAAATTCTTATTGAAGATCAAGTTTTGTATCATCCCCTTCTTCCTATGTAACTAGTGATGGAAGAGCTTCTTCTCCTTTTGAAGTAACCATGCTATAAGAATCTACTTCTTGTGATGAAATATTTGGAACAGTAGGAGAAGGAATATCTTACCCAGTTTTTTTTGGTGGACTTTCCCCCTCTATATCCTTAGGAGGTAGCACTAATTTTATTCATCTTTTCTTACCCATAACAACTATAGGTGAGACTGTAGTAGCTATAGGCTGACTAGTTACACTAGTGCCTATATTATCCTCTTGTGTTATTTTTTAGACCTATCCCTTGGGAGATTCCCCCTCATTATTTCCCTTATCTTGTTGTGGTTCACTAGTCCTTAAGGTTATAAATTGTTCCCAATTAAGATCAAGTCTAGTATCTCTTATTCCTTAATTAACCAGCAACCAAATCAAATAATGATGAGATAAGGCTTTTTATACCCCCCTTTGGTATTATTTAGACACTTTATTTAGGATATTTCACAAGTGGTTTGGGATATTAATAGTCTTACCATGTGCTAAATGATTCAAAAATTTGAATTTGAGAGTATAGATCAAGGAGTATCTACCTTCACATGTCATATATTTGATGATATATGAGGCCACTTCTCTCTAGGATAGGGGTAGACTCAATCTCTCCACACCAACTTTCTTAATCATTATCCTTTCATTGTCTTGACAAACCTATTATCTAGCTAGTTGGCCATTATGTTTCTCTTCCTAGTTTTCCCTAGTTCCTAGTAACCTAGTAACCTAGCTTACCATTTATTTTGTAACTAAAAATATGATGCAAAATAATATCACCTATTCTCCTATAAAAGACCCTACAAATTCTCTAGTGAGAGGTTTTGAAAAATGCTACAGTTTCTCAAAATAAGTAGCCCATCCAACCCTATTGAAGATGGCCCAATTGTTTGGGTCTCCTTGAAACTGCTTATGGTCTGAGGGTTCCCTTCTCACTATTGAACCTCCCATTTTGGATAGTTTATCTTCCTATCAATTTTTTCAAATAGATATCTCTTCAAAACACCCAAATTTACCTTCATATTGTTACCTTTAACAAATCAAGTTTCTTCAATAATGGTAGTTTTGGTTGCAAGCTACAACAATGTCTTTCTTAGATCTTTTTATGAATGAGCTTTGATCTTGAAGTGGAAAACAATAAAATTGATTATTTTCCCCAATTGAATATGAGTGTAGTTATGGTGTAATCATGGAATTTCAATCCACACGTGTATATTATCATGTGATTGATTACCCATAACATTCTTCCCCTCCACATGAAGTGTCACTTATCTCCAAGTGATGTGGTACGTGTAGGATGTAAAAAGATAATATGGGGTCATAATGAGGGTTTTGAGTGGTGAGTTGGCATATCTCATGAAAAAAATTGATGAATGATGTTTTAATGATTACATATAATTTTTAATATAATGCATGTTATATTAAAAAAATAAAGTGTTTTTCTATGAATAAAAGATACACCGTACCTTTATAACCATTTGTTCCTAGGGTTGTCTCATAGAAAATATGCATGTGAGTGTTTTCCAGAATGGAAGCTTAGCTTGTTGTTTTCTCATACAATTATTACCCTAGTAGTCATGAATATTCTATATTGTTACCCTTGGGTAATTATGTGATCACAATGTCTTATACTTTAATTATGCCCTCAACAACTTGCATACAATCATGATGACTTGTAAAACACTGGAGCAGTGGTCTTTTAGTTGTATGAGAGACTATTTTCATCTTTCTACAAGGTGGTTACTATAGATATTTGTTTGTTATCCAACTCAGATCCTTTATAATCATGGAGGAGGGTGAGTGATGGCATTTTATACTCTTGATATCCTTTATATGAGCCTACTAATGGTTTGTTTCTCTTTTATCTTATTCCCAATAAATGAGGATGTTTGTTGATGGATTTTTTGTTTAGTGAACTTTTAATTTGGTAGTTAGCTAGTTTATCAAACTTAGGACCTGTGATCCAAAAAAGATCCCAGATCTCTCTTATTGGTAGAGTGAAATTATTTTCCATGAAGTGACCAAAAGTTGATAATGGTTCTTTTGTATCCCTGTAGTCATAAATTCTAGTCTGTAACACTCCAAATAGAGATTGGAAGTGTATGCCTTTGTTGTAACACTTACTTTATTATTCAAGGGTAAGGTCATTCCTTAACAATGTTTGAAGTTTATTCTCTAATATTCCTTCACTCCTCCTCTAGCTTGTCTGGTGTCTTCCATGAATTTATTAATAGCCCATAGCCAAAGGCAGAGCTTATTATTTGTGAGGAATTAACCTTCAACTACTAGAGATGTGTATATAGGGGTTAGGATTTACCTATAGAAACTATAGGTTGAGCTCATAGCCAATACAAAGTTGTGCCTAGTGGTGAGGAAGGTACCCACAACAACTATAGAATATCCCGTAGCAACTAGAGGAATGAAATTTGTTTTCCTTGTAGCATCCACATCTTTATGGCACATGACTACTAACATATTGACACCTTATATATCTTACATCCATTCTATATCAAATAGTGGGAAGTTAATTTTTGTTTAATATGTTAGGTACATGGTTTTAGGTTTTCTATCATCATTTTCTAGTTTCTTATAAATGTTTATCAAATGTTTATTTGTGTGTTATTGAATGTTTTATATCTCAGTATAATGTGTATTTTTTTTGTTTTTTCAAAAATGTATTGATAAACTTCAAGAAGGGGATAAAGTTGGGGTGTTAGATTCGTTTGATGGTGATACTATGGGAATTAGGTGGATTCACTCATATCTATTGTACATGGAGTTAAATTAGAAAGAATAGGAGATGCAAATGTAAATATTTTAAAGGTCAAAAATACCCCTTGCTTATGAAGATAAAATAGATGGAGTTGTCCATCTGAAAGAGAAATAAGGAACCTTCACATGATATGTGGCCACTAAAATATTTACAAAAAATGACATAGTTGATGTTTATCATGTACTCGCTATTAGACAGCTTGGCTCACTACTTTATGTAGTAGTTTGAATGTGTTTTTCAGGGATCTCTATCATGGTCTATTTGCAAGAGTTGGAAACTCTTAGACTTTGACATTTTTTATTTTATATATATATATATATATATATATATATATATATATATATATATATATATGAACATCTTACAGTTCATCAAAATTGTATTATATTTTTTACTGTAGATTACCTTTTTTAAATCATGATGTTGAATCAATATTTTAACTTCTAGCATGCTATAGCTTGTTTGTATATGTAATATTTTTATTTGCTTCTATGTTTTAATTCAAGTTTAATAATATGTTTATTTCTATATTTTTATTTGCGTTTATGTTTTAATTCAAGCTTAATAATATGCTTATTTCTATATTTTTATTTGTTTTTATGTTTTAATTCAAGTTTAATAATATGTTTATTTATTAATTATACAATTTATGGTATTTAATAAATTATTCATATCATATAAATAAAAATTTACTACCAAACTAGTAGTAAATATAATGATTATGTAATTAATAAATAATGTATCAATATACTACCAGTTGACATAAATCAGTGAACAAAAATAATTAAATAAACTACCAAATGATGGCAATTAAAAATTAAAATGACTAAATTTACTACCAATTAATGTAAATCAGTCAATTAAAATGACTAAATATACTACTAATTGACATCAATTAATAATTAAATTGACTAAATATACTACCAATTGATAGAAATCAATGAATAAATATATGACCAGTTGATGGCAAAATAATGACTAAAATGACTAAATATACTACCAATGGATGGAAATTAGTTAATACAAATGACTAAATATACTACCAATAAACATGAATAAATGAATATAAATGAATAAATATACTACCAATTGACAACAATTAATGATCACAATGACTAAATAAATGACTACCATGACTAAATAAATGACATGTTAACAATAATCAATAACTAAATTAATGACTAAATATACTACCAAATTGATCAATCAAAACAACTAATAAATGACTAAAAATGGTTTAGTCATAAATGTTTTCACATTATAAATGACTGGTAATAAACTACTAATGGTTACATGACCAAGATTAGTCATTTATATACAATTTTTAGTAGTTTTTTAGTCATTTTTTTATACTAGTGATAAATGTATTAAAAATATGACATTATAACCATTACACATCTAATATCAATACTAAAGATGCATAAAATAAACACATTATATCTTAAGACAATAACCTTCATCATTAATCAAAGTTAAAATAGAGTATAGCATTTATAGTTGAATATATGTTCAGTTCATATTACTTAATGACATTGAAGCTCATAGATGAGCTTGGATACTTAAAAATGGAGCCTTCATGGCATCCATAATACTCCTAACTATAATGGATGTCGAAGTAGTGTATAAAGAGTAATTCCATTTTACCATAGCTCCATTGTAATTCACTATCTCTTTGCTTCGACTGGCTCAAACATCATAACTAGCATCCAAGAGTATTTTCACCAAGGTGGAGGGTGCATATTGAGTGTCAAGCTAGAATATTTGGTCATCATAACTAATGAATCCATCACCTCATGAAATTTATGCTGTAATCACCACATTTCACCAAATAATCAAAGGTTCCCTAAAGATTTAGGAACTAGTTAGTTGCCTGCCAGTTGGTTCAAGATATGCACTAAACCCTCTAGCTAGCACCAAATGTCTAATGACCAATCACAAAAAAATGATTCCTTCATGCTGATGTGGATGTAATATTTGTGTGAATCCTATAATTAATGAGATAATGGTCCCAACATTGATACTCATATTAATACTACCACTAGTGCATATCACACTACCTTTACTAGCCAACAAGCTCTCAATACTAATAAAATATTTTTGTAATCCATGAATCAAATGGATACCTTTAAATCTAATAATTCCAATTAAATGATGTAAATGAAAAATCAACTCTTCCAATTGTAAAGTCATCCTAAAAAACCTCAATGGGGAGTGCAAAATCCAAATTCCCCCCACCCCCATTAGATATGCCCAAGGTAATTTTATTTTTCAACCCCCACTTATTAATAAAGTCATCAAGCATATTAAAAATGAACCATTAATCCCTCAAATCATAAATATAAACATAGGTGGTGTTACTCCTACTATCACCTATAATGGATCCACTAATCCTTATTTACATTTGAAATCTTTTGGTAACCTTTACAAATATTATATTAATCTAAATACCTTGACTGCTATCAAAATTGTAGTAAAAACCTTTTTAGTTGATGCCATAAATAGGTACAATCAACTTAAATATAAAGTATTTCTATCTTATTTCACTTAGTTAATGCATTAGTTTAATAATTTCAAACCAATTATATTATTTAAAATAGTTTAACCCATTTTGTTAATTGTAAATAGGTAAAATATAAAAGTATTCAAACTTTCATTAAGCATTGGAAAAATTTATCTAAAAAATTTGAAGACAACATGTCAAAAGGAAACCTCTTTCATTTGTCTGTTAATAGTATCCATCCCAAAATCTAATATAGAGTTATAGTTCTTTCTCTAATTTTTTTGGAAGAATCCCTTGATCAAGCTAAATGACAAAATTTACTCATAATATAGTTTGATCCTTATCAATATATGTATGCAGTTTGCATGCTTATGAGATATTAAAAAAAACATGCTAAAAAAGATGGTGTTATAAACACATGATTTTATCCATCCATTCATGATATTATTCTCAATGGCTCCAATGAAGTGAATCATTCCAAATCTTTCATGTAAAGTCCCTTCTAGCCTCCTCCCTCTTCATCATCATATGTGAACCATATTTATGTTCATAAACCTATTTCCATAATATAAATACAAAAATGTATTCCTAAACCCTCAATAAGATAAATTGAACATACTCACCCTATCAAACAATGGTATGATCCATAAATTTTTTGTTGGTATCATGTAGGTTGGGTACATTCATATGAAACATAGAGGCAATTTAGGAACTTTGGTCTTGAGTTTCTCCTTGGTCCCAATTTTTATCATGAAACCATGCTCTATGAATGTCAATAAGCCTATGAAAAGGTAGCTAAAGCACATGATTCTAAAATTAAGCACGATTCTCTCAATTAGGATAATTCTTACCTTACTATTTATAAAGACCCACTTCCAAATCATTAATCTAATACTACCCAAACTCTTTCCTCCAATGTTGGGGAAACATCAGTTGATCCTCACTCTTTAGCTAATGATGTAAATGTGGTCAACATGAATAATATGAAGTGTGTAGTATATTACATTGAACATTACCCACATTATACTTATAATAGTTTTACCACTTATTGAACTAGTAAAGACCCATATCCATCTCATTGTATGGATGTTGAGTGTATGAAATTCAACATCAACTCATCTCTTATGACTACATCAACCAATTTGATGTATCCACCCATATTATCATTAGTTAAAACTATATCAACCACTTCAATATAGTTTGGTAGTAATTCCCCAACTATCTTAGTTATCCTGATATAATTTGTTCATTTTCATCCCTATATTACTATCACATCGACCAAATTAATACAATCAACCAATCTAAACCAATTATATCAACCAATTAGATACAATCAATTATTCTTAAATTTTAACCGAATGAATTAACCAAATCAAATAAGTCTACTTCTATTCCTAGTTTTATTACTACTACATCGACTAACTTGATTTAGGTAGGTTTTAAATATCTTGTGCAATAAATAACATCAAATAACCTGATAAAGTTTGATATCCTTGGACAGACTACATCAGGGAATCCAAAATAACATAATTCTATTTCTACTTAGTTTAAGTGTACTTTAGCCCCTCCATCAATTGATTTTCTTCAATATTACACACCTTTATCTCATTTTAGTTTAACTCCCTTTGGATACAATAAGTGGGACATCATCACAAAACTCTCTCTAATCCCCTCTCAAATTAATTTTATTGAACTCATGATAAATTCCACTTGTTATTGCATTCTCTTAATGCAACTTTCATTTAAAATGAATATCCCCCAACCTCCATATAAGGAAAGAAGGCACTATTTTGGGGTCTAAGAATAATATATTGTAATAGTGTGAAGAAATATCCATACAAGATAAAAAAATTTGATGCATCCCTTTCACTTAAAGTTCCTATTGCTTCTATGATTTTTGATGAAATATTTCTTCATTTAGATGATCTTCCTTTATTCATTAGTGTCCAAGTGGGTAATATTCAATTTAAGTGTGCCTTGATAGATCAAGGGTCAGGTACTTGTGTCACTTACCTTGACTTCAATAATACTCTTAGATACTCTGAATGTAACCTTAAATCTACCCAAATAAAATTCCAAGGCTACCATTATATAAAAATAACTCCTCTTGTTTATGCTTATCTACCTATCATGGTTATACCATTCAAACTACATGATGATTTTGCACTAGGTTATAATAAATGCCTTTGACTTACATTTTGGATTTTTATACCTACCCATTACCCACCATATTTTTGACTCTATAAATATCCTTATTGGGGAATATGTCACGACATGTATTTGCCCTGGCACCTAATTTTACTAATCTGATTCATTTTTATCCAAAATATAAAAAATAATAATTAATGCATGTTGTACCTTTACCATGATAAATAGAACAATGACACATCCACCTCCTCATGTGTATGCCATTATCTCTCAATTTAATGTGTTTATACACATATATCTTTGGTTTACAAAAATAGAAAATGAACTGATTAATATTTATTTACCCTTTTATAGTAATATTTTCAAGAATTTTAGCTTCTAGTTATTTATTGATAAATTTTGTATTTTTCTCATATATTTATTTATGTAATTAATTTTCAAAAACTAAAATAATATTTAAAATCCTAATGGTATATACATTTATTTAGTGATAACATAATATTTTATGAATTTTCTCTTATTTTTAAGCCTGCCTCTTGATATGCACACTATGCACCTATCATCATCTATTATACATGTATTCTCTTTTAAAAAATAAAAAGGTAAGTGAAGGTACATATTTAAAATTCATTTAATTTATATTATTTTCTAATTTATACTACATTTAGTTAGCTCAATTATTGTATTGCTATGTTCTTTCTTGAAGCACCATCCCATGTTACATTCTAGTGACATGTGATTAGCTTTTGGTGGGGAATACGTATATGCATAATATTTTAAACCTTTACAATTTACTTATGATTTATAGTTTACAATAGCCTATCAATTTTAAATCTACCTGAGTGAAAACCTTAAAGGGTGAATCAGGAAAGGGGTGGGTAGGCTATTGGTGTTTTTTAAAAGATATTGGTGATTATTTATCATTCTTACATCCATTGTAGCTTCTTTAGATTTGATCCCCTAAAGATATATCCTTCCATATTACATCCTATAAATAATTAAGACATTTAATTTCTTATTATGTTGTCTCATTCAATTTATTTTTAACCATAAACCATCCCTTGCCAACTACACCCATCAGATAGATGCAGTTCTAAGCATTTTGGTGCAAGCTTCGTAACTAGGTCAGCCTGGTTGACATATTTTGAGGTTAGTTGGTATGTTTAAGACTAAATAAATATGGAAAATATCATTGGTTTAATATTTAGGAATAATTATAATCATTCATCACTATAAATACAAGTCACCATTTCAATCCAATAGAGAGGAACATTAATTTTCAATTACTATTATTCACACTTCTTACTTAAGTCTACATTTGGAGGAGTTATTGTTTAGATATTATCTAAGAAGTAAATCTTGTATTTTTAAGTCTTAGATGTAATAGGACATGTCATTTTAGACTAGATATTGATTCAAAATTTGATATCCTGACAACCATAATAATATCTTGTAAAGCACCAGTGGCTAAGGGGGAGATTGAGGCTTGAAATGTCTTGTTCAATATAATTTTAACTTACCATTTATCCAGCTTAGGTAAACCTAGGACCCCATTTGTCTACCATGGTTCCTTATCCATTTTTATATGTTTGTAACCCTTCCCATTACTTACATTGATTGATTTCTATATTTAATTACAAAACAAGAGACCTATACACACACACACACACACACACACACACACACACACACACACACACACACACACACACACACACACACACACACACACACACACACACACACACACACACACACACATATATTGTTGTGTTGATTTATTATAGGTTTTAAAACCCTTTCTATTGAAATTTTATTTTATGTTCTACTCTTGATATGTTTACAAATCCATTTGGTCATATCTTTATTCTTTAAGTATCAATGGGGGCTCTTTGTTTTATCTTATTTGAGTCCAAATCTTTAGATAGGATAGTTACAAGTTAATCCTATCTCATTTCATACAAGTATTATAGTAAAAGGATAAAAAAATGTACCTATGTGTGTACGACATATTTTATCTTTAGGATATGATCCACACATGTAACCAATTCCTAGAAAACCTACTATAAAAATGTGGTGGTAAATTTACTTGGAATGAAATCTAAAAAATGTATATATCTTAACTTGAAATTAAAAAAATAATTAAAGTGTACACCTATAGGTAGGTGAACCATGTTTCCCTATAACTTTTTGGAGATGATTCTTCCTAATTGAAGTATTGAAGAATGGTTTCTCTTGGTGAGCCATTTTTACAGAATTGAGGTGATAAATCCATAATTCATTTAATTAAGGTGAAGGAAATGGATTGGGAAGAAACTACTCTAACCCTCATTGGAAAACAACAAAAAAATTGAATACTATCAATTTGTTGATAATTGAGAAAATCCCAACCACATTAACCCATGTAACCCATCTTACACTAATATTACTTTGATATTGTAACATGAAGATTAAAGGTGAGAGCCACATGTTGGGTTATAAATTAATTCCAAGGTCATTAATGAAACTAAATCTCAACCACATTACTCATTTAAATATGAATCAATTGATGCATAATGACTTATAGATTTAAGGGTGATCACTGCTAGGTGTTATGGAATGTGTTTGAAAAATACAATTTGAAAATAGTAAATTTACATGAATAAGTGTCATTCCCCATAATCTAAACTACTTGGTGCTAACATTGGTAAAATATGATAATGTGTATGTATGAACCTCCTTCATGACCCAGTAATGAAATTATCAATGATAATGTGACATAATTTCATGCATTTTTATGCCATTGATGTTCCTTATCTAAAAAAATTCAAAATCTATAACTGATGTCCTATAAAATGAGAGCATATTGCTTGTATATTCCCCCAAAACATGTCTAAAATCCATAAGTATCTATCCCATTATGAAATAAAAACTAATATAAAATATTTAATTTGTGTAATCTATGCCAAAATATATATTATGTGCTCATGGAGGTTAAAGTCTCTATGAAAAGCCCACTAATATGCCCCTGTTTTAAGGTGAGGGACATAGAATATAAGTCACTCATACCAAAAGAAAGATTTAATTGTATCATGATATGTATAAATATGTAATCATGTAAAATCATGTCAACATGTAGAGGATATATCATCACAATATAAAACATGTCATCAAAGCATGTTTGAAACATATGTAATGTAAGGGCATATAAGTATTGTGTCTAGAAATATATAACAATTATCCATGCATTAGGAATCATCAAAGATAAATGTAATAAATATTATTATGAAGTAAAGGTTCATGATAAGGATCATGGCACCATAGACAAAGGGGAGGTGCATGATATGGATCGTGACACTGTAAAACTTAACAATCATAGCAAGCTCAAAAACCTAAAAAAATAATGCCACACAATTTCATTCATAAGGCCAATGGGTTGCATAATAAGGATAATAAATATCTCTAAAAAATTCCAAGGGACCAAAAAATAAGGAGCAAGAAATGTCACTCACACAAGTCTAAGGAGCCATAAATAATAAACAAGAAATGAATAGTGTATCTTAAAAAGAATCAACATCAAAGAATCATAAACCATAAAAGGTAATATACACCATCCAAGTATGAAAATGTCATGTAATAGTAAAGTAAAATATCATGTAACATTGTATAAGGTATGATAAATATCAAGGCATGTGTGAGAAGTCAATGTAGCTCAACATGGAAAAGGTCATAGAAAGGTATAGCCTGTACTAATGTAACTTTGTAAGAATATTTCCCCAACATTTTCATGGCCTTTGGGTATAATATTGGTTTAATATTTATGCATCCATGTATCATGTGCATCTATGTTCCCTACACATCACTTATGTATAGTGTAAAATGCATGTTTGTGTATAAGATATATGTAATCTACCAAAAATGTGACAAATAATATATGTAAACAATGTAAATTAACAAAAATTCATGTTCATGTCATTATTTTTTTATTTTTTTAATATTTGAATGTTTTTGTATTTTTGGCATGTTTTTAATATGTGAAAAAATGTTCATAGGTCATCCTAATAATACAAAGTGTGTATATAATCCATCTTGTTCTTTACTATGGCATTATTCTATTAATTATATAAACACATGAATTTTTAGATCAATGATTGACTATATATTCCTCTCAGAGATCTCTTTCAAGGTCATTCCTCTTGGTCATAACCACTACCATCAAGCAAAATTCTAGTTGCATGCCATATATATGAGAAGGTGATGATCCTTATCCATTAAATCTTGAAAATTTTATAACCACAAGTGGCCCAATGTGAGTTTTAACTAATTGGTAGAGTAAATTACCCATATGCATGTATTAACAACTATTAATCCAAAAGTAATTGGAAAGGTTATGTGTTTGATTGATCCTAAACAAGGTAAAGTATGTTTTATTTGATCAATGTTATATCCTAACTCTTGTAATATTGGTATAATTTAGGTGTTCAAGTATTTGACCTCATCAATACATATGTGAGGTTGATAATCCCCCTCAATAAATATGTATTAGTCACTATCTCTTGTAACAAATTATTTTGACTTTTGTTTTTACCTTGTTGAAATGAGGGAATTTGGGACTTGGTGATGATTTATATTGTAGTGGTTGAATAACTTGAATAATTTATTCATGATTGTTTTTTTGAAATTTTTATTGTATTATAATGAAAATATTAGTACCATTCCCATTGATTTTATGACAATCAAAATATAATTTTACCTCTTGATGTGATAAGAATCTCATAGTGTGATGTCTAGTAACTGGTAGATAAATTAAGTGATTGTCAAGTTTTAGGATAATGCTTGGTTTATTAATAATAATTATCACTTGTATTGTATTAGAAAGTTCTATCCTTAAAAATTCCACATTGTTCATTGAATTCTTCCCAAAAATGTTTCACATTTTGAAATATATACTTTCTCTTATTTCTACATCATGCTTTACAATCTTTTCCCCTAATGGTGATTGTATCTTAAAAGAATCATGGTGTATAATAATATTGAAACTAGTATTGGAATTTGGATTCTATTGATTATTTGACATTGGCATATTTTATTTACCCCCTATAGATTGTGGAATATGAACCTCTGAATTATCATTGTTATTTACATAAGAATTATCTCAATATTCTCTAAGACCAATAGGTATAAACATCTTATGAGATAAGTACTCATATGGATTAATAAGATTGAAATTTATGTTACAAAACTAATCATTTATTATATATTACATATTATTATCATACCAAATTTTTTTATTATGTAATTAATATTATTAGAATTAACTAAAAGAAGGAGATGTAGAATTGTCTCTTTTATCTCTACAGTAACTTGTGGTGCTTTCTTTGTATCTTCATTAATGTGAATTATTGGTTCCTTGTCATTTAATTTACTTGATTCACCCACCTCATATGTATGCATCTGATCTAATGGAATGGGTTGTGATGGTGGTGTTATAGAATAATCCCTAAATTGTGGTTTTCTAATTAGTACATTGTGTCACTTTGAAATGTCTAAAAGGATCATCATCTATAGGAAATGTATAAAAATAATATTCATGCATGAATTTTACACATTGGTATAATATAGAGAGAACTATGGTATGCACCCAAGGTCAACCTAGAATTTATTTATATTATAAATGATTAGGCATCATCCAAAATAACTTAAGGACTATTTTGGGTCCTAATTTCACATCTAATGAAATTTATCCAAGCACTTGGTGTGGAATAATATAAAATACTTGTATGTTTTCATTTGGTTTTTAAATTAAAATCCATATTGATACCCATTTTTGTAAGAAATTAATGTTATAAATATTCATATCATAACCATTATCTATAAACACACCCTTGATTGTTTGGTATGAACTTTAGATTGAATAAATAATGGAATATTTTGATCTATTATGTGTTTTAAAGGTATATCCTCCTCGTAAAATGAAATAAATTTATCTATAAACATTAATTATTCATGATATAATCAAAGTATGTTAGTTTTATATTACTAGGAATAGTGGTCTCATATAATACCATATTTAAGATGTCCTTATAAACAAGTGATTTATTTAATAATTCAAAGATAAAAATATATTATGGTTATTATTAAGTTGATCAAAAATGTAATACCCTTTGGATAAATTGACTTGTTTCATGGGAGTTAGAAGGAGTTGATGATGAATATGTTGACTACCTCCATTATGTAATGTATGGTGCGTCACCCTAGTTGTAATAGTGATAGCATGGACCATGGAATCCAATTTAAGTTGTGAGAAAATAATAGGGATGGGATGGAAGCTAATAAAATTTTGAGGTTTAGGAGGAATAAAAGGAGTCATACTTTCCCTTTGGTAGATATAGGTGACAAGAACCAACTAGGATTGAATATTATAATAGTATGAATTAAGAAAGGCTTGTTATTTTTCATGAGTTATTTCATACTTACTATTTAAAAATATTGGATCAATAGAATTGGTTATGTGTTACATTTTTTGTGTATCAAAGGAAAGTGACATGTAATAATTATAACCTTAAATTTATTTGATAAATATAAAATATGTACAAACATTATAGCCATGTGTCATTTATGTTAGGGAAAATCAGATATCAAAACTAAAAAAATATTTAGGTATAGAAATTTAAAATTCTTTAATGGAGGATGAAACCCTAAGGGAAACACAGGGTTTAGAAATGCTCGATACAACATCTAGGCTAACCAATATGTTTTTATCTATTTTGGGATTAATGTAGTTAATTAAATCTATTTAGATGGAATTTTTATAAATGAATTTATAATATAATACATATAGTAAAATACATATCTTATTTTAAAAATTTGAAACTAATTTAGGACTAACTTACTAAATATAGAAGGTTTAATTCAAGGGTAATATACTTATTTTTTTAATTGATATGTGAAGAACTAAGTTTTTGCATAGGTGGTAGGGAAGGTAAAAAGATAAATTATGAGTCACCCAGATCAAAAGCTAGATTTTGGGCTCACCTAGATGTGACCATCAATTTTGATCATTACCATCAGCTATTGTGTTATGAGTATAATGGTTTTGTATGTGTAAATATTTCAATTATATTATACTACAAACAACTACAAAGGATTATTTTATGCTTGTGTGTGTGATGTTGAGGTCTGGTTATGTTTATAGTGTATATAAGGGTTAAACTTACCTAAAACTATCTTATTTATCTCAATAGACTAGGACTTGAATAAGGTAAATAAAATAGAGCCTACACATACTTAGATAATTGAATAAGTGCTAGCTATATCCATAGATCTATCAGAGTAACCTATAACTGAAATGCAAGGAGGAAAGGTTCCAAAATCTAAACCTATGACATAAGGATATAACTCTCACTAGATCTTAGTAAAGGTAAAAGATTATAAAATTCAGTTGTAAATATGCAAGTAAATTAAATGGTTGTAAAGGAATATAAGCTAAAGTAAATTATGGTTAGATAATTTTAAATGGGTAAGGTATAATATTCATCTAAATGGTGGTCTATGCAACATAAGGTGATTAATGGTAACTCTAAATGATCTTATATCTACACTAGTTTATTTGGTATATGAAAGATCCTAAATAAGGACACACACACACACACACACACACAATTAAATAAATAAAACACTATATAATCTACTAAGTAAATAAAGGAAAGAGTTTAGGGATATAAATTATTAGCTTGGGGTGGATACTTTGATGATTTAATATCCCTCTTATCTCAAGTGGGGATTTATAAGAGAATGTTGTATGTTGAATACCTCAAATGGTTGGATGAAGACCTATATATCCTTAGTTAGGAACTCATAATGCCTTATCCTATTGAGCTTCAATGACACAATAAGTAAAATATCCAAGATAAGCCTTTAAGTCACTAACTCTCCAAATACTTCCTTATGGAAGAAATGTGAGTGCAAGTAGAGTGTATGGATGTGATATGATATGTTTGAAATGAAACAAATCTCAAAGGTATGGTTATAAACCACTAACTCTCCCAATTATTCCTTAGGTAAGAAGTGCATGTGAAATTAGAATGTATGAATGTGATATGATATGTTTGGAATGAAATCTAACTCCTATATATAGTATTATAATACCTAAAATAAACCCTAAAGTCTAGGTCAATGGTATAGGCTAAAATAATATAATTGGGAGATGTTGGCTATTATAGTATGATATCATCTAGGATGATACATTAAAAATGTTATAAGATAAAATCAAAATTATATTAATCTATCTTATTTAGTTATAAAGAGACATAATTTTATTAAGTTATCCAGTGTAGCTGGAAATACACACATAATTATACTAGTCTAGTGGGTGTAGTTGGAAGGATACATAGAACTGTATTGAGTTGGTTTGTGTAGTTGGAAAGACACACATAACTGTAATGGGTTGGCTAGTGTAGTTATAAGGACACCTAAAATTGTACTAGGATGGTTAGTTTAGTTAGAAAGACACAAATTATACTAGGATAGATAGTGTATTTATAAAGACATACATAAATGTACCCAACTAGATGATACAATGCATGAAGGATAAGGGAACAATATAGGAAGTATCAACATACCAATACCATAGGATATAGGGAAGATAGTAAATCTAGATAGGAAGTAGATGTAAGGGATAGACGAATAGAAACTTAGAGGAGGTCAAATTGATAGTAGTAATGGGGTGATAGGATAGAATGCCAACATTTCTTTAACATTATAATGAGCCACTCCCACCCCATTTTTAATACACCCTTTAAGGCATGCACTCAAGGACATTGATGCATATAAAATTTGTTTCAAGAGAAAGTGACATTAATTGATAAAAGTTAAAAATTTATGTGTATACATATGTCCTAAGTGAAGTTCATTACGTGTCACAATAGTATAACATAGTATGATGCGTAGAGAAATAAACATAATAACACAAAATCATAATTGAAAAGAAATGCTAATAAATGAATAATTGAAAGTACCTTATACATACCTTGACTTACCATTTCATTGAATGAATTCATGTAAATACCATAGTATTGATCGTGGAGGGCACTATAACTATAATTGAGAAACCCCAAGGATACAAAGATAAAAATAATTCACACAAATGCAAGATGGTTAAATAATGGATGTAAAATGAAACAATATCTGAAATGATTGAAAAACTTGGAAAGATTGGTAAGACAATATTGATAAGGCTAGTTTAGAACAAAGTTTTCTAAGGAATCAAATAAAAATAAAGGAAAATTAGTAATCCAAAATTCCAAGGCTATTTAGGACTGAAAACCCCAAAATGTATCCAAATAAAGATAAGTTACAATATAAATAAAACAAGGAACACATAGAACTAATTTGTGATAAAACAAATCAATGTAAAAGAAGTAACAATCCATAATCAAACATATATTTGAAACATGAAAGGGAAAAATGGGATCAGATGGCCTGAAAAAGGTGAATCAAAAACTCAAGGACCCAAACATGAATAAGAGAAAGCCTAAAAAATAAGCCAATTGCCAAGAGAAAATATTACAACAACTTAATGTTATATATTATATTATAAATATAAAATCTATAAATTTCATATTTATACCATGTTTGAAAGATATGGAGAGTAGGAAGCTAAGAATATGGTGAAGATTTAGAAATAAGGCTCCCTATCAAGGGTGAAAAATGGAATGATGTAGAAGAGGTCATCACAAAGGTGAAAAAATTGGTATTTACTAGAAAAAAAATAGTAAAATAATATTTTCAAGACTAAGATATATTTACATTAATTACCCTAGAGAATCCAAACTAAAAAACATAAGCTTGGGCTAACTAGTGAAGTATAAATATACTCCCATGAAGGCTAGTATGTATGAAAAATAAAATGAGCCTACCTTCCCAAAATGTGTTCACCACTCCTCAGGACCCCTTATAAATTTGTTGGTCTACAAAAAATATTAGGTAATTGTGTGAAAAAGTAGGTGACATTAAAATGTAAGAAGATATAATGATGAAATAAGACGTCCTAGCCTAGTCTACTAGCCTACTGTACCCTAATGGACCTCAAATCTATCATGAGGCCAATTGTGGAGTTTTAAATTCAATAAAAATAGGATATGTTCCAAAAATATCATGTCATTTGGTGTGATATAACTTTTAAGATTTGATTTACCTTATAATATTGCCTTTTATTATGATGTGGATTTTAACTCTTTTGGATTTTTCTATTCCTCCTCTATACAGATTTGAAAAAACCAAACATGGGTGATAAATATGAATATCATAAGGTAAATTACACTTAATAACTAAGGAGATAACCTAAAGATCATATTTATTAAATAATTCTATACTTTCACTATAAAAAAGAGTGCAATCTTGAAATTGACCCTAGTGAGTGTGAAAGGAAAAAAAAATTAGGAATGATGGAAATGCTAATAGAATGATTGGGTTGTCCCAATAAAAAACATGTGTAAGGTAAGATGGAAAAATTATAGGTATTTATGACTCATAATCACAAGAAATTATGAAATGTGGATGAGGAAATGAAGATATATATCTATAGTTTTACCACAATAGATTATGATAGATTTTAAGTAAGGGAAAACACTAATATAGACCATTTCTTTATATTTATAAAAAGACACCTAGATAAGGTTGGGTGAGAAACAAATATATTTATAAATAATTAACAATGATTGGTGTTTTTGAGGAGGACATAGTTGATCCCTTGAGTCTTACTATGCATTTCAAAAAATTAGAAGCTAAGAGGTGTAAGATATAAATATAAAGTATAGAAATGTCAATAAATGACCCTAAGGGTACATATAGTGAAAATAATGGTTGAATGTAAAAAGGATAGGGGTTTATGAGGAAGGATTAGTTGTATTTTCTATCTGTTACAATGTAACTCATAAACTAAAAACCAAGTGTTGTAAAAATATACAAAAGACCTAAGGATAAAAGATAGGTATTAAGCCTACTGTGAAAGAAACTTGGTGGTGTGTAGATAAAATAATGTTCAACTAAAATAAGAGAGTCAAAGTAAAAAACCTACAATAAATGATAGATAAAAAAAACATATAAACCAATTATAAGCATGCAAGTAATATGTACATGATAAAGCATGATGGTATGTCACTAGAGATGTCATACAAACCTATAAAAGGTCTAGCACAAGCATTAATAGGAAAATTCATTCTAAAAGAGGGGGAATACAAAAAATATGCCAAAAGATCACAAAAAAACTAAATCAAACTAAACAAAGGTAAAAATGTAAAAAAATAAACTTTAAGGTGATACTTAATATCCATAAGGGAAACTAAGGTGATTAAAAAGTGATATAAATGTTGAAAAATAAACTTGTAGGTGTTACAAAGATCCACTAGGAAAAGTAAGGCCAATTTATCTTGGAAAGTTTATTGAAGATGAATTTATTTGTTTGTAAGATGTGAAAGGTCCTTGATTTCTACTTCAAGATAAGGATGAGAGACAAAAGGATAATCTAATGGATCTAGACATCATAAGATACCCCCAAACCTTGTAGAAGGTTAAGGATGGGTATCACAATAAGCCCATAGGCTAAAATAAGAAAATGGTGAAGAATGAAAGGTTCCCAAATATGTGTAAGAAGAAGAGGATAAGTATCAAAATATTCCCCAATATTTAGGATTTATGTGGATTATAATTAACGTCAAGACTTACCAACCTAGTAATGATGTTAAAATTTGTGTGAATCTATATTATAGCATGGAATGTGGTATCTAGGGTAATATCAACAGATTTAAGAGGTGATAGAAAATTGTGTCATATGGTATGGACTAAGTTAATACAATATAAAGTAGTAGGACTAACATGAACTATATTGGCTATGTCGATATAGCCTAGTAAAACATTATTTAATTGAACTATAACAGACATGTCAATATAGTCTATTATAATATGACTAAATGAATTATGTTGGCCTAGTTGATACAATTTAGTGAAATATGATTAAAATTAAATATATTGGCATAGTCAATATAGTCTAGTGAAACATGCCTAAAATGAACTATATCAGCCTGGATGATATAAGATGATGAAAGAAATGGAAATATATTAGCACATTATTTGTCTTGGCCATTATAGTTGGGTGAAATTTATTTCAATTAAATGAAATCAGGTTGGCCAATACAATGGGAAAGAAGTTATTTTAGTAGGTTGGAATAAGTTGAAGTAGGATAGTTATATTATTTTTGTATAGGATTGAAGATCATAATAACCTATAATGTGTATTATGGTAGGAATTTGAATTAGGTGTTATTCATAAGTTGATGAATTGACAAAAAATAGTTGAATGTGAGTTGAGGTTTGATGACTTATCATTCTAAGGCCTTTCAAGGATAGGATAGAGGGTGGGTAGACATTAATGAAATAATGCTCATCATTATTTGATTTGTATTGGATATTATTAAATATGGGAAAATCATAGGAGGGATTTTTGTCCATGTCATAAATGGGAATATTATTTATTATGATAGGGTCTTCACCTCCATTAGAATCATCATCATAATTTGGAAACTCGTGGTATTTATTTTCAACCATGTGATAAGTGGAAAATATGGGATCATTAGGATCCTCATAAATGGGATGACCATATTGGTAATATTTTATACCATAATAAGTGTCAACATTTGGATTCTCACCCAATTAATAAGAATATTCAAGGTTAAAAATGGGAAGATCATTATGGGGATCTCTATAAATGTTAGGAGTGTCAAAATTGGTGTCATTAGGACTCTCATAGAGATCATCATAAAAGGGATGAAAATATAAATAATATTTGGTCCCATTATAATATTCATCATAAGTGGTAATATCATCATTTGAATCCTTATCCATGAGAAAAGGTATAGTATAGTTGTATCATGATAAATTTCCTTCAAATGTGCACACAGATGGAAGAAAATAGTGACCCATGAAAAATTAGAATAGGTTTATAATCATAATGGAGATTAAAATAGGAGACATCATGATGAATAAAATTGAAATTTAGATGTTGAAAAAGGTTGGTCAAAATAAACAAATAGTAACAAGTTGGCCAATACAGTAAAAAATATAAAATAGTCACACATAATTATACTTACTAGGATGATAAAGTTAGATGAAATTACTAAAATATACTAGGATATTTGATATAAATATATAAAAATAATGAATTATATTGGTTTGTCTAATATAGTTAGATAAAATTATTGAATTGGACTAGGTTGGCTAATATGGTTAGATAAAATTGTTGAATGGTATAAGGCTAGGAGATATAGTATGATAAAACTAATATATGATATTGGGATAAATGATACATTTTGACTAAAAGATAAATTATTATTTTGATGATTTTGATAAGAAGTTAAAATGGAAAACATGAAATTGATCCAACCAAATGAAGGATAAGATTCATGTCAAATCAACTAGAGTGTATGTATAGGCTAGAATGACCTATGACTATCCTCTTTCTCTCAATAGACTAAGAATCAAATAAGGTCAATCAAATAGATCCTACAGAAACATGGATGATTATTTAAGGACTAAATATATCCATACACACACACACACACATGTATATATATATATATATATATACACACACACACACATATATATACATATATATATATGTATATGTATGTATGTATATATATATATATATATATATACATACATACATACATATACACACACACACACACACATACATATATATATATATATATACATATATATACATATATATATATACATACATACATACATATATATATACATACATACATACATACATACATACATACATATGTATATATATATATATGGAACCATTTCCTCTTGGAATTTGAGTTATATTTTACCCTTTGATATATATATATATATATCAAAGGGTAAAATATAACTCAAATTCCAAGAGGAAATGGTTCCAAATACTAAGGCTATGATATAAGGAATAACTCACACTAGACCTAAACTAAGGTAAATGATTGTAAAATATGGTTGTAAATATGAAATTGATGTAAATGGTTATAAAAGGGTATAAACTAAAGTAAATTATGGGTTAGATTATTATAAATGGGAAAGGTTCAATGGTCAACTAAATGAGGGTCTATTCAACCTAAGGTGATTAATAGAAAGTCTAAGAAATCTTATATCTACACTAGTTTATTTGGTATAGGGAAGATCCTAAATAAGGATACACACACATACATTCAAAATGGAATAAAGAAATTAATATTTAATCTACTAAGTAGATAAAGGAGAGAGTGTATAGATATAATTACTTACATTAGGGTAGACTCATTGATGCTTCAATCTCCACCTTAGATCAAGTGGAGTTTTTCAAGAGAATGTTGTAGTTTAAGGCCTAAAATGGTTGGATGAAGACCTATATATTTTAGTTAGAAAATCACAAATTTTCCTCCTATTTATATTCAATGAAGCTATAAGATAAGATATCCAATATAAATTTCTAAGTCACTAAATCTCATAATACTTCCTTAGGGCTTAAATGTGATCACAAATAGAGTATATGAATGTGATATGATATGTTTAGAATGAAATATGATCCTTGAATATATTTTTACAATACCCAAAATTGACCCTAAATTCTATACCAATGATATAAACCATGACAATATAGTTGGAGATGTTGGTTGTGATAGTATGGTATCAACTAGGATAATATAGTAAAATTGTCAAAAAATAGACTTATAACTGTATCGGGTTTATTGGTATAGTTGGAAAGACACAAAATTATATTGGAATGGCTATTGTAGTTATAAATACACAAAAAAATTATATTAGGATAGTTGATGTAGTTGGAAGGATATGAAAAAGTGTAAAGGGTTGGTCAGTGAGGTGGAAAGACATATAATTGTATTGGGTTGGATGGTGTAGTTGGAAGGACACATAAAACTATGTCAGGTTGGGTGGTACAATTGAAAAGACATAAAAAATTGTAATGGGGTGGTTGATGTAGCTATAAATTGACATATAATTGTAGTGGGTTTGATGATACACTAAAAGGGGATAAGGATAAAAAATTTATGGCATCAACTAAGTGAATACCTAGGATATAGGGAAGATAATTTTTTTAATATGAAGTAGATGTAAGTGATAGATAGATAAAAACTTGGAGGAGGTTAGACTCATAGTACTAATGGTGTAATAGGATAAAATACTAACATATTTCACCAAGTAACAATATTCATTCCAACCCCATTCCTAGTGTACCCTTTAAGGCATGCACATAGGGAGATTGTTGCATTAAAAAATTATTGTAAGACAATGCATAAATAAATGGTTGAAGTGTAAATATTACGTATATACACATAATACATATAAATAGATCTCTTTCACTAAAAACCCTAGGTTAACTTATAATGATATAAATAGGCTTATAAAAGGGGAAGAAAGGTGGGTTAAGTTTACTCCAAATACTCCTTATTGAATAGGCTTATAAAAGGGGAAGAAAGGTGGGTTAAGTTTACTCCAAATACTCCTTATTGAATGCTTAAACATTGCTTACATATACAATTCTCTAAATAGGGGAGTAAAAATGCAAGTAGTTCTCCCCATTAGGTTAATGTGTGCAAATGTTATAATGGAATATATGTAGCCTATAAAATAGCTCTTAATACTTAGAAATTTAAAAATTTGGCTTAGGCCTTGAGTGATTTAGAATTGATAAATACCTACTCCTAGTGATTGATGTGAAACTTGGGAAGAATAGGGTAGCTCACATGAATGCACAAGTATTTGAATATCTTTTGATAGGTGATTTATAAATGGGTAATAGGTTACACCTATTTTTATTTATGTGAGAATATTTGGTAATATCTCACACCACCAACACACTAGATGGATGTTATAACCAATAAAAATAGTTTTAATTTTAAATGTGATCATTATTTGGCACAAAATGGAACTAACAAACTTAGACACTAATGCTAGATGGTATGTTCTAAGTTTTACATTACTATCCAAGAAATAAGAACATTGATTTGATGATATAGATATGTTTAAGTAAGATAAATAACTAATTTGACATGTGTTAGGGGTACAATCACTGAGAGGGGGGAAAGAATCAGTGAGCCTAGATATTTCAATTTCAATTCAAAACTTTTCAAACTATTAGTCAATCAAAACATGATCAAGCAACATTAACAAGAGAGCTCATTCATTTAATGCATACACAAGATCAAACACATAACACATAGTTCATATGGTAAACCATCATGGGGAATAAAACCCACTCTTAAGCCTAATACACATGGAATAATTATATTATAAGTATCTACAAACAAGATACTTATCAAATCCTTTATACCAAAAAACCTTGATCAAATCCTTTAAAACCAAAGGTCTTAATGAAACACCTGTTTCACAAGGAGCACCTTCCACTAAGTAAGATCAAATCTTTTAGACCCTATTTTGATGTTAAAACTTCCACCTTAGAATTTATGTATTCAACAACTGATGATGGATCTCTGATTATCTAAAACCTTGCACAAACTTCCTCTCTATCTCATATAGGCCTCTCACATAGGCATGTCACAATCTCATTCCTTCTTCACTCAAATTATCCTCATATGCATACTCAAACATCTTCACATATCCTCAAACTATAAGAGAATTATTTTTATATTATAAATATGACCTAAAATTCATACACATAGTCAAGAATCTGATCTACTTATCAACCCATCCACTGGTCACATCTACTTCTTCTTTGCTCCACAAATCTCACATGTACACCTTGCACAAGTCTTCTTAAAAGTCTAAAAACCAAGACATTTGGTTTAAACATTTATAGATATACCATTATTATCAAGATAAAAATATTTCATTATTATCCATAATACATGACTTCAACCTTAAGGCATCTTACATGGGTCACACTTAAGCATAACACACTTTCAAATAGGCCTAAGTCACTTTTTAGGTCTTATGAAGACCAATTCACTTCTTTGACACTTATCCAAGAAAAATAAGAACATATGAACACTTTAAAAATGAATGGACCCATTCCAAATGATCTATAGGTCCTCTTTAAGAGTAAACAACCATCATAGTACCCTTATGCTTAAGCATAACTAGCTCAAACACTTATTTGTACACAGTCACCATGAATGAACACAGTCAAATTCTAAATCTTTTTTCATACTACATATGAATTTTCAAGCCTTAATAATGAACATATATGATCCTCATGGATTATAAAATATGATTCAATATCTAATTCATAATTAAATATTGAAACAACATCAAAATGAGCTCAATTACCCTTCTTAGGTTACTTATAGAACATAGTCGAACACATAGTCAAATTTGGAACTCAATATCTTTGCATGTACATACATTCATACCTAAAATTTTATATTTCTAGATGTGACTTGGACTCTTATAAAAAAATTATTTTTATTCATGGTAAAATTCTACACATATTGAAAAATATATCACAAAAACTAAGCATTGGTTTTTCCTTTATAAATTTAAATATTTAAATCCAATCAGACACAGTTAAACATCAAACATTATGCTCACATATTGTGTCCTAAATAATTTAGATCAATAAAAAACTATTGATATTATTGTAAAAATATCAACCTTTAACTCATATTGCACCATTGTTAAACATTAAACCTTGAAAAGTTGACCTCATCACATGTAATCTTGTAATATTGACTTAACATGCACCATCGATCTCTGTGGATCAACCAATTATTTATCTTATAACACTCACCATTTGATCTTGATAATAACCCCCATGATCATAAAAATTATAATCCTTGTGTATATTTTGAGTACTTATACTATTAAACATTGATCACTTGTACTCATTTGGATCAACACGCACCATTAATCTTGATCTATACAAACACCCACGAGCTTATGAATCTTAGAAGAAGTTAGATCTTTGAATTAGTTTAACAATAAAAAATTTGACCTATTTAAATTGATATAAACCATAGATATTCATTATACAATTTCCCATGAGCCATTATATCTCCATCTATTCTGGATCTTTAACATCATGCAAAAAAGAATATGGGGACCATTTCTATCTTCTTGGAAGGCCAACTTTGAGCCTCAATAACTTTTTATGTGCTTGGATGCCTAATCTAAGATTTGGACCATATGATATCATCACATATGAGAATAAAATCATGTCTAAAAATTCTCCCAAAACCTCTGTGCATGTAATATATAACTCCATTAAAATTCCTCCTCATATTTATTTGTCATAGAGCCAACTTATGCCTAGAACTATTTGGAAAGGCCAACTTTGCACATGCATAAATTTGATGCACTTCATTGATTAACCTAAAAGTTATAAAAAATCAATTAGGAAAAAAACTAAATAAACCCATATGATCAAATTCTCTTAAACCATCCACATGTGTGAGATATGACTATATCAATATGCTTACTCATCTCTTCTTACCACATTGTAAATTTGGCTAAGTATGGGAAAACACTACCAAAATGCTTGGGATCCCAAATTTGCATACACATAAATTTAGATGAAATTCATCACATGAATTGAAAATTTGTGCATAGAAACTAGGGACTAATTTTATCACAACTATATTTCCAATTCCTCATGACTCATCCACACATGGTAATGGTGATGCCAGCAAGCTGCCTACTCAAATTTTTTGCCACTAGATCCAAAAGGTCTAGATGAAAACTATAGACTACTAGATAAATTACACTCATGAACATAATCAATTAAATAATTATATAATTTTTATAATACCCCTTTCACATGCTCAAAAATCCATACGCATCCTTAAACATCTCTAACCATGTCAAAACTGAATATCAACCAAGCCTCCTTCAAGCATACTAGGACAAGCACATTACACACTTTGTCATTATCAAATATACTATCAAGGTACTTCATCCACTCAATAAGACACCTGCATGACATCACCATGATATCATTTAAAACTCTCCAATAATCCCCCTTTATCATTGATGTTAACACACATCATACAACTCACCTTCCTTCTCTCTCTTTAAGCACTCTCATAATAGGAATTTTCTCCCCCTTTGACACAATGAAAAATTGGCCACTAAATGATCCTAAGGACCTAAAAATACCATAAAATAAGAGAGTACTACCTTATAAATATGATACAAACTCCCCCTTATATTGAGCCTACCTCTTCTTTCCTTGACAACATCCTTCTTACCTCATGCCATCATTCTTCTTCAAACAAACAGTACAACCAATGAATAAAGAACCCACAAAATATTAAAATATGATGGGACTTACCAAGACAAATTTTATAGGTACTCCCCCTAATCTTTCTATGTCATTTCATCACTTGATCATCTTCAAATCTCCATACACCATGAAGAACCACTATATAGGCTTATTAGCCTTCTCTCTCAAACCACCTCAATGACCACCAATAAAAATTCATGCCACTCACCAAGTATAAAAAATGATCTAAACCATCTTGATAACTATCCTATAAATACTCATGCCTTGATCTTTTGGATAAACTGAATAAAAATCACTCTTCTTCTTACTAGACTTATCTAGTATCCTTGTAGCCCTACTTGGAACTTGTAGAGCCCACAAATTTCAATAGACGCACCATCAAGACCTGAAATTTCATATCTAGATCACTCTAATATGTCCCCTAAATCACAAATTTTTTAAAAAACTATATCATCCTTTGAAATATACTTCCTTCACAAACCTACTAGCCAATTAAGCCTCCATCTTGACAAAAATATGAATAATTTGAAAACCACAAACCTTAAAATCTCTTTGAAGCATGATTTGATAACCCATTGGGCCCATTCATCCCATTAATAATCCTAATTCCTTAACTCATAAGGAAGACTATTATTTCATCATATCTTAAAACCCTAGTAACTCAAAAACAAATAGGGTCAACAAACCTCCTTCTGAAAACACACACCTATGAAACTTCTTGCACACTTGGAGACACCCATCATACAATTATGGACCAAGATTTGAGCTTCCATACCTTTTGGAACACATACATCCTATAACCCATTTTAGGGCCTGCATACTCTTAAGCACAAACTAGGAGACCTGAGATCAAACAAAAATATCTAATTTGACTTCAACATACCTTCATACCACAAAACTACCTAGAGCATGATAGAATAAGGTAAAAATACCTTTATAAGTAAAAATATCATCTTAAAAAATCACAAATACTCTCTTACCACTTAAAAACCTTTAATCTAACTCTTCAGACTAGCCATATATAACTATGACATCACTCTAATATCACCACAACATATCTTCCACCTAGACATACCTGTTCCAACTAAAAACACTCATCTTTATCCTTATGAGACCATATAAAGAACACCACAACAAGACTTGATTCTTCACTAAAAGTAGTCTCTTAAGAAGCATAGACAGAGACATCCTCTACACCATAATAATCTAAAACAAATTGAAGCCGAGAGTGGCCCACATCTCCTTAGTAACCACTGGAATCCTCTTATAACTAGAAGACTTATTGCTTTGTTCTTCTTATTCTTAGTATGAACTATGAAAATTGTTTACTTTTCTATATCATTATCCTTCTCTTATAAGATAGAATTGACAATACATGGAGAAACTATAGAAACTTGACATACCTTTTCATTTGAAGAATCAACCTTGTAGTTTTGAACCTCATCACTAGGCACTAAACATTGATGTTATTTTCATGAAGCTTGCTTAACAACAATAAGATGTTCACTTGGATCCATACTTACCTCAGAACTAGCTTCCACTAACACCTTGGTCTTCTCATTGAGCTTGGTCTCTTCATTCACAACATGAATAGACAATGAGAGCCCTTGGCACTCTTCAACTTCTAAAGCATTCTCCACCATATAAAATGTATTACTTATACCTATAGACTCATCATGAATCACACTTACCACCTTTGGTCTCTATAAGCTGACTTTCCTTCTTCCTTGCACTCTAGGAGCCTGAGTAAACTTATTCTAAGTTATAGACATTTGTTTATAGAATCTAGATATATGACCTTTTTATTCACAGTTGTAAAAAATGATACTCCTTGATGGAAACTTAGCTTGTCTTACCTTGTTCAAATAAAAACTATTAATGTGTCCAATGTCATGACAACTGAAACAAACCACTCTTTTTGAAGAAGACTCACCTTTTGCTTGATGATGATTGTGATCTTCTTTTTCTATCTAGAAAGAAGACAAATTATGTATCTTATTCATATCTAATTCCTTCTTTTCTCTTAACTTATCTAAGATATGATTTCTCCAAGACTAATTAATTCATCTTTTAAGGCTCCATGAGAACTCATTCTTGACTTACTTCTTTATACAGTCTTTATCTCTATGACCATATTTATTACATGTAAAACAATGACCATGGAATAAACTAAGGCCTTGTTGCATTAATTTCAAATCTGGCATTCTCCTTGACATACTCAAGGTTTTCATGCTTCTTTTCAATTTTATCCAACTTGACTATAACAAGATCATGTTGACTCTTCAAGGACCCCATCTTAATCTTTAGCTAAGTGTACTCATATTCTATTGATTTTATATTTGCATTTGGAGTTCTTAACTGATCCTCAAGAATACTTATCTTCTCTTCATCCTCATTGGCCTTCTTAGCCATGTCTTTCAATCTATATGCTTGCGCTTCAATATATTTGATCCATTCTTGATGTATCTTTTTTTATTTATTGTAAATGCCTAATAAAATTACCTCAAGAGAACCAACTTGTGATTCAAGACCTTTGATCATATTATTCATTTTATGATTCCTCTTCTTTTTCTCCTTTAGTTCACCAAGTGCACTCATGAACTCAGCTTCTAGATCAACTTCTTCTTCCTTGTTGTCATTTTCTCTATTGTTATGGCAAGTTTCTTTATCAAACATGATGTCATTTTATTTTAAATACAAACTTGTCTTTGCATCTACTAGATGAACCTTGAGATCATTGATAACATTATCATCCTTTTTGGCATCTTTCCTCAAAGTACATATCTCCTATTCAAGTGCCTTGATCATATCCTTCTATTATTTATTCTCTTTATTCAATTTTTTAGCCATATTTTTACCTATTCGGGATCTCCTTCAAGCTGTTAAGCTTCCTCCAAAGGACCTACTTTAATACCAATTATTAGGGATATAATCACTAAGAGGGGGGTGAATTAGTGAGCCCAAATATTTTAATTTTAATTCCAAACCTTTCAAACTATTATTCAATCAACATATATCAACTTGATCAAGAAACATTAACAAGAGAGCTCATTCATTGAATTCATATACAAGATCAAACACATAACATATAGTACCTATGGGAAACCCTCATGGGGAATAAAACCCACTCTCAAGCTTGTAAAAAATAATAATTGTCCTATAATAAATTAAAAACTAGAGATTGCTCAACTCCTTTAGACCAAAAAACCTTGATCAAATCCTTTAGACCAAAGGCCTTTAATGAAACACCTGTTTCACAAGGAACAACTATCCATAAAGAAGATAAAATCCTTTAGACCCTATTTTGATGTGAACATCTCCACCTTATAACTGATGTATTCAAAAATCTATGATGTATCTATGATTATATAAACATTTCACAAACATCCTCTCTATCTCATATAGGGCTCTCACATAGGCATGTCACAATCTCACTCCTTCACTCAAATTATCCTCATACGCACACTTAGACCTCTTCTCATATCCTCAAAATGTAAGATAAATATTATTAAATTATAAATATGACCTAAAAGTCATACACATAGTCAAAAATCTACTCTAATTATCAATCAATCCACTAGGCACATCTACTTCTCCTTCACTCCATAACTCTCACATGCACACCTTACACAAGTCTTCTCAAAAGTCTAGAAACTAACACATTTGGTGTTGAAATTTATAGATATATCATGATTATCAAGATCAAAATAATTCCATATCATCCAAAATACATTCCTTCACCCTTAAGGAATATTACATGGGTCACACTTAAGCACAACACACTTTCAAATAGGCCTAAGTCACTTTTTAGGTCCTATGAAGACCCATTAACCTCTTCGACACTTCTCTGAGAAAACTAAGAATAATTTACAAAATAATATATCCATTTCAAATGAGCTATAATTCATCCTTAAGTGCTTAAAACCATCACATCACCTTTCTACTTAAGCATAATTATCTCAAACACTTCTTTATACACATAGTCACCATGAACGAACACACAGTCAACTTCTAAACCTTTGTTCATACTGCATATGATTGGTAAAAATTAATAATTTACATAGATTATCCTCATAGATTATAAAACATGATATAATATATAATTCATCATTAAACATCAAAACAACATCATAACAAGCTCAATTACCCTTATCGGGTTACTTGCATAATGCAGTTAAACACATAGTAAACTTTGGAGATCAATATATTATTTGTACACACATTCAAACCTTAAAATTTATATTTATAGATGAAAATTGGAGTCCTATAAGAATTATATTTTTACTTCATGATAAAATTATACATAGATCAAAATATATAGCATAAAAACTAAGTAGTATTTTTTCCTTCGCAAATTTGAATATTTAAATCTAAATGGTCATAGTTAAACATCAAACACTATGCTCACATATTGTGTCCTTACTACTTTATATCAATCAAAAAAAATCTATATTATTATATGTATTTTGATATTTAACTCATAGTGCACCACTACCAAATGTTAAACCTCAAACAGTTGACCATATCTCATGCAATCTTACAATATTAACTCAACATATACCATTGATTTCTATAGTTTAACCAAGTCTTTATCTTATAGTTTTAACCATTAATGATAATGAAACTTGGTACCCTTTCTTTCCTTATAATCATTTATATTATTAAACATCAATCACTTGTCATCATTCAAATCAACATACACCATTTATCTTGATCTGTATGAATTCTTATGAGCTGTTAGATCTCAGAACAAAATTGATCCTTAACTTAGTTAAACAAAAAACACTTTGACATCTTTGAATTGATACACACCATATATCTTCACTGTATTATTTCCCATGAACCATTATATCTCCATCTGATCTTGATCTTTAACATCATGAAAAATAAACTAAGTATGGGGACCATTGCTATCTACTTGGAAGGCCAACTTTGAGCCTCAATAAATTTTATTGTGTTTAGATGCCTAATCTAAAATTTGGACCATATGATCTCCTCACATAGGATAATCCAACCATGTATCAAATTATTTTTAAAACCTTCATAAATGAAATATATAATGTCATTAAAATTCTTTTATATTTATCTATCACAGAGCCAAATTATGCCTAGAACTGTCTGGAAAGGCCAATTTTACACATGCATAGCTTTTGATGCACTTCATTGCTTCACATGAAAATTAGTGAAATCAACTAGGCACAAAATTAAATAAACCCATATGATCAAATTATCCTAAAACATCCACACATGTGAGATATGACTATATTAATATGCTTACTTGGCTCTTCTTACCACATTGTAAATTTAGTTAAGCATGGGAAAACACTATCAAAATGCCTAGGAGCCCAAATTTGTATACACATATCTTTGGTTTCACTTCAACACATGACTTGATAATTTGTGCATAGAAACTTGGGACTAATGTGATCATAACCATATGACCAGCTCCCCCTGACTCATCCACATGTGGTAATGGTGATGTCAACAAACTACCTACTCATTTTTTTTTCCACTGGACCCAAAAGATCTAGATGAAAATCATGAACTACCAGATGAATTCCACTCATGCACATAAGCACTCAAAGCATTATTGAATTTTTATAGGACCCTTTTCAAATGATCAAAAATCCATACTCATCCTTAAACATCTCTAACCATTCCAAAACTAAAGATCAACCAATCCTCCTTCAAGTACACTAGGATAAACACATTTCACACTTTATCATTATCACTTAGACTATCAAGGCACATCATCCATTCACCAAGACACCTTTATGACATGACCATGACATCATTGATAACTCTATAACAATTTAGACTATGATAATTCCTACATGTGATTGATAACAACTTGGGAGTTTTAGAATTGTAGAATGCATGGACATGTGAGAGAATGGTGAATGAGAGTCATTGGTCTAATGGTAGGTCAAAATTGACATTTCCAAGAATCACTTACCATATTTTTAGTGTCTACATAATATAAGTAATGATTGATTATTTCTTGAGTAATGTTTGAGTATAATTTTTATATATTGTGTCACATATGCCTTTCACATGTTTCCAATCCAATAATATATGTAATTTAAGTCCAAAATATCATAATATATATGAAAGAATCAACATATGCCTTGGATAAGACCAAAATTTAACACCCTATGTAATATGAATCATGTGATTTGTGTAATAATCTCATAGGATTTTTAAAATAATACTTATAATCCCATAAAATAACTAAAATGTGTCATGCATATGTCCCTAATTCTATGCCAAACTTATCATAATTTGAGTAAAAATTGTAATAGTCTGCAATGGTCCACATATAGAAAAATGTAGTATATGCCCAATATTTGAAATATTTGTCCATGAAGGCTTAGTATTTAAGATAATCCACTATGTATGTCCCCATTTTGAGTTAAGGGACGCACCATAATAATTAATCATCTTAAAAGGAGTTAAAAATATCATGTTATATATAAAAATATATAAGTAGTGTAAGGCATGTACTAACATGTGGAGATTATGTCATCTAGTAATAATAAATAATGTGAGTATATATTAAACATGCATATCAAGGCATACACATGTTATTTTCAGATAGTTATAATAATTAGAAACACATTAAATAGTAAACATATAAATGAACATCCATAAACTAAGCAATAACTATGATTAAGGTGCATGATATGTATCATGGCACTACAAATAAGAAGAGGAGTGCATGATATGGATTAAAACACAAACAAGATGAATAGGAAATTTAAGATTTATCCACATAAAATAATGTCTCAAAAACAATTCATGGACATGAAAAACACAATAAAATCACATGAAATATCATTAAATATTATAAAAGGTAATAACAACATAATGGACAATCCAATTTCACACAAGAATAGAACTACACATAATGGATAATTAAATGTCACATAGAATTAGATTCAATTATAAATAGATAAATAGTAATAAAATATAATAAAAAAATAATCATAACATCATGTAACACACAACATCATAAATCATGCATAGAAACAGCATGGATAATCTACACAATCAATATATGTCATCATCACATATAGAAAAATACAATAACTAGTGACATAAAAACCTAAGTAATATGAGTTAGATAAATTCATGTATAACTATTGTAAAGTAACTCAATATGATCAATGGAAATAGGCAAAGAAAGATAAAAATTGAGTAAATTAATAAAGTCACCCCATTAAAATCATGCCCCCAATGTAGAAAGGTAGTTTGTATGTCTAGGAATGTCCCAAATCTATACATCCATGTCATATGAAACTTGCATGTCCTGCATCTCACTCATGTATACCTTTAAAAACATATACATGTTTAAAAAATGATATATAATGTAATATATATGATAAATCATAAGAAAATCATGTAAATAAGAAATACATGTCATGTATAGGTCCTAATTTTCATTTTTATAAATTTTTTGAACTGGGTTTTAAAATTTTTCAATTTAAAATGCATTTATGTAGTCAAGGCCAAGTGAAAATGCTAAAAATTATAAGTATATAAGGGATATAAATAATTTTTGGTATGTGTTAATGCATAATGTGCACTAATTGTAGTAACATATTAGTGTGATGGAAGTGAAGGAAAGAGACATTTCCCCAATGTAGTATATATGCATCACAATAATTAGTTCAATAGAGTATGTGGAGATAATAATAAGTATGCCTCTATTTTAACCTTCTAGGAATTAGGGAATGTAATTTATATGTTTGTTAAAGATTTGAGTATAATAAATCAAGGTATAAATATGCAATAAATATATCCACTAATCTATTATAAAATTGACTAACTTTGACCTTTCTAAAAATAATAATAAATAATGCAAGTAAGAACTTAGCTAGAAAATGACTAAGATAAATGATATGGAGGTTGAAAATTGAGACAAATATTAGTCTAAGTGTTGCAAGAAATGTCTTGATTTCAAAACCCTACCTAGGTTATAACATCCTCTTTAGATATTAGCATCATGTGGTTCTAGTGTTCATATTTTGGCTATAGTTTCCTCTGTATAGGACTATCTTGAGCTTCTAAGTGCATCTATGTTTGGATCTGTAAGGGATGTTCCTACATGCATGAGTTCTAAAATGTTTTAGTTTGCCTATTTTGATTAATTTTGTGAAAAACCCCTAATCTTTGATGTTGTTAGGGCATCCAATTAATATAAGATAAAAAGTTACCTACCTATCAAAACTTGAAAGAGGGATCAATCCTGATTAGTTCTCCCCACCTAAGTGATAGTACAAGTGTAAGTAAAACTAGTATAATAGTTGACTTGAGTGATTTAAATGTGCTTGAGATTATAAATCTAGGTAATATGAGATTGAGACTAGTGTAGATAGTAGTATGTATAAGTAGGGATTGAAAACCTTAATTATGCACAACTTGTTCTGAGTTTAGATATACAATTTGCATATAATTTCCATCTAGCTATTAGAGAGATAAATTTCACAAATTTATACTATTCTAGTCTTTTTCTTGTGATAACAGAGGTATAGGTTGACCCTAGGTGGTCTAATATTTGAAAAGATATTCATTTGTGAAAAATGGAGGGAAAAGATAGTAACACCATTAATGGGACACTAGCACCATGTGGTACTACTATCCCTATTATACTACTAGTGTACAAGTAATAGAACACTAAGAATGAAGGGCTAGGATGAAATAATGAGGGTCTAAAACTACTTTATGTATAACTAGGGATTCTTGTGGCCCACATGAAGACTAGATAGGTGCAAAAATAGGCTTTAAGATAGGTCTAGAGCTAAACTAGGGATAAATCATCTTAAGTAGCACTCTTAAAACTCAAGTGTATTTTTTAGGTGATTACATTCCCCCCATTTATTATATAAATTCATCCAAGTGAAATGACTAGGATAAAGGAAAAATAAGTGTACCTAGACTTACCTAAGAGGTGAATCCTATGAGTCTAGATCTAGGTATGTGAAGCATGCTCTAATACATGTCATGTAATTGAAATGTGCATATATAAGTCCTTATTTAAGAAATATAAAAATCAAAGACAAAATTGAGTAAATAAGTGAAACTAATTAAAATTGAGTAAAGGGATAAGAGAGAGGAAATGAACCTATGCACCTCACTGGGTATATGAACTAATGCATAAACCTAGTGGTAACCTATGTGTGTGCATGTATATAGTGATCAATTAGTGAATAACATGGACTAAGTTGATGTTTTAATCAATCTTCATGTGTGGGTGGATCAATAACTCAATCCACTTTTGACTCCATCATTGCCCACCCCTGCTTGGTGGATCATCAGCTTTGAATAACTTGGATTGGATTGATGGTGTGTTCAGCCCTCTCATGTAGCTTGATCAAGAATTCAAGTAGAATATGACTCCATCATTATACACCCATGTGTAGTAGATGCATATGAAACTAAAAATTCATAATGTAACTATAAATGTCTAACTAAAAATGTTATCTCTACAACCACTCAGGTATAGTAGGTAGCTTTGGGTTAGTTGAGAATGCCAACCATTAAAGATGGAGTAAGACATGAAAATAGTGTTTAACTTAGAATATTATGTTAGATGTATATAGAGTAGAGAATGATAAGGAATTTTTCATTCCATATGATCAACCGATGTGTAAGTGAGCATATAAAAATAATGTGCCATGCACATGCCCCCAAATATGATATCTAAGCATATGGATTACAGAATGAGTTTTAATTATATATATATATATATATATATATATATATATATATATATATATATATATATATATATCTAAACTATAAATGGGAATGGTCGTGTCATTCATGATGTCATAAATCTAAGCAAACTGGCATGAATCTATGCTAAATTGGTATGAATCTAAGCTAAACTAGTATGAATATGAGAAAAAATGGTAAATATATAACTGAACCTATGCAAACCTAGACTATATCTATTATACTTTTCTAGACACTCTAAAATTTTCTAAAATTGAGGCTCCTAGGTAGTAGTGCCATATCTTAGACAATAGCACCATCTGGTTCTAGTGTCCTAATTTGGGCACTAATGTCTATCTATTTGATTTTTGTGAAACTATATTGATCTCTATATCACCATTTTCCCACTATATTTACATGAGTTTGATTTCTATAATCTGAGCCTGTGTTATAAAAAATGTATTGTGAGTGCATTATGGGAGCTTGATCTCTATGAAAAACCCTTGTGAATGCCCCCTCTTTTGAGGTGATTTATTAAACCTATTTAATAACTATCCTAAAAATAAAAATCTCTATAATATGTGTGTTAACCAAAGAATATATTATATCTACATAATAATCCAATATAATATGCATATATAACATCAAAATGTAAGATAATTTGAGCATAATTTTATAATGTGAAATATATGTTATGTATAGCATTCAAAATGGTTTCAATATACATATAATAATGTATGTAATAGTAATTCTAAGTAATAACTGAGTAGCTATCTAAGGAATGGGGCATGATGTCCATCATGACACCCAAGTAGGAAGGATAGATGCATGAGGTTCCTCATGACATCTAAAACTGGAGTGTGTAAAAAATTATATAAAAGTGTCATGGCCATGATGCATATAAGAAAACATACATACAACACACATGAGGCACACAAAGTAGGCCAAGGGGCCACAATAGAAGGGATATAGGCATATTTCACTAAATCTAAGAAAATAATACATATAAAGACATGTTCAAATGTCTATATACGTAAACAAGTAAGTTGTCTTAGAGCCACATAGAAGGACATATTCATATGTCTGCATACATAATTAGGAAAACACACACAAGGACATGGACACATGTCCAAAGCATACATTATGTGAAAAGAGGTGGCATAGAGATAAAAAGCAATGGCATATTCAAATGACCTCGAATAGAATAAGCATAGAGATACAATCAAGTCTAAAATAGGAAAGATAGAAATGAAAGTATGCATGAACATGTAATACAAATATGAGTAAGAGCCAAGTTGTACATATAATGAGTCTAAATTAGTATTAGTCAACACAAAATTTGAGTAAGTGTAGCATGATCAATATAGATATATAATAATGCTAAAGCTATGATGTAAAGTATATAAAGATGGAACCTAGTAATTGAAACTATGTATAGGGTACCCCCAAGTGGGCGAATGTGTCAAATGAAAAACTTGTGTATCAATGCATATACCCCTAGTAGGTATATAATAACAAGTATGGATTGGTGTAGTGGCCTTGAGTCTTGTATAAATCTTCAAGCACTTGACAATAACATGTGAAGCATATATGTATGATAAAACTGACTATACTAAGATAAATATCATATGTAGTGTCTGGAAAATATAAAAAGTGTAAAATGGAAATACATACAATCTATATGTTTTTAATTTTATATGTAAATATTTGAATGTTTTTGTATTTTTTAAATATTATATTATTTTTGTGTTTTTGAAATATTATATTGTTTTTTATTTTCTAGATATAATCTATGTTTAAGAAACAAAAAAATTAATCTATATACAAGGAGAAAGAGAGAAATAAAGTATGTAAAGGAAGGGAGAAACAATACTAACTGATGAGTCTCATAGGAGACTCACTATTTCTGGACTGTGTCAAAAATAGGAATTGTAATCCCTCATGAAGTGTGATTACTATGTTGGAGTTGAATAGTGTTGTAGTATAAATCTGGGTATTATTCATAATAATAATAATAATAATAATAATAATAATAATAATAATAATAATAATAATAATAATAATAATAATAATAATAATAATAATAATAATAATAACCTGGAATGCTAGAGGGGATTTCCTCATACTATGGAGTTAACCTTTTGAATTATGTTTTGTAATATTGATTGTGATTTTTCCATTTGAAACTATGCTTATTATAGACATATGGTGTTATGGAGGCTCTTTTTCTAGAAAACATTTTTTGAGAATGCTTGTTGTCTTAGCATGATTTTGACTTTAAAGTATAAGTTTTTACTCTTTTTGTAACATTTCCTATGTATCTAAACTTTTTGCCTTGATAAACTGTATCTATGAATGATTTATCTTCAGATGTTTAATAAATCCCAAACCTTGACCAAAATTATTAACTGCTAGAATAGGAGAAGTGATGCCTTGGGCTTACTTGCCCAAACCTTGATCATGATAATCAAACTATTGTAGATATTTTTCACCAAACCCATACTTATTTGAAAGTTGAGACTTATTTTAAAGAGTCATATTTTCTTCTTTTAATTTATTTACATGTGATTATTATACTATTTTGTGAACCTTTTGTTATTATGAGTTATGCTTTAGTAACCACTTTCATACTATTCTAAAGTTGACCCTTTTTCAATTTGCAGATGTGTTATTTTATGTGGTTTGGATGATGTGTCACTGTTTGAGTCATTTGTATCTTTTATCTATTGTATTTTCATTTTCAATGTTAAATATGAATCAATGTGGTGTTCATGCATTCTATGATATGCATAATAATATTTGGATCTCCTCACTGGGTGTAGAGGAGGTAAGTTGATAAACTTATATTTAATCATTTACCTTAGTATCTCACTTGAAATCTTTTTGGAAACTTTTAATATTTTTAAATCACTCATAATAGATGCATTATGTTGTACTTTAGAATTTGGATATGAACGAGTTCTTGGCACAACTTTTCTAGGTGTAGATGCATATACATGGTTTACACTAGCATATTCTACAAACTATGTACATGTAATGTGATTTGCCAATAATGTTACCTTTTCACTTAATAATCAATCTTAATTCTATAATTATGATATTATATTTCTCATATCAATAATTTGATACCTTAAAGTCTCATAAGTACAAACCCTATTTGTTTTTTATTGAACATGTAGGCACACATACTGTAGGGGAGAGGTGTAGATAGGTTGAGTATAGGCATTAGTAATAATATAATAGGTTACTTCAGCTTGTGGAGGAGTGATAGCATGAACCTGTTTAGAGGGAAAATATCTATCACCCTCATGGAGATGAGGAGGAGGAGATTCTTTCTTTTGCATAAGATATGCCATTAAAACGTGAAACATCATTATTAGATTATGTAATATATCTTATATATATGTAAGGGTTTGTTTCTTAATTGAATTCCACATAAGAGAATAATAACATGCTAGAGATAGAATGAAATATGACATACATTGAAATTGATATAAATTATCACTTATACATGTGTTTATGTCTTTTTTGAGTTCATTTTGAATTAGAGGAAATAAGCATGTAAATCAAAGTATTAAACTTTGTAACAAAAAGTGATAAACTTATTTTATCATTATTATCATGATTATATCAAATAAAAATTATAAGATATATGGATATAAAATATGAGTGTGGTTTTTAGAAGGCTGGAAACATAAACCCTTGGGTTATCTAGGGTTAGGGTTTGTGCAATATTCAAAGTAAGATAGGTTCACTAAATGTTTTAACTTTTTAGGACTTAGTGAACGTAAATCCTATGTTAAAGAGATTAATATAGTAAATTAGGGTATAAATATGAAATAAATATAGCCAGTGATTTTTTTATATAATTGACTAACTTTGACCTTTATAAAAATAGAAATAAATAGTGCAAGTAAGAACTTACCTAGAAAATAATTGAGATGGATGATATGGAGTTTGAAAACTAAGGTAGAGACTAGTTTGAGTGTCATAAAATAGATCCCAATGTCAAAACCCCTCCTATATAATAACACCCTAATTAGATAGTAGTTCCATATGTCACTAGTGTTCTTATTTTTGCTAGTGTCATTTGTGCAGGGTTGTCCTAAGCTTTTGAGTGCACCTATGTCTAGATCTATAAGTTTTGTTACTATGTGCATGAGTTTAAAACCCTATATTTTTATTATTTAGACTAATTTTGTGAGAAAACCCTAATATTTCATGTTACTATGGCATCTAGTTGATAAAAGCTAAAAAGTGTGTTTGTTAGTGGGGTAGTTTGGACATCTTCGACACCACACTATGATGAGAGTTTCCTACATGCCAATACTCCAAAGAGGGATCAAGCCCGATGTAATTCTCCCCACCTAAGTGCTAGTGTAAGTGAAAATGAATCTAGTATGATAGTTTAATGAAGTGATTTGAATGTGCTTGAGACTAGAAATCTAGGTAATACAAGCTTAGGAATGATATAAATGGTATTATGTAGAAGCAGGGTGAATATGGATTGATAACCTTAATTATGAACAACTTGTTTTGAGTTTACATATGTAATTCACATATAATTTAAATATAGTGGTTAGAGGAATAAAAGTCATGTATTTATATTGTTTTGGTGCTTGTATAGGTGCTAAAATATGTCTAGTCCAACTTTAGGAGGTCTAAGATTTGAAAAGATATCTACTTGTGAAAAAATGAGAGAAAGGACAATAGTGTCATTATTGGGACAATAGTTCCATGTGGCACTATTGTCCCTATTATGGTGCTAGTGTCCAAGTGGCAAAACACTAGGCATGAAGGGCCATGAAGTAATAATAAGGGTCTATGATTGCTTTAGGGATGACTAGGTATGCTCGTGGCTCACATGAAGGCTAGAAAAGTGTGAAAATAGGTTATATGATAGGTCTAAGGCTAAACTAGGGATAGGTGGTCTCAAGTAGCACTCTTAGCACTCAAGTGTCACTTTTAGGTGATTAAAACCTCCAATGGGAGATAATTAATCTATTATTATGCAATAATCTGTATGTATCAATATATGCAATCATGGTAGACCAATGTATGAATAACATGTATAGGTAGTGAATATTTAGGAGTGAGAAGGTAACATGCCATGAAGAATGTGTACTGGTATGAGATTGTTATAAGACATGTATCATTATAGGATAAATGTCATGAATATATGAATCAAGGTAAAAAATCAAAAGGAAAGGGCCATGTGAAAACAAATCCAAGGGCTCTACGAATGATCAATGAAAAAGTATTTATACACGTGTAAAATAAAAGTATAAATGGAATAAAAAATCTAATAAAAATTAAAAGATATGTATGATAGATCATGTTATTACTAGTCAATTATCTCACTAGGGGAGTGCTCATATGCGCTCTCTATATCACATGTTCCATAATTTTCATCTTCATACTCTAATTTAAACATGTTTCTCTAATAATCTTTTGTATCTATAATAGGATATATAAAACCAACCATACCACATTGTGGAATTGGTGTGTTAGATTTCTATTTCTCTTTAATATATTTTATGATATTAGTATCATGTAATTTTGTTATGATTACATTATATGTTTTTGATTAAGTATTAATTGAAAAAAAGTTTTCATATTTCTATTCTTATTGTGAAGATGTTCATTTTCTTCACATAGTAACAATTACATAATTGAAGTCAAATGTAACATAATCATGATTCTTAGCAAGTGTTTTACCTTATTTTTGATTTAAAAATAATTCATTTTAAATAATAGGTTTAAAAAAATATATATATATATATATATATATATATATATATATATATATATATATATATATATATATATATATATATATATATATATATATATTATAAAGATTTACAATAAGTAAAAATTCTAGTTTTGGAAGTAAAAATTCTAGTTTTGGAAATTGACAAATATGGAAAATTGCTATTTTTAAAAAACATAAAGAAGAAATATACTCAGTTCAAATTGTGATATATATTGAATATATCAAGTTTATATAAGTAAAAACCAATAAAATATGTTATTTTGCATTCTTAGGATCAGGCAAAAAATATAAAACTACTCCTAGATAGGTCTATCCTAGCTACACTATAGTGTGGGATGCTCAAGTCCATTAAACATGGACTTGTCCTTATTGATTTTGACAGCTGATTAAAAGATAAAGATTATGTAATTTTACAAATTGGATTTGATATTATTTATACTTAGATTATGGTTTATTCATGTGAATGATCTTGAATTTGGAAACAATAGGGAATTTTTTCTTAATGTGAAATAGTGTATAAGCAAACAACAAAGTGATAGCAAGTGGGAATAATGAAAGACTCTTAATGTGTATTTATAGGTGAGCCTTTTGACATTTTAATCTATCTAACCTTATGAAATGCATTATAATACCCAAAATATTGATTCTAAATTTTAAAACTAGTTGTTATTTGGCATGATATGTGACCACCCTAGGGGGATAAGAGAGTGACAACAATCCTATCTATGTAGCATGGGATTGTACCTAAAGATAAAGGACACTTGTCCTGATTTGGAGATAGTTTAAGGGTGATATTAGTATTTTTTAAAATTTTAAAGTTGTGTATTAGTAAAGAGAAATAAATGGCCAAGCCCACATATAGATAAATTGGTTAAATGAATGGAGAATAAGAGTTGTGTATTTTGGTACAAGTCATATGGTTTGGGATTTGAAAATAATCATCATTAAAGTATATGTGACCATATTTATGTGTCTATATTTACCCTAAATTTATTCTAGTAATGAAATTTATAGATTATAGGAGAAAGAATTAAATTTGAGTGTGTAAAACACATTTGTATTTTATAGGATACTCTAATTATGTAAGACGCAAAAATTTATAAAAACCTACAAAACATGTAGTCATTTGTCTATTTTTGAAATTTAAAAAAGTTAAACTTTGAAAATTTAAAAATAGAGAGGAGAGCAAGGAAGGAGTACATATGTATGGAGATGAAACCAAGTTGCTTTGTAACCTATAAATAATGATGGATAAATGTGTCCCCTTGTTGAAACACTTGGAGAATTTGAACAAATCAGAAATTGAGAGTGATAAAGTCCCAAGCATTAATAACTAATCAAGCCTTTGATTTGAAAGATGCCTATTCAAACTCTCATATATGGGGTATAGTTTATAATATACTAATCTAGAAAATGTGGAACCATGATGGGCTCACTAGAAGTGATTCTAAGGATGTTAAGTGTCACTATACTCAAACATACACCACTCATAAAAAAATATGGAACCACATGAGGTTTACTATAACTATTACTAAGATCATTTAGTGTTACTATAATCAAACATAAAATTTCCCTGTAACCTATAACTAATGATGGAGAACTACGTCTCCTTGTTAAAGTACTTGGAAAATTTGAATGAATGGTGAATTGAGAGTGATAAATTTCCAATTTTGAATAAATAATCAAGCTCTTGAGTTGGAAATATGCATGTAAAAACTATCATGTATGGGGAATAATACCTAATATGCTTATCCTAAATAGGTATAACCATGATGGATTCATTATAAGTGATGCCAAGGATGTTGAATGTCACTAGACCCAAACATACACCACTTATAAAAAATATGGAATTACATAATGGGTTCACTACAAGTACTTATAAAATCATTAAGTGTCACTAGAATTAAAAGTACATTACCCATAATAGATCAAATCACACCACTATAGACATATCTAGATTTTATTTTCATGATCAAAATAGAATGAAGAATATTCATACCCCCATCATGATTACATTGCTCATAGATTTGGATTAAATAACAACTATTTTCATTTGAAAATGTAACTTTGAGATTTTAAAATGTGCATGAACAAGCATCATGAATTTTAAATTTTAACTTTTAAATTTGAAAATGTGCAAAAACAAGTATCATGCTTTTTGAATTGTAACTTTAAAATTTCAAAACTTTACATGAAAAATTATCATACCTTTGAAATTATAAGTTTAAACTATGAAATTTTTCATGAATAAGTACCATGCCTTTTAAATAATAACTTTAAACATTAAAAATGTGCATGAAAAAATATCATGCCTTTTGACCTTTTAAAATGTGTATACGAGTGTGAAAAAGTATTGTGCCCCCTAAATTTGTGCCAAGTGATATATAATGCCATGCTCCTATATGATCGATTATAAGAAAATTTGTAACATGTAATTTTGATCTTGTAACTATTTTACATGCACCCATGTATATGCATTCAAATTTATATTATTATATAGTTTGAATATTTGAAAAGTGAGTGCATGTGCATGTCATACACCCCCATAATCTATAACAATATGCCAATATTTATCATGTGTCTAACATTTTAATTACTTTGTATATTTTAAAACTTGTACTTTTTTATAGAATTTTATCTTTGAATTACTTTGAATCTTTAAACCTTTTAATCTAGCCCAAATCTAATTTGTATTTTTTAGTGGAGGTTTGGATATCCAAGATAAGGTCACCATGATGCTCCAACTTTGGGATGAGATATATAGCTTGAAAATCACTCATTTCAAAATAAGATTTAATTATATCATGTGATAATTATATAATCACGTCATCATGTGGAGAGTATGTCATCATAGAGATGTGCTTGTCATTGAGAAATGTATGTAACATATTGAATGAGATGCATAAAGTGTCATATATAGATATATATAACAATGAGACACATAATAAATAAAAATATTTGAATTAATCTACACAATAAAAATTTAATGATACATATCATGTCACCACTAATCAAGCTAAAAAACATAACAATCAAAATGTAAAATGTCACATAATGCCACACAATAAGGCCAAGATTTGTACTGAATGGAAATGATCATGTCACAATAAATAAGGCCAAGGGTCATACACAAAGGACATTAAGAATGTTATAAACAAGGATCATGTTCAAATGTCACACAAAAGAATAGGGACAAGGGACAATATAAAAGGGCATGTTCAAAATGTTTCATCTACTAATAAAAAATCTCATAGAGATGTTCAAGCAATTTTCACACAAAGGCTGAAGGCCACACACAATAAGAAATAAATGTCTAGGCTATTATTAAATAAATTAAAAACATTGAAGGAGCATAGAATAAGAGAAAATTAGTCTATTCCTTTCATATATATCAATGCCATATCAGCATATTCATGTATCACAATATAGGATACAATAAATTAGCAAGACACTTGTAAGATATGTATCTTGACATGAAATTTAAGGTCATATAAAGATATAACCTATTATAATGTAACCTATATATTTATATGGCCCCATCATAAGCTTGGCCATTTGGTATAAGGGAATACAACACCTAAGAGTCGATGTAGATATGTATGTTATACATCAAACTCATATACCTTGTGAAAATCATGTGTCTATGAAAAATAATACAATATCTACCAAAATATATGATAAATAACATATTTAAATAAGTAATCTAGTAACTCATTTCATGATCAGCTCCTAATTTTTATTCTTTAAAAAGAATATTTTGAATGTTTTTTTTAATTTTTGACATATTTGAATGTTTTTGTATATATATATGTGTGTGTGTGTGTGTGTGTGTGTGTGTGTGTGTGTGTGTGTGTGTGTGTGTGTGTGTGTGTGTGTGTGTGTGTGTGTGTGTGTGTATGTATATATGTATGTATGTATATATGTATGTATGTATGTATGTATGTATGTATGTATATTATTTTTATTTTTGAAAGAAACTAGATGATGGTATCATCAATGGAAGAACCATAGTGTGTTATTGTATCATAGATGTTAAATATGATTAAAAGAGATACATGTAGATGAATCATAATCTAAAAGGGCCTCATGTGATGTAGTGTAATTTTCTTGATTTTTTCTCATAAATTTTTTTGCACGATGTATGACTTAAGAAGGTGTAGTACTTAGTGAAGTCTATTATATAGTAGGATAAGGTCTCATTATGTGTGTTCATTGTGAAACAAGATGAATTATCCAAGGTACTACCTTAGGACACACTATATAAGATTTATATTTATTTTAATATTGAGTAAATATTTCATATGAATCTTGCCATTTAAGAGGGTGTACCACTCTCCCTATAATTGAATTTATATAAATATTTTGTATTGGTGCAATAACTGATTCTATACTATGTTATTAAGTACATGTCATAACTATATTATTATTATTCTCTTGAATAGGTGCCACAACCAAATGTGGTGGTGGTGGGGGAGGAAGAAGAGTTGCCACTTATTATAAAGGGTAATCATATTGAATGACTTGAAATTTAATTACTTGATTACAATGTATGAATTTTATGTATCTATGTATTATTGATGGTATTTCACAAAGCTTCTATATATAAAGGTGTCCTAATAACACATTGAAGACCCCTATGATTGGAAAAGCTAGAAATGGAAGTCACTTTTACTAAACCAACTTAAAGATGTAACATTATCTATCCAATAATGTTTTGTGTATGTCCATTAAATACTTTGACTATTCTTAGTGTTGCTTGTAAATCTTGCTCTATGTATCCAAGAATGCAAAGTAGTGTCATTATACATGAATTTTCACTTAACCCATTATCAATCATGGCACTACATTTAGGTTGGTTGTTGATGTAAGATTGAATAAATAGAACATGTCTATTTGAATCACCGTCATTGATTTCAATACCATCGAATGTGATCACCAGAAGTGGTGCAAATGTTCCTGTAAATATACCAATAATTACATCTATTAGATGCCCATATATATTAGGATATAGTTCATTGTATGCATGATGTACTTATGAATTATTTGTATTTTTTATTGTACCATGATTTGGGAATCAATTACTAATGATTATCAACTTTCCATATCATTTTACTATGGTCTAACTTCATTTATGGGTGTGTTTAGCTCAGTATTATTATTGTCAATATGATATTATAGATTATACCTTACCTTGAAACCCTTGTTTGTAAAATACCTAATACATTTGTGGTAGTCACAATATACATTAATGTTAAACCCCTTGTGTTTAGGATTGGTCATATTAACCTCTAATGGTGGAGGGAGAGATATAATATTACAATAAATTAATTTATGTAGTAGAACATGCAGAGGTTAAGGTATCCTTAAAAATTGTCTCCTTAGTGGAGTTGTCAATTGAGTCATTTTTAATGGTTGTGATACTGCATTGACTATTACTTTTGTTTCATTATTGATTTCATCATATTTGACCTTGTAGTTTAGTTTTATTTTAAATTTTATATTTGAAGTAGATAGAACATTTGGTGCATACTTAAGCTTATTTAAAGCTATTAGATTGACTTCTCTTTGTTTGACTGTTTATCATAGCTCATCAAAAGATTTGATTTCATCAAATATGATAGATTCATGGAGTGTTGTTAGTAAAATTTATGTGAATATATATTTTAATTCATTATCTATCATGGAATTTGCCATATTAGCTAGCATATTTTTGTACTAAAGCACATATTAACTTATTGGCCCATTTGACCCTTGTTTGAGGTTTGAAAATTTTACATAAGATAAATTTTCACCAATGATGATATAAAAATGTGCTAAAAATTGATCAAATAATGGTTGAATTCTCTAAATAATTGAATCATAAGATCATAGAACCATTATAGGGCATATTGTTTTAGGCTTATTGTAAAGAGATTGGTTAATAATTTTGCATTGTAAGCATAATCCACACATGCTATATGGAATAAATGAATATGTTGTTTATTATCACCTTGACCTTCATAGAGTGATAGATTAGGACATAAAAAACATATGGGTAATGGGTAAAAGGCTATATTAGGTAACAAAGGATTGTGAATCAAAGTTTGGGAGTACATTGAGTGACTTTCTCGAAATACACCTTGCTCTAATTGTAATACCTTAGCATATAATTTTGTAATATTTTTTTTTAAAGAGTGTGCATTAGTAAAATTTGGTAGTGTACCTTGAAATATAATCAAGGGAGGTGTGTAAAATTATCATGTATAAATAGACATTTTAATTTTTTAAAGCCATGTGATGCCCCCATACTTAGGGATGTTGGCACATACATAATTAGAGGTGTTGATATATAAGCATAAATAATAGTGGTAATTGGAACACCTAGAGTAGAAGTAGAAGCTTGAGATGATGTATTTTGTTAATCTATCAGAATGTATAGGAATGTGTCAATATTATGTGTATTGGCATTAAGATATTTAGTGAATTATTTTTCATTAACTTTGTCCACTTTCTATTTATTAGCTTTATTAGTATTAATATTTATAATAAGTCCATTAAAAGGGTGTGTAGTATGACTTATATTGTTCTGAATGTATAACTTTTCTTGTTCCCAAGTCATACTTTATTTTAAAATATTTTCCTTAATGGTGCTTGTGAGTTAAATAAGACTTGAGATTTTACATTTTTCATTTTAGACTATTTGTTTTATACAAATTTAATTAATTATAATATAAAATAAATCTAAATAAAAGATTGTAAAGTAATATAAAATGTGATAATTAACCTAAAAATATATATGCAAAATTAATTTATGATAACCATAATTTTTAATTTGAAATTGAAAATTTGAAATTGCAATGGGGATGAGAGGTGTAACTAGTCAAGGTGTATTTGATTTATAGGCTCTCAATAATACTGATCCCAATCATAAATATTAAACATGGACCAAAATGATCTCACTATAGATAATTTCACTATCTTATAACCATACTAATCCATATCTCAACTATGTTGAGAGAACTTCCTAGGGATAATTGGTTACTAGTGTACTACAAGAACAAATAGTCAAAATCTTTCTATGGCTAGAAAAAAATCCCTAGGAATTTTAGATATATTTTGAGGTAAATGGAAATTAAAATAAATATATAATGATATGTAATGGATTTAGTATTTGAGTATTACCCTCACACCATGGCTCAGGTAAAACTAAAACTATTTTGCCTAAAAAGACAACTCCTATGAGTTTTAAAACTATTGGAACATAATTTCTAAGAAAGAAATAAAGAAAAATAAATTGAGGTCCAATTAGAATAAAATATAATTTTTCAAGGAAAAAATTAATTCTAATGATTCTAGGTTAAATAGATTTCTATTTAGTGTCTATAAATTATAATTTACCTAAAACCCTAAAACAAAAATCAAAAAAGAAATCAATGACTAAAAAATGTCATGTTCACCAATATGTTCTACCCTATTTTTATTTAATAGTAAATTTATTGTAAATAAATATGTATAAAACTAGATAGATATTAGAATTCTAGAGATTAAAATAAGTAACAATTCTGATTTTGGAAATTGACAAATATGTAAATTTTCTATTTTTGGAAAACACCAAGAAAAAATATATTAAGCTTAAATAGGGAGCTCTGAAGACTATTTCAAATATATATAAACATAAATAAATAAAAATATGTGAGTGTGCATGCTTAAGATAAAGAATATAATCTTAATCTAGTCTTAGATAGGTCCACCCTAGATGGATTTTAATGCAAACTACTCTAGTCCATTGCTAGTGGATTTGTCCTAATTGATTGTGACTAGTAGATGACATAAAAAGACAAAATAAATATTATTTTAACAATTACATATCATAAGTAAAATTAGATAATTTTAATGAACATGATTGATATAGGTGGATTGTAACACAAGCCACTTGATTCTACTATTGGGGGACTTATCCCGTTTGACTATGATGAAAATTTAATTATTGTGCCTCATGTACATGAATATAATGAGTAGGCTGAGATGTTGTGACTTATATTATTCTATACATAATTCACTAGTTATATTATTTTATATTTTTTGAAACCCTAATGGAACATTGAAATGTTGAAACTTGTAAAAATAGGGGAGTGTAATGGGGTAAGCTAACCTTAAACACTACTTTCATAATTGACCATTGCCTACATATCAAATATTCCAAGAAGGGAGATTAAGCCCACATAGGTCTCCCACCTAGAGTGATTGTGAAATTGTGCTCCTTGACTATGTGTTTGAAACTATAAATGTGGATTTTATATTTGACAATGATAACTCTTGACTTGATTTGAGATGCTTCAGACTTAGATTATGGAGACTCCTTGTGAGTTAATTTGAATTTATAAAGAATAGATAAAATTTTATCAATGTGAAATAATATATAAGCTAAAACCAAGTGATATAAAGTGGGTATAATGAATGAACTTTGATGTGTATTTACAGGTGAACCATTTCATAATTTACTTTAGATAACCTTATGAAATGCACATGAAGACCCAAAATATTGATTAAATTTGGGAACTAGTCATTATTTTACATAAGACATGACCACCCTAGATGGATGAACAAAAAAATGCTCTTGTACACCTAGAATAGACATATATTTAAATATTTTGGATACCTATCCTAGTATATAGATATATTGAGGGTGATATTAAGTAGTTTTAGAATTTAAATTTGGAAATTATATGTATTAGTGGTTAAAAATAGGGTCAAAATCACACACATATATAAATGGATTAAATGGATGGATAACAAGAGTTGTGTATTTGGGTCAAATTCATGTGGTTTATGATGCACCAAATATTAGCATTGTCAATTATCTATGACCAGATTTATGTGTCTACACCAAGTGTGGCATCCATTGTAATAAACCAAATTAGGTTCAATGTGAAATATGACATAACATATTTTGAGATCAAGGGTTACCAATAACTCAATGGGTCCAATACATTTACTAAGATAAATAATATTATCTAAATGTTGAATGCCATACATAAGAGGTTGAATAAATGTCATACTACATACACTAATTTCATAAAAGTTTGTAATCTCAACATTGGTACATTTCATTCCATGTAAAGGCTAAGAATCAAAGGCTCTATATATGAGGAATGATTTTTAGTTACCTCCTTGAGAATAATGTTTGTCATATTATTATTTTTAGGTGCCTTTTGAATTTTTAAATTACTTATTAGTCAAATTTGATTTCTTATTTTTTTATTTCATAAAATACTTTTTTATATAGCTTGAGCTTGTTCTTACAATGTGTATTTTAGTAATTAAAATTGTTGCAAGTTTTCTAGTTGAAAATTTTAAAATAATTTTTGTTCCTATTGTAAACATTCCTTTTTTTCAATTGTTTCTTTTGAAATTGTTCTTTAGAAGATGTAACCATATTTTTATTAGGTTTATCACTTATCAAAGGTGTGATCAAATTTGTTGGTATTTTAATTGATGTTTCTAATGTAGGATCACCACTATAATTAATATTTTTTATTTAACTATTTAAAGATCAACAATCATCCATATGATGACTATGCATTCTATGATAAAAATACTAGTATTTAGATATTTTTATATGATGCATCAGAGCCAAAGTGATTAACTTGTTTTGAAGCATGTCCCTTAGTTATTTTATTTAAATATTATGATGATCATAGAAAATTATTAATTTAGTAATTATATATTATTTTTTAATTTTAAAACGTAATTGAGATGAAATATTTTGAGGTAAAAAGTTCCTAAATGTAAAGGCAAATATGAAATCTACACTAGTATTTAGAGGATGGTTTAAATGTTTAATTTTATCCTCAAGTGATGTAACCATTAGACATATTTACTTTTGGATCTCCTTTATGGACTTTATCATAGTAACTATCTAATCTAGTATTGATTCATAATTATAAACCTTATGCACTTTTTGATTGAATAAGAATGTTAAGGCCATCAAAGGGATATGTGGTAGGTGGAGGGGGATAAGGAGAAACAATCTAATGACCTATAGTTTTTAATACATGATGGATCATCCTACATCTATTAATAGTGATAGTATGGAAATATTAAGAGGGATGGTAGTTATAAAAAACTTGAGGAGGGAAATTAAGTCATAAATTAGAGATAAATATAAAAATCTAAAACCTTAGAAAATAAGAAATAAACCCTAATAGATAGAGGGTTTTGATTTACTTAAGGAAATTCTTGGATTCACCAATATGTTTTATATATTTTTGGATTAATGTAACCCTAATAGTATAAAACTTTAAAATAATTAGATTGATTAAGATGTATACTAACTAAACAAATACGAGGGTAACTACAGAATAAATAACTTGTTATTTATAGAAAATATAAGAGGAATTAAGCACTTAGCTTATTTTTGGTATGCACAAGTTTGTTATAGGGTATAATCTGAAATCATAGTGTGAAATGGGCTTGTGAATTCTTGGATCTATAAATAGAGTGTCTATGTGAGCTTGCACAAGTCAATGATTTTTCGAGGCCTACTTATTATGGCACTCTTTTCTAGGGTGAAATATTTTCCTACATGTATGTTATAATTTGTGAAAATTCTAAATGATGTACCTAAGTTTGATAAGGGATATTATGTATGCAAGGCCTTTGATCCTATAAAAATGGATATTTTATCCTTCTCATTTATTTAAATTTATTTATGAACTATATGACCAAAATTAAGACATCGATAATGGGTGAAAGGGAAGGGTTGATCTGATCTCAACCACCAAATATGGGTAAACACTACCTATGTAACAAATAATCAAAATAGGGAAGTCAAACAAAGCATAGTTCTCCCACCTAATTGAGTGCATGAAATCTTAATAAATACTAACATGTAGTGCAATAATGTGTATGGATTTCAACACTTGGAAAACTATGATTTGACCTTGCAATAGTATTTAGACTTAGCTCAATCCTTTCTCATTTGGGTAATTAAATATTTGTAAACTTTAGGATAATTCCTTTCAATGTGAAAAGTGATTTATAATGATATATATATAGGCTTAAGACTGATATGTTTATATGATTGACTCTTTGGGTAATTTCCTCTAAACTAACACGTGATATGAATAAGATGACCCATATGAATTATTTGATTTTTAAAAAATAGATATTAAAGGGTGTGTGGATAGGTCTAACCTAAGTAGACATGTTTGTATTGGTAGAACTATTTTAGGAAGTACAAAACCATCGAGAGAATAGGGAAAATGATACGAGTTAAGCAGATACAATGAGAATAATGTTAGGATATTCAAGCAAAGACTAAAGAAATACTATGAAAAATTAATGACAATTTTGTAAGGTTGGGCCCTCATATAGATGGATTGTTAAGGAAGAATGCGAATAAGAGTCATGTATGTGTGTATAAGTCAAGTATGTTAAATAATGGTCAAATATGACATTACTAAGTATCTAATACCAAATATGTGTATCTATAATAATATGGTATATATTATCATCACAAACATTATAATTTTTTTTATAATATAATGGAACAATATTTATTTATTTATATAAAAATAAGGGAAAATGAGAGGAATGTATAAGGTAAACAACCTCACTTGTTAGCTTAGCCTTATATATTTTTGTGAATTTATCATTATTCATCTCACTTTAGAATTTTTAAAAGGGGGATCTCTCTTAGTTATTTGTTATTTTTCATTATCTTTTGCATATTTAATGACAATTTTAGTTTAACTATTAAAAAATTAGAAAAAGAAGTGGCATAGTGGCTAGTCCAAAGTGGTTCTATGCCATAAATGTAAAACCACTAGTTAGACATCACATAATACATGCAATTTTTTTACCCTAGTTTGGATTAATGATTTATATTAATATAATTAATATATAAATTTTAAATATGTTTAGGATTAAAATATATGGCATTCAAACATACATATGAATTTAAGATACTAAGATTAATTGTTTTGATTTGATAAGAGCATGCAATAAATATGCAAAATACTAAATAGATCATGACACTTAGATTTTATGGTTGCATATATAAATATGAATATAATTTAGATAATTAGTTGTATGTTTCATTTGGTTTCATAATTTATCTAATAATTATGATGGGTCAGTTATATAGGACTAGGTTAGTATCTATTGTTGATATTAACTTGTTGGTCAATACTAACCTATGTATAAGTATGGCACACTGAATTTACATCCATATATGAGTATTTTAATTATTATATGTTTATTATCTCATACCTTTATGACATGAACATATCCAAAAATTAACCTCATTTAACTTGAAACCAAAAATGTGCTTACGATGGATAAAAACCTATTAAAAAAGGGAAGTATAAACATAATATTTTTAGAATTTATAATTTACTAATGTTTTATCTCTTATAAAAACCTTTCAAGTTTTAGTATCCATGATTTCATGCTTTAAATGGTTCATAAATAAATGGGTGGGTGGTTTTTTGTTTCTTTTTTAGAGATATTATTTCCTATTTATTAGTCTTACATCCATTCTAGCTTCTTCAGATTTGATCCCATAAGCTTCCTCCTTCCATCTTGCATCCTCTTTCTAATCAGGACCTATAATTTCATATTATTCTATCCTATTATATGTATAATTATCCTTAATATACCCTTTACTAAATACATTGATCATATTTATTTACTTCTAAACATTATGGTGTAAGCTTCATAATTAAGTTGTCTTGGCCAACATAGTTTGAGGTTATTCAGACCATTTATAAGTAAATCAAGTTGGTTGATGGTATCAAATTAATCCTAGGGATGGATTAATATCATTCATAATTATAAATATAAGTCAAAATTTTAATCCAATAGAGATTAACATTCATTTTCAATTGTTATTTCTTGAACTTCTAACCTAAGTCTACATTTTGAGGAGTTATTGCTTAGATCTTGTCTTGGAAGAAAAATTTGTCTTGTGAAGTCTTAGATATAATAGGGGGATTAATTTAATCATAGAGTTTGATTCAACCTTTGATATATTTAAAACCACAATAATCTATTTCAAAACACCATTGGCCAAGGGGGTATTGAAGCTTGACGAGTCTTGTTTAAGGTAAGTATATACTAACCCTAGCTCTTTAATTTGATAGAGCGAAGTTATATAATATTTTGGTTAATAAATTCATATCTACTTATTTAAAATTTATATACACATATATTTAGTGTGGATATACTATTGTTTAAATTTTTATTTATCCACCTTAGGTAACCTAGGCCCCCATTTTCCTACCATGGTTCATTACACATTTTTTAATATGTTTCTAACCTTTCCCATTACATATATATATATATATATATATATATATATATATATATATTGCATTGTGTTGATTTAATAGAGGCTTTAAAAGCCTTTATATTGACATTGTGTTGTAAGTTATCCTTTTGCTAGGTTTACATATCCATTTGGGCATATCCCAATTTATTAAGTATCAATGGGATCTCTTGATTTAACTTCTCTGAGTCCAGGTATATAAATAGGATACTTTCAAATCAATCCTAATTCATTAAATATAAATTGAGATGACCCCAATTACCCTATCTTGATTCTCTATTGTTACCTACATATCTAATATTCTAAGGAGGGAAATCAAGCCACACGTAATTCTCCCACCTAGTGTGATTATAAAATTATGCTTATTTATTATGTGCATGTAGCTAACTATTGGATCTGGTACTTGACAATGCTTTTTTTGACTTATATTTTGAGTGATTCAAATTTATCTTATGAAAACTTCTAGTTAAAGGTATGAGAATATTTTATTACTTTGTAATAGTGTATAGATGTATAAAAAGTAAGTGTTGAGTCCATTTTAAATGAGACTTTTGATTTTTACATATACAAATCTAATTGAATAATTACTCATTATAATGACATGCTAGGATTATGGGACAAACCTAAGTATGGGTTTTATTTTATAAAATATTCATTTCTAAGAGTGGGTCAGTTCAAACTAGGACTAGTCAATATCAACAAACAATAGTGATCAACGTGGTAGAACTAAAATATGCAAAAACAAATTGAAATGAGAGTTTACATATGCTTGGGGAATATATTTGGTAGGTTTTAAATAGATAGTGATATTGTTTTAGGTGTATAATAGTAGAACATAAGAGTTGATTCATAAGATAACATGCAAGTGTGAGAGGATGGCAAACTAGGACCTTGTTGGAATGCTCAAGTCATGTATGGTAAATGTGTACCAAGCATGTCATTTTCAATTATCAAAGACCATATTTTAGTATATAAAAATTCCATCCTTTTATTATAGTAATGGAATTAGTAGAGTGAAAGGATAAAATGTATTAGATTGTGTACATAACACTTTTCATTATGGGATATGACTCTAATGTACAACTTTGATCCATATAAATCTAAAATGAAATGAAATAGTCAATGTCCATATGTGAAATATAAAAAGTGTGTTTTAAAATTTAAAGATAATGGGTTATATTAAACCTATGTGTTGGTAATAAACCATTTTGACTTCAATTTTTTTTTAAGATCATGCTTCCTTATTGAAGCATTAGAGAGTTAGAGTGATTATGTTCCAAATTTGTGTCACTATGCAAGATCTTGAGTTGGTAAGTAAACATTCCACAATCCTCATTAATGTGAGAAAAGTTCATAATTTACTAACCCAAATAACTATGTAATAAAGAGAGAGAAAAAACCATGTGTCTGGGTTCCACTCAAAGAAATCACTACATAGGTTAGTGAGAGAACCAATCAGGCAAGGTTCATTAAAAAATGAATCCACCACTTTAGATGTTTTATAGATTCAATTTTAATGTTTCTCTTTAGTTCGATCAATTTATATACAAATAAAAAATGATCCATGATTTAAAGGGAGTGAAAAATGTCCATGCCCTCATAAAATACATAGCTTTGATTATGTAGTTTTCCTCAATGTAAAATAAAATTAAAAATTGAAAGATAATTGACCATGTCTAAGCCCCCATCATGACCATATATTTGATAAGTATGAAGTGTAATTATAACCATTTTCCATTCAACTATAACTATATTATTATGTATATCTATATGAACTAATATCATGCCCCCTGAATCTATACCAATTGTTATAGAATGTTATGCATTTATATGCTAAATTTAAAACATGTATCTCAAATGTATGTATATGTGAAAATATGAAATTATGATCCTATAAAATATTGTTCATATGCCCATAAATATGAACCTAAGTGTGTTTGAATTTATTTTCAAATGTATATAAGTGAATGCATATTCATGACATATGCCCCTATACTCTATATTAGTGTGTTAATATCTATCATGTATCTAAATAACTCTAAGTCTCTAAAATATGTGAAACTTTTAATCTAATCTAATTTTATATTCATGGAGGATTATTTCTCTATGATAAGCCCACTATAATTCCCCACTTTTGAGATGATATATACATCGTATAAGTCACTAATATCAAAATAAGAGTTAATTGTATCATCCCGAGTTTAAAGATAACATCATGTAATATAATTTGATCATTTGTAGAATATGTCATCATAGTAATGTATATATTGATCAAGGCATATATGTAGCTTATAGAATTTAAGTTATATAAGTGTCATGTATAGATATGTGTATCAATGAAACATGTAATATAAGTATATTTGAATAATAATACATAATAAAAATGAGTGATATAGATCATGGAACCCATAAATTTTAAAAATATCAATAAACACAAGTGTTTATGTCACACATAAGACCAAGTGACACTTACAAAGGACATAAAATGGAGGAAAAAACATGACCAAGGACCATAGACATGAAACATATAAATGTTGAAACTAAGGGACATCAAGGATGTTACATCAAGCAAGCCAATATCCACTCAAAATAGTCACACACAAAGAAGCACACCATGTAAAAGAGTAACAACATCAATGAAGTATAAACTAAGGAACTAGTTTATACCATCCATATATATCAATGTCATATTAAAGTATAATGATATATCATGTATCATTATGTAAGAGGTGAGTAACTAACTAGGCATGTGTAAGAAATATAGGTGGTTCAACATGGTAAATAGGAGAAATATATAACATGTAATATTGAAACTATGAAACATGATGCCCCCAATATCATCATGGCCACTAGGTAGAGGGAAACCCAACATCTGTATTCCCATGTGTAACCTAAATGTCCTGCATAGCACTGAAATACCATGAAAAGCATGTTTGTATGTAAAGAATATGACATCTACAAAATTGTGATAAATAACATATGTAAATAGTGTAACTAGAAATCACATCATGCTCAAGTCCCAATTTTAGATTTTTTTAATATTTTAATGTTTTTTGTATTGCTTATTATTTAATTTATTGTGTATTTATGGAATATTTTAATAGAAAAAAAGGAAAAATGGTAGTGGTTTTGAAAATAGAAAAATATAATGGATAATAAATCAAGAAATAATTAAGAATATATATATATATATATATATATAATAGGCTATGTTTTGAAGTAATTAGGGTATCTATATATAGGTCCATGATAAATTACTATAAACTTCCCTCATTGTGAAACTATATTGATCTTATTTATACCATGGTTGGTTGGTGGTTGACTTACTAGAATAATGACTTGCTTTTGAATATGTTATTTTAGTGCCAAAAAAATCTATATTATGTCCATACATTCAATGATAACCATAATAGTATATGAATTTGTTTTTGGAATATGCATGAGGCAATTTTTTTTAAATGAGGGGAAATCTTTAGTTTTTGAAAGGCCTTGAAGCCTTGTAAAAATCATGAAAATATAAGACATTTAATTTATCATGAAACACCTATACCATTAGATCATGGGACACAATAACTAACAAATAACTAGTCATCATACAATAAATTTACAATAACAACTAGTAATAAACCAATGAGTAATTGACCAAAAAGCCTCTTGATTTCTACAAAATATCAACTAGAAAACAACAAAACAAGGTTTTTAGAAAGAACATAGAACTTAAACAACATAAAACAAGTAAAATAGACCATTTAGCAAGACCACATGAAACTAACTCATCTAGAGATTCACATAGGGGTTTTGACCAGACTCAAAACCAAAAAAATAAGTGAGTAGATAGCCAAAAAGCTTCATGATAACCACAAACAAATAATAAAAAACATATTTAATTATTACAATAGTATCCATCCTTAAAATAACTAGGATCTAGACACCAACAATATTCCACCCAATAGAACACAACCTACCACAAAATAGCTCACATCCAACTAGAAACTCCACTATGTAGAATCAAACTAAAAACCATAACAAAAAATGTTTTTTAAAGCATATCTTGTGGTACATCACATGTATTATTATTAAACTTTTTAAAAATATCTAAAAAATTAGTTGTATATTTATTATGTTTTAGAACCCATCCCTATGAGGAATTATTGTGACTTAAGATTATGTAGTGAGGAAGCAAAGTTGAAATTAACAATACCATACTTAGGGTTGTGAGTATGTGAAATATTGTAATCAAGTGATGTGACATTTAGACATGAAGATTGAATTTTATTTTTATGTTTTTGTGAAATAATATTACAAGTTTTTGTGATCTAATTATGTTGAATCTTTCACTAAAAAGGGTGAATCTAAAAAAATAATGATTAATTAAGGTCAATAAAGGGTGAACAGTCCCAAACTCACTATTTTTTTCTTAATATAATATAATTAATTTCATTATTAAATATATAATTAGAAATGATCTTATTATGAAAAATATGCTCTTAAATTTATAATTGCACAATATTTTACAAGTCACATACATGATTTTCAAAATATAGAAGAAATAGACACAAATCAAAATATGAAAGTATTGGGAGGTAAATGAAAAATGATGTGGTAAATTTTAAGACATACATGCCATAGCTTGTAAGGTTGGGGTTGTACTCCCATGGGTATGGGTATAAGGGTTACTATCATATAACCTTGAACTACATGGCACACCAATAATGACTAAAAAGGGATAATTGTGACTAAAATTGATAAATCAAGTCCCTAATTAAATTATGATTAGATAAATAAAGGTTGACTTTAGGATATGAAAATAAAATTATCCCATGTTATCTTTATTAAATGTTTGTACCATGTCATTATACCAAATTTAATATATAATAGCCCTAATTAGGTATAGCTAGGGTAATGAACACAAGTTTAGGGATATGTGCACATAATTACTTTCATTAATTTTATTTTAAGGGTAAGTACCACTATACAAAATAATATAAAACAAAATCACAATGGGAGACTATATAAATACAATAAACTATAGGTTTGAAGATGCCATAATGTTGAAATATTAAATAAAAATACATAAATTATTGAACAAATAATAACAATGGAAAGATAAATAAAAAAGAGTGAAATAAACACACCCATATAATGTAGTTAAAATATATAAAAGCAAGATTATAGAACTAGCATATAATATATCTTGAGAAAATAATTATGGTTGGGTAAAGTGTCATAATCAAGTTAGAATTGACAGGTGGGTGATTATATCCCTTTACAAATGATTTTTTTCCTCTACTATTTTTTTAATTTCATTAACTTTTAGATTGTTGAGTAAATTGATGATAATATGGATTATGGCTTAGCTTTGTTGAATTTAAGGAAAATTTTGTTTGATTTTAGTATTATTTTCATTTGACCTAATTCACCATAATATCACAAGAGAAATAAAAAGTATAATTTAGCTAGCATGATAAACCCCTTGAGGAGTTACAACTACTTACCTTGCATGATTAGAATTGGGGATATATTTAGTTATAATTATTTTGATTAAATCTAGATATGTTAGGAATTAAATCAATTCAAACCATATTTATTTAACCATAAAATCTTAATTTAAAACATGTAAACCAGATTTTAAATGTGTAAAATCAGATCTCTCTATGCACTACTTGCATCACAAAATCAATTCCTCAAATCATAGTAAATGATTGCTTTAATGGAGAGAATAAAAAACCATAAATATAGACCAAAAATAAAACATAATATAATTATACCATGGTTTACCCAATGTGGGATACATCCACCAAGAAAGTCCTCAATAAATTAATAATAAATATCCTCTCACATAGATTGAATATCTCAAGAATTCACAAAAGAATTCTCTAAATTTTTGATCCAAATCTAATGTTTGTAAAAAATAATCCAGAGATGCTATGCCACACTTGTACTTGTAAATAAACACACCACAAGCTGATATACCACATCTTGTAAATAAAAACATCATTATGCAAAGTCAAACCACACCTATATATAAACAAACGAGGAAAAAATCCACCCAATAAGGAAAAACATTCCATGCTTATCCAAGATAGCCTTATCTACAAAAAAACACACCATCCTCCACCCAATCAAGCTTATCCACAATCCCTCCTAATAAGGAACATTCCATCCTTATATCTCTCCTCCAAAAGGCTTACACAACTTACAATGCAATGAGATAACAACTAAATCTTTGAAATAAGGAAGTAAATCCCACTTCTAATAAACAACTAACTCCCTAAAAATAAGGAAGTCAATCCCAATTCCACTAAATATGGAAGTCAACATGGAAATAATAAAAGATGACAATTAATTCCCTAAAACAAGGAAATCAATCCCAATTCCACTAAACATGGAAGTTACCATAGAAATTATTTAAAAATAATAATAATATTCTACTCACATGTGGAGTACATGATAAATGTGCTCCCCATATTTTTGGAGCTCTCTAATCCACCAAAATGTTCCACAATGGTCATGTGATATCCCCAAAGGGCTCCATACTCAACAATCTCCCACTTGGAGACCATTTGTCCTAAACAAAATCTATCATTGCTCCATATGACCATTAAGACCAACCAAATCTAAACATAGTCTCAACTTGTCTAATGTGACCACATTGGTCATCATATATATAGGATTATGGATAGTATTAATCTTCTCTATCTTCACCAAGTTCTCCTCTAAAGCTATCCTGATGAAGTGATAATGTAATTGAATGTGTTTTGTCCTCAGGTGGAAAGTGGAGTTATTTTCCAAATGAATAACACTCTAACTATCACTATGTAGTCTTCCAACTTCTTTCTCATGCTCTAACTCTCAAAACAACTGTTATAACCAAATCATCTCCTTACTAGCCTCTATGGTATCAACATGCTTTACCTCTATGGTTGATAAAGCCACAACCTTCTATATCCTATAAATCCAACTAACCACTATATCTCTAATAATAAATATATAACCTATCATACTCATTTTTCTATTAATATCCCATACCATATTTGAGTCCACATAACCATGCAAAGTGGTATCTGATCTAACATAACATAATGCAACATCTATAGTTCCTCTCAAGTACTAAAGAATTCATTCCATTGCTTGTCAATGCTCATAACCATGATCACTCATATACCTGCTCATAACTCCCACTACATGGGCAATATTTTTCCTAGTACAAATAATGGCATACATCAAGTTCCCAACTACCGATGAGTAAGGTACCTTAGACATCTTAAGATTTTCAACCTCCATCTTTGGACACTGTTCCTTTGATAATATAAAGTGGCCTACCAAAGGGGTACCAATATATTTAGCATCCAAAATGATAAACCTTTCTAAGACTTTTTTCACATACTCTAATTGGGATAAAATCAACTTCCTCTCCTTTCTATCACGAGTAATCCTCATACCAATTTTTTTCTTCGTTGCACCCAAATCCTTCATAGAAAAGGAGTCACTAAGATATTTTTTAACTATATGAATATGTTGTATGTTATTTCTTAAAAATAACATGTCATCCACATATAAGCCTAATATAATAAAAGAACCACCATCAAAATATTTTATGTACACACAATAGTTAGAATTACACCTTTGATAACCTTGTCCAACATAAAACAATAAAAAAATTATACCATTTCCATGGAGCTTGTTTCAAGCCATACAAGCTCTTATTTAGTTTGCACCATAGTTCTCATTCCCTTTGACCTCATATCCCTATGGCTGCTTCATATACAACTCTTCATCCAAATCACCATGAAAAAAAGTAGTTTCCACATCTAACTATTCTAACTGAAAATCCTCAATTATAACTAAACCAAGAATAGTCCTAATAGAAGTCATTTTTACAATAAGAGAAAAAATCTCATCAAAATCAATACCTAATATTTGTGCAAACCTCTTGATGACCATTTTGGCCTTATACCTTTTTCTCCCTTCATCTTCTTCTTTTATTCTATATATCCACTTATTTATCAATGCACTCTTACCCTTGGGTAGCCTTACCAAATCTTATGTTTGGTTCTCCATGAGAGATCTATGTTCCTCATCCATAGCTTGTTCCCACTTCTTTCTAGCATCTACCTACATTGCTTCCTCATAAAACACTAGTTCTCCATTGTCAGTGAGTAATTAATAATTCAAAGAAGGATAAAAACATTTAGGTGCTCTTCTTACCCTAGAAAACCTTCTTACCATAAGAGTTTGGGGTCCTTGTGTAGAAGGTTATTAAATTGATTCATTAGATACTTTTCCATTCATAATTTTATCCAATACTATGTACTCTTTCTATTCATATTCCTGTTCCTGCAACTGATTCTTATACATGACTTTTTCATTAAATATTACATCTCTAGACTGAAATATCTTCGTATCTCTAATTCTCCATAAATGGAAACCAAATTCATCCTCACCATAACCATTAAATGTGATTTTTTTCATTTTTCCTCTACTTTGGTCCTATCCTCATTCTTAATAAGATTAAAATCCTCACATCTAAAGACTCTAATAAAAGAATAATAAACATTAATACTAGACCAAGCTTGTTGAGGAATTCCTCCATCTAAAGGCATTGAAGGTCCTTTGTTAATTAGATAAATTATTATGTTAATTGCTTTTACCCAAAAATATAAAGGCAACCCTATATAACCTCATACTCCTAGCATGTTCCATTATTGTTATGTTCATCCTTTCAAATACCCTATTCTACTATGGAATTATTGAAACCATCCTTTGCCTATGGATTCCATTGTTAGAACAATAATCAAAGAAATCATTACTACAATACTCACCTCCATTATCTGATCTAAAACATTTCAACTTGAGACCTGTTTCATTCTCAACCAGGTCTTTCCACTTCTTAAAAGTGTCAAATATGTTAGATTTACTTTTAATGCAATAAACCCAAACTTTCTTAGTTGTGTCATCAATAAAAGTGACATAATAATTGGAACCACCAATAGAAGATACCTGAGTTGGTACCCATACATCTAAATGTACCAATGATAACATATGATCTTTATTTATGTTTCAAACTTTCAAGAACTTAACTCACTTCTATTTCCCATACACATAGTCCTAAAAAAAGTATAAATAAATTTATTTTAATCTAGGAAAATTTTATTTTAAGATCTCCATGCCCTTATGGTTCATATGAATGATCCTATAGTGCCACATAGTTACATTTCCATCTGTAGCAACTAAATCACAAGAATCAACACTATTAGTCAAATACAATGTACCAAATTTCTTACCTCTTAAAACCATAAGATCACCTTTGGTAACTTTCTAATAATATGTAGTAAACATTACCGAATAGACCTCACTACCTAATTACCCCATTGAGATCAAATTCTATCTCAATATAGACACATGTCTGACATCCTTAAGTATCCACATGTTCCCATTCTAAATTTTCACCTAAACACATTCTTTACCTACTATCTCACATGGTTCATCATCACCAAGATAAACATGTCCCAAATTTTCTTGAACATAATTAGTAAAATAATGCTTATGTGGGGTGGCATGAAAAGAAGCCCCTAAATATAATACCTAAGACTCAAAAAAATTATCCAAACAAATAATTAAGGCATCCTAACATGATTTACCTGATGTCACATTTACCTCATTCGTTTCTTATTCATTGTCATTCTTATCCTAAAGTGACCAACATTCCTTCTTTAAGTGTCCACTCTTCCCACAATGCCAACATATCATCTTGGCTTATAATCTGTATTTTGATCTACCCTTTGTCTTTCCATGGTTTCCTTTGCTCTTGTCCTTTTTCCACTATATAAAATAATATAAAACAAAACTATAATGGGAGACTATATAAATACAATAAACTATAGGTTTGAAGATGCCATAATGTTGAAAAATAAAATACACAAATTATTGAACAAATAATAACAATGGAAAGATAAATAAAAAAGAGTGAAATAAACACACCCATACAATGCAGCTAATATATATAAAAGCAAGATTCTAGAATTGGCATAAGATATCTCTTGAAAAACTGGCTGTGATCGAGTAAAGTGTCAAAATCAAGTTAGATTTGATAGGTGGGTGATTATATCCTTTACAGATGATTTTTTTCCTCTACCATTTTTTTAATTTCATTAAATTTTTGAATTATTGAGTAGATTGATGCTAATATCTATTATGTCTTAGCTTTGTTGAATTTAAATAAAATTTTGTTTGATTTTAGTATTATATTTATTTGACCCAATTCATCACAATATCATAAGATAAATAAAATGTACAAGTTAGTTAGAATGAGAAACCTCTTGAGGAGTTATAACTACATACCTTGCATTCTTGGAATTGGGGCTCTATTTAGTTATAATTCTTTTGATTGAATCCAAATCCAAATGAGAGAAATGACATTACCTCCTCTATATAGATAATCAAATTCAACTATATGATTCATTATGAACTTCTCATAGTATAATATGTGATGACATACGACTTGGATTGATATTTATGCAATGTAGGCTCAATGTGTAAAATCCTTAATGAGTGTGAAATGAATATAGTAAATGTGTGCCTTAGTAACTTGGAGATAAAATTTTACATGACTTAAGATATATTTATATATAAGGATTATAGGAAAATTCAAAAAAAGGATAACCCTAGAAGATAGTTATAGTTGATAATCAAGGTGTGGGGGATTAGTCCAAGGCATAAAAGCCCCACATAAAGATGTGGATTATCATAAGTAGAGAACTAGTTCTATCCTAAAGGGTTAAAAGGATAAAAAAAATATCATGCTGAGTATAGTATGTTTGGTTCATATATTTATGTTGTTATATAATAGATCATAGGTGTTTATAGGGATATATAGATGAATCAAGGCTAAGGAAAGTCTAATGTGGGTTGAAGGTGTCCCAAAATAGCAAAATATACATAAATGGACCAAGTGTGATAAATCATGATGAGAATGAAATTTAAATAATTATTGTACTAAAATTAGGTATCTACAATAATTTATCCATGTCTATCATTATTAATTTTTTTAGGAAAAAATAAACCCCAAACATACCACTTCTTGAACTAAGAAGAGTGAAATAATATTTAAATATAATAATGTTTTCATTAATTACATATGATTAATTAGGACCAATAATGACTATTTAGTAAAAAATTGGTGTGATTATCCTCAAGTCAGCTATTTTTTACTTATTAGCTAATTTTGAGCAATAATTACCAATTGGAGTTAATTATTTCAATTATCCTAAAATTAGCCAACTTTTGCAATAATATGATAGATTAATAATGATAAATTAAGGTAAATTAAGGGTGTGATTATCCAAAAATAGACTAATGGATACACTAATAAGTGTCAATTGTGACCAAGAATGATCAATTATGAGAAATTAGGCAAACTAGTTAAAATTCAATGAAATATTTCATTAAACTATCAAATTAAAACAAATAATGACTAATAGCAAAAAAATAATGTCAATTAATGATGTTATTACTTAAAAATAAGTATTTTCCACTAATAAAGGTTGATTTATACCATTAAAATGACTAATTATGGAAGTTTATATGTGATTAAAAAAAAACCAATTAACTCTTACATAAGGAAAGTAGGTATGATTAAGAAAAATAAGGGTAAAACTAGTTGTAAATGAATAAATATTTTAAATAAGGATTAATCACAACCAATAATTATCAAATAGTCTCAATAAAAGGTGTGATTAACCTCTCATAAACCAATGTTTTCACTAATAATTACTAATTGCATATAATAATAATTAATTAGGACCATTTTTTGTGTGATTAGGCCTAAATTGAAAAACTAGTATGTAAGAATGGCTAATTGTAATTAAATAATGACCTATAAAAAAAAATTAATGCCAATTAATGGTTTTTTTAATAAGGGATAGATATAATGAATAATGACCAATTAGAGATAATTATATGTGTGTATCCCTATATTTTCTTTCATTCATCTGATAACTCTTAATTAGCATCTTGGTTTGTCAAATTTCTCTAATGAAAACATACACAAACTAAATATATTGACACATATGGGTAAATTGTATAAAAAATGTCCATTATATGAACATACCCTAAAATCCGTTTTCCTTCCTTTGATTTCTCATCAATAGGGCTTTACTTAAAAAAATTGATGTAATAATAAAATGCATACATAAAATAATGAAAAAATAGGGCCAAATATCGCATATAGCCAGTATATCATCTTTCATTCCTAATATCACTCCTTATTAGCTTGTTGTTTAACTCTTTTTGGAATTAATGGTATGGGGAGAATAGCCTAATCAAACAAATGGCCAACTTATTATAAAAATTAATCCAATTAAATAATTTAGATTCACAATATTTTGATATAGTGTTGAGTTATGTAAATATGATAAATATATAAAGTACAATGCTAAATAGTAATTTGAATGTATCAAAATGAAAAATAAAAATTACATAGCTTATTTTTTGGTATGCAGGTAGATTTGAGAATTATATGTGTAGGATAAGATAGTCTAATGCTCTACCCTAATTCATCAAGATTTTGGAAATTAACTCTATGTTAGCGTGAACACTACAATTGGAATATAGATACTAAAGTTTATGTTTATATCCCAATTTTGACAATTCTATCCATAATGAATCATAAGTAATTTTATATAAATTCCACCTATACCTAATAGGGTTCACTATCAACTTGTATTTTATTTATTCATATTGTGTATATAGGTTATGGATATCAGTATGTAGCTAAAAAATTTAGGTCCTCTGATTAGGGCATGGCACCATTTAAAAATAGGGGTTAGTGGGCTCAAGTGAGGTGGAGATAATCTTAGAGACCCCTCTATCATTGAGCACTACCTATATAGCCAATACTCCAAATATGGCCTCTAACTAATGTATTTCCACCCATTATGTGGGATTTTGTGTTAACAATTATGAAATATGGTATATATGAGTGCATGGAGTAATCTAGCTTGTATCTTGATAATTACTACTCATGGGATAATCTTTGAATGATTTAGATGTATCAAAATATAGATTCTATGACTAATTTAGAAATAGGGAATAATATGGTAGTTATTTAATATTGAGAGGTGATTTTTCTTAATATAAGATAGATGTGTGCTTGATTTATAATTGATGATAATGAATGGTATTTTAATTGTATCTATACCACACCTTCTAAAAGTATCTCATGAGAGGGTCAAAATAGTACCATAGGTTGGCCCATAAATATTTCCAAATTTAATTGTTTCTAAGGTTTAGACCCTAGCATTAGACTTGAGACACTAAAATCGATGCTAGTATCATAATATAAATGGTAGTGGTTGGGAGAATAGAAAGTTTGTGAATATATGTAACTACAAGAGTAGGATATTAATTAGGTTTTATGTAAACTATGGGTTATAAGTGATTTGGGTAATTATAATATCAGGGTTGGACTATAGGATAATCATTCATGCATAATGATAATGTGAATGCAAGAACTTTATCAATGGGAAGATATTTAACTAGAGGGTTGAAATATGAATGATATTTGTCAAGTTTACAAGACTAGTTTACCATATAAAAACAGATTTTAGTATCTATATGTGCCCCTTTTTAACCTAGTAATGCATAAGGATGAAATTATTAGGTTTAAGGAATGAAATTCATACCTTGGTGTGTAAACAAACCTTGGTTTAGCTTAGTCCCTATATGAATATGTTTTTGGTATGTTACCTAAAACCAAGAACATGTTACAATGTAATTAGTTTATATAAACTAAATATTAAATAACTGAAATACTTGAAAGAAAAGATAGAAAGGAATGAGTACACTTATGTTTTGATGCAATCATGTTTCCCCTTGGTAATTTTATTTGGTAATAATACTTCATTGTTGAAGCATTGGAAAAATATGTTCAAAACTAAACCTTGGAGTGTGAAGAGGATAATTAGAGGGTGATCATTCCCCTAATATGGTGTAAGGGTGATTTGTGCTAGGCCATCAAGATTACTAAATATTAATCACATAACTCAAGTGTATACATAATCTAGCTAATCTAGATAATCTTTCCAAGGTCAAATGGTGTAGCCATTTCAACTTGAATAAGGGAAGTAGTGTTAAAGCCATTGATAATGCCGAGTCTCAACCAAACTATTAAAGGTATGAAACTATTGTAGATAGATAAAGACTCAGTTGATGTATCTTGGTAAGTTTAATGCATTAATGTGTATATAATTTGAATAAGTATATGTAATTTGGTGAATTTTCATAGCATATAACCTATAATGTGTCTCAATATAAATCATCTATCAAAATGTAATCTCTACTCTATAAACTATCTATAATATCTTCCATAAATTTGAAAAAATATGTCCCAAATCAATGAAAATTAGTGTAAAATGCATAAAATTATGACCCAAGTGTATATAAAAATCATGTAAATTATATCAAATTATTATAATTCTTCCAACTGTGTGTATGTGGACTCATGTCTATAAAAACTTTCCCAACTAATATACCCCCTTTTGAGGTGAAGGGAATGCAACATGGTATTCATCTTATCTTAAAAGGATAATATATCCATTTTATATCTATATAAATCATTTAGTATTGAAACATATGGGGGAACCATGCCTAAGTAGATGTATAAATGAAGTTCATAGTATCTAAACATAAAAATACCTACATTGCATGTTATGGATCATGGAAACATATATAAGTAACAAGCACAAGCTCAGAAACATCAAGCACACACAGGAGCACTTAATGCTGTGTAAAAATGGGGTCTAAGGAGACTGAAAAAAGAGGCATGTTCAAATGTTACACACTCAAAAGAGAGGACATGTTCAAATTTCTACACACCAAAGAAATAATAATTAGGGGAACTATAGATAAAAAAAATGAAATGTTCAAATGTTCCAAAATAAATATAAATAATCAAATAAGAAGTATGATCAAGTAAGCCTTGTGATAAGATGAATAATATAAATATAATCAACTATCATAAGTACATCATGCTAGTCCATGTGTACATGTGCTAGAAAAAATTTCTATGGCATAACATATTTAACACACTATGTAATATGTAATAATGTATATATATGTGTAATGAGTAGTATATAATATCAAAATGATAATTTAAAGTGATCATGAAACAATATAACTTATAAAAACCATGATTAATAGAAGTATATGCCCTAATGTAGTATGCCATATAGATAGAGGGAAGGTCCAACATTTGTAAGATAATGTATCATAGATCTAATGTGTGATTATATCACACTCAAGTACCCTAAAAATTCACATGTATAGAAATTAAATGATATTTTATCTACTAAAAAAAAGTAAACAACACATGTAAAAATTAGTAAACATGTAACTATTAAGTATTTATCATTTTTTTTGTATTTTTTGTATTTTGTTAATTTTCAATTCTTTTTTTAAATTTTTTTCATATTAGTATGATTAGAAAAGAATTTAAGTACAAGGTTTAAATTCTAATATAAGCCAAAGATATCAACAAGGGATGCCTCTATGAAGGCATTATATCATGTGTGTCGTAACCCTTAATTATATTTCAATATTCATCCTACATATTAGCTATGTCATTCCAATAATCTTATTTATAACCATAGTTATCATAACAAAGGACTAATTCTTAGGTTTTTCTTGAACTTATGATACACCATTTTGAGCATCTGTGTATGAAAAACAAATTGTACAATAGATTGCAGTTTCTTTCTAGAAAGTTTATTTTTCTTGAGTATGGTCATCATTTTCAAAATGTTGCATCTCATTATGGACTAGAGAAGATTCATGCATATTTACTTTAACACTATGAAAATATGTAATTTATTATTTAAATTATTTATCTTTTTTTAATATCACTTGCTTTAGCTTTGTATTTTAAATCTTTTCCTTCTCTAATTTTTGTATTTCTAATAATTTTTTATTTGAGTTTTCCTTTGGTAGCCATATTTTCTATTTTCGCTTGTGCTTTAGGATATGCACTCATAATGTGAGTGGGTTACTTTATTGATGTGTATATTAAAATATAAACACCATAAATTATACTTGTATTTTATTATTCAAGGAAAAAAGACAATCTTTATGATACCCATGCATTATATGATATGCAAAATAGTATTTTGATCTTCTAAGAGGATGTATAAGAGGTAATTTGATCACTTTATTTCAAAGTATTTATCTTATAATTTCATTTTAGATATTAATATCCTTTTTTATAATGTATGAATAACCTATTGTAGATGAATTATCTTTTATCTTCTTGTGTTGATATGAAACCTTATTGGGCATAAAATTTCCAAATGAAGATATAAATGCATGATTAACACTAAAACATTATATATTATGAATATATGCAATATTATTTTACAATGATGTAATATTTGAACTAAAATATTGATTTTTATTTTTAAAATCTTCTATGATCCTTCCCATAGTGATGATTTGATCTTTAAGGGTTTCACAAGCATAAACCCTAGGTTATTCAAATTGAATATGAATACACACACCATCTAGAGGATATGTGGGAGGTGTAGGGTTTTGAGAAAGGGTAAGTTGGTTAGCTTATTTGGGCATTATGGATGGGATACCTTACTCCTTAAAGTAGAGATATCATGGACCTGACTAGAGGGAAAGTAGTTATCACCCTCTTGATGGTTAATATGAGGAATAGGTTAATTTTTATCTATTTTAAATGTTTTTAAGACTAATATGAGAACATTAAAAGAGAGACATATGAATTCTATAAACTACTCCAACATGAGAAGGAAATCAAAATTAAATTAGAAAACCTAGAATGTTGAAAACCCTAAAGTAAGCTAGGGTTGCATAAGAATAATTAGATTTCATGTTCACCAAAAGTTTAATATTTTTTGTAATTAAGTTTATGGGAATAATATCCTATCAAACACATGGCTAATAAATTTTAAAAATTAAACCCATGAAATTATTCAAATTTACAATATTATACAATGTTGAATTATGGAAATATGTTAAATATAGAAAGTATAATGCAAAAAAATAATTGGAATGTATCAAAATGAATAATAAATAATAATTAGATTATTTTATAGTGTTAAGGTATATATAATAAGTGTAGGTGCAATACAAGACAATTTTGTGCCTTGTCTTGATTCATTAGATTTTGGAAATTAGCTCTTTGTCATCCTAGATGTTATCACTAGAATCTAGACATCAGTGTTGATAATTTTGTCCTAATTTCAATTATTACTTATAAAATTAATTACATTTCCTATTTTAAAAATTCCAATTTTTCCTATTAGGGTTCACTATCTCCTTAGATCATGTGCATAAGTTCTAGATATTAGTATGTAGCTCAAAACCTTATGTCTCCCTATTAGGGCATGCCACCTTTACAAAGTAGGTGTTAGTGGGATCAAGTAAATTAAATATGACCTTAAACACCCATATATAAGTGATCAATATCTACATGGCCAATAATTTTAATAAGGCCTCAAACTGATGTGATTTTCCCCCTTATCTAGGCTTGTGTGTGAATAATTATGTAATAAGCTATATGTGAGTGCATGTAGTGATATAACTTGTATCTTGACAATTAATACTCTTGGAATTATCTTTGAATGATTTATACCTATTATAATATTATTAATTTAGATATAGGGAAGATTAAGGTAATTTTGAAAGCTTGAGAGATGTTTTTGCTTGGTATAAGAAAGAAGTGTATTTTATTTGTACTTGATAATAATGAATGGTATTTGAATTGTATTTATAAAAAAAAATTGAAATAATATCATAGGAGGATTAAGATAGTACCATAAGACAACCAATATATGTTGATATATTTACAATTTTGATTATTTGTAAGGTTCAGACACTAACATCAGACTTGGGACACTAGCATTGATTCTAGTGCCCTAATTTAGATGGTAGTTTTCAAGAGGATAGAAATTTGATGAAGGTATGTAACTACCAAAGTAGGATTTAGGTTTCATGAAGAGTATGGGATATATGTGATCTACGTAATCATAATACAAGGATCATATTATATGATAAGCATTTAGGTACAATGAGATGGTGAATGTGAGCCTTTCAACAACGAGAAGGTCCTTAACTAAAGGGTTGAGCCATGAGTGATATTTTTTAAGTGTAAAATACTATTTTATCATATAAAATCATATTTTATTATATAAAAATGATTTGGTTCATGAAATTAAATATAATGATAATCTACTAACACATAATAAGGATAAATGAGAATCAATTGTGTGCACATTACCATAAAAAACTCATTACTATTATCAATCCTAATTAGGACTTTAGTTTATCAAATTCACTCTAGAAATGATCTTGATAAATATAATACTAACAATCATTTTTAAATTTTGTGCACATAATTCTAAATCATCCTTAATTATTTTGATTAGTTCTTATTTATGGCACTTAATGTATCACATTTGGTCTAATAATGACCTAGGATCATAGAATATTGAAAAAAAGGTAAATTATATGTGTATAACCATAAATAATTCATAATTATTTAGATCACTCCTCACTAGGGCCTTAGTTTGTTATTTTTTTCCAATAATTATATACAAAACATAGAATAATGAGAAAAAATAGTCAATTGTATGTGTATTATCCCAAAATAGCATTTATTTATCCAATCACGTTATCCTAATTAGAGTCTAGGTTTGTCAAATTCAGTCTAGTAACAACCTAAATATAATAAATAAAGTGAATCATGGGTGGATTCTATGTGCATATTTGAAATTGGGCCTTTACTACTTATATCCCTCATAATTAGGGTATTGATAAATGCCAAAATTAGTCTAGTAATAACTTAATAATAAAGGCTATAAATCCTAACTCAACTTATAGAAAAATTCACCTACTTGGGCCTCTCATGATCTAGGATATTTTTGCATTAAAATCCCTTATGGATCATGTAATGCCTTATAATTAACCCTTTTTTCACAACTCTTACTAATGTAGGATTAACATAATTACAACCTAGTCATGAATTTTTATTAAATAATTGAAGAATATCATTCAAAATTTAATAATATTATTATTTATTTGTGAGATTTCACTTGATTTTATTTAAACCATATCAAGGTGACCTTTTAGTCATTACCATAATGATAGTTTTCCTCATATATATTTTTAGTACCCTGTAGTAATGAAAGTTTTCCTCATAGTCAAAACATTAGTTTATTATTAATTTTTGTGGGATTGTAATCATATGTGTTAAATATATCTAAATATGACTTCCACCAGTAGTCATTATCTTAATACTTACATGATAATGGGACCCACTTAACAAAAAAATATCCTAAACATTGTTATTATGTGGAGGAATGGTAAAAGTATGGTTCTAGAAAGTTTAGTTAAAATTAGTATTTTTCATGTACTATTTTTGTTTAATTTAAAAACACACTATAAATTTCAAAATCCACCACAACATTGAAAAACTATATAAAATAGTTAGTTATCAACTCTAGAACTATTTTATCCAAAAAAATGTAAAAATTATTTAGCATATCCAATAATAAAAACATTACTACAAGTTTTGAATTAAAAACAAACTATGAATTTCAAAATAAACTACAAAATAAGTGTCAAATGTGGGTTGTATAACTAGTTCTCAAATGTTTGACTTAGGGGTTATACTCAAACTAAGTGTAGAACATCTATAATTAAAAGGAACAAGGTTGAGTTCAATTTCAAGGTATATTGATAGATCAGTTAACCCTTAGACCTTTGAATAATAATAAAAGGAGTTTGATCATTCATGTGATCCATGGATCTTGGAAGCTTGAGGAAAGTAGGTTGACCATTAGTCTGACCCAAATCTAATGGTTATTCCAATCCTATGAATTATTTTTTGTCTAACCTCTAAATATCATATTAATTGGGTGTAAAATGGAGATCAATCTATTTTTGAAATCCCACCAAAGTAAAAAATCCTAATTAACAAACCTATAATATCCCCTACTAAAATGGGTCAAATACAACCTAATAAAAACTTACTTATACTAAATAATGACAACCATAGGTCAATATGTGTGCACATCCTCCAAAGTGCCTTCATAACTTCAATTGATCCTGGTTAAGGTATTAGTTTGTAAAATTAGGTCCAATTGAAGTGATTAAATCCAAATAAATTAAAACTTACATTAATAAAGTGGAGTTATCCAAATATTGATTGATATCTCCAATATCAAATATAAATCTATATCTAGAGGATATGCATATTCTCTTTTGCACATGTAGATACTGAATTAAATAACACCATGTTTTTTTCATATAAGATTTATTTTATATTTAATGACACACTATGAATTTCATCTATCACTTATAAATATCCCTCTAAAAATTAATTTTATGTATTATATTTATTTAACACTACTATTTTCTATAGTTTTGTTTGTATTTTATTGAGTTGTAGTGGATTTTGAAATGTTTTTCACTAACACACAATACTCCATGGAAAATAAAGTTTGTATTTTATTGACACAATATTTGTAATATATTTTTCTCATGTAAACATTATATTAAGTAATACTATGTGTTTCTCATACAAACTTTGTTTTCTATTAAATAACATAATGAATTTCAACTAATTTGCCCTTTAATTTCTTTTTTTATTAACAATTTATTTATCAAAACAAAAACCACCTAAAATTAATATACTTTAAAAGGAATAATAAGTATGATTGTGTTTTGTTATACCATAAAGATGGTATTATAGACTCCCTCTTGAGATACATGCATAAATCAGGAAAAAAATCAATTAAAAAACATAATGTGAATTTTAATTGTCTATGCATATTTTAATTCTTATTATGATTTTAAGTTGTCACTATGTTTTGAAATAATGAAGCTTTTATTGGATTAGAATAAAATATTTAATATATATAAAATGTAAATAACCATGTGTATACACTAAAATCTAGTTATAAATACTTGGAAATTTTTGTTTGAAATACCTTCACCTTACATGAATTGTGTATACATATACATATTATTCGCCATTCTCTCACATTTATGTTTTCCATGGGTCTAACCTTCATGATTTTATATCAACCACATACAATAATTATCTATTTTGTGTCTAACTTATTCAAAATCATATTCAGACCCTCTCCAAATCATTAGATAAATATTTATTTCTTAGATGCATCCATAAGAGTTTGTCTATTCTGGATTTTTAGATTTGTTCAAACCTAAAAAACTCATCTTATTCCAATAAAAAATCACTTTTCATATTCAAAATTACTTTATGGGTTAGATCATACATTTGACATATTGGTGCCTTGAGAAAGTAGCCAAATATTTCCATATTAATACATAATAGGTCTAAGACTATTCCATATCTAACACTTATAACAAGGAGAAATACACATAGTTTAACTTGCCTCTTTTGAGTATTTGATATGTAGGTAATGTTCAACCATTCATTAGGGAGTGGTTGGTACCAATACAACTCACCATTCTTCCATTTTTGTAGGCCTTAACCTAGTGTCCAAAGTGTAATAAGGGTTTTAAATAGATAGATATAGGTTTATTTAATTATATGCATAAATAGATCCTAAATTTTGCACACATATAGATGGTTTAATATCATGTGAAATGATCTATACAAATAAATAATTGAAATATTCTCAGATAAAACTATCACATTGAAAATGTTAGCATCAATTGATACCATACAAAATTTGATGATTTTTGTCCAGGTGAAACTAGAGATTAAACTCCTAATATGAGTGACTATTGATCCAATTTCCTACCCTTTCTACCATTTTCATTAAGTTTTAGATCTATACAATACAATAAAATTCTAAGTATATTATTCTTTGAGGGATTCTACATTTATAGTAAGTACAAGTGGTAAAATTAGAGTCTACCTTTTAAATTCAGATTCACATTTATTTTTATATTCCATACAATTATAATTAATTAAAATTCATTACTTATTATATCATAAAAAATAAGAAATAAAACAAAACATATTGGTGAACCCCTTTATATTCTAATCATGGTAAACCCTATGTTCCCTTAGGGTTTATTTTCTTTGTGTATTGATAAGACTAAAATTAATAGTGAGAAATATTTAGCCTTCCTTATTTCATTTTGTTATAATATTTAATTTGAGTTGCTTCATGTGCCACTAGGCATTCAAGGGCATGTATAAATCCTTTTATTACTCTTCCCCCTAGACTTCAAGGTTGTACCAACTACCGTCCCACCCTATTATTTTACATGGCTTACCATGGTCCAAACTATCACTAATACAATAGGTAGGGTGTCCACCATTCATAATAAAATGTAGTCAACATGTTCCTATTTAACCTTGAATTGAGATGGGTCAATACAGTATAGGATTAATTATATAGAAATGAATAAACACAAGGGTGATAAATAGATCTATATCAAGCCAATTAATTTCAAACTTATATAAACAATATTCTAAATTTAAATTTCAAGATATGATAAAAATAGTAAGTATAACTATCGATTGATATTATAATAATTGAAAAACAAGAGTACTTAGCTAGTTTATTGTGGACATATGAATGTAGGTTGAAATAATCTGGAAGTAGACTAGAGCTAAATTCTAGATCAATCATTAGATTTTATGAATTTCCATTTGTATCATATAACACTTGCATTTAACTTAGACAATTGCATTGATTTTTTTGTATAAATTAGATGTAGGTGTCTAGTATAGAATACCTACTAAATCTAGATGCAATCACCTAGAATACTCTACTAGATATTCATAGTGACCTTATAAAAAATGGGTTAATGGGATCATGGTGTCAAGATCCAATTTATCATTGGATGCTACCTACATAGACATTAATTATAAGAGGTACTTAGATTGATGTATTTATCCCCTAATGTTTTGGCTTATGTGTGCACAAGGTGTAATATGTGGAAAACAAGTACAATAGTGACCTAGCTTGTAACTTAGAAAATATGACTCATAAGATGCTCTTTCAGTGATTAGACCTATATATGGGTTTTCCCTATGATTGATATTTAAATAGGAAATAATAGAGAATCTTTTATCACTTGAATGCTTAATTGGGTGATTTTTGTAAGTTACCTTATGAGTTGTTAGATGTGTGCTAGGTGAGGAATGAATGAGGATTGAGATTATATATATAACAATTCATTTTTTAAATATATCATATTAAAGTGGTTAGGCTAACTATAGGGACACATTAAAATTATAAATTTGATGAATTTATAGAGTTAGACATTGGAATTGGAATAAGACACTTGCATCAACGTAGGTGTCTAACTAGGGTGCAAGTGTTTGGGAAGCTAGAAAATAAGTATAGGTCCAAAACTTGTATAGATATAAGATAAGTAGGTTTACAACACTTTGATCATGATAAAAGTCCCAAGTTATCATAATAACACTAGTAAGAATAAGATATAAGCAATTTAAAAGAGTTTTAGCCAATATCATTAGATCAATGAATTGCAGATGATGGAGTGATCTCATGATTTGAACAAGTACATATCATATTGAAGTTACTAATGAATTAAATCAAGAATATATAAATACAACAAAATGAATAAGAGCAAATGAAATAATTTATATCAATATGAATGAATAATACAAAGGGAGAGAGGTTTAAATATAGGTTGGAGAGGAAAAAATACCACACATTCCAATGAATATGGTATTAATATTTCTAAGTAACCAACATGACCTCTAGAGCCCTAAGCAAGCTAAAACAACCATGTAGGCAAAACCCAATGGGAGAAAAGACTAAACCAACACCCCCTCATAAGCATAACTTAGGTAAGTGATGATATAAAAAAATGGGTCCCAATAACAAGACATGATGAGGTACCCATGTACAAGGAAATCCCTCATACATAGAGAAGAGAAAATACAATGGGAAAAACTCCCCCAAAAAGAGATAAAATAAGAAGATAAGACTAAAAGAACCCTCAAATGATGATGTTGAAGTAATTATCACTCTAAGTATAGCTCACAAGATGATGAAGGTTGATAACAAGATCCTCTACCTGGAGACTGTAAAAGATACATCCACATAGAACAATGTTTCTTCCCTTTTTTAAAGGAAGAACCCAATGTGTGTACTAAAATTCTACCCATTCCATAATGGAAGATGTAGACAATAGTATGAAGATTTCTGAATGTTTTCTAAATCATATTTGTGGCATAGGTTTAGCAAGAATGTGCACAAAATCTGAAATTAATACCACTAAAGTGAACCAATCAAAAGAATGACATGAAACATTTATTGAAATAATGACCATGTGAATAATGGAACATGACTCACCAACTAAATAGATAAAGTCTACAAGAAGTGATAAGTTATCAATGCTCACAATAGGTGTACTGATAATATAAATAGTGGAGTCCTCTAAAGTGAAAGGTTATGAAGGCTCTAGAAGAGCAATAATTAGCACAAGAATGGAAGTAAAATATATAATGAGACAAATAAGGTATATTAGAATCTCATCCTATAGTGGGGGATCAACAAAAGGAAGATCACTATCCACCATGGATATATCATCATAGAAAATACCATGAGGTGAGAGTATAACTATCTCTAAAGAGATAATAGAAATTGGAGTAAGAGTTATATAAGTCTTAGCTAGATCTCCAAAAAGAGACTATAGGATTCTCCTAACAGTGCATGGACACTCTATATGTTCCACATGGCAATGAAGATCCATTTAATCATGTAGTAATAGAGTGGTAAAAACCTTGTCACAAGTATTATCCCACTTATCAAACTAAACAAGATCAGTGGGTGTAGGGATTTGTCCATATAGAAATGGAATATGATTCTTGCATGTGAGAAAGTATTACATATAAGCATTCCATGAAGCATAATTGTCCTTCCCATGAACGATCACTGGAGATGAAATAACTCTCATCATTTTGAGTAATAGTGCACACTCTAGAGATAGACTTTAGAATATGTCAAAAATGAGTCTAGTCAAATGAGAGAAATTTATGCACAAGTGAAAATACACACTCAAATAGACATTAGACACTATTGAAAATTCATCTAGGAATACAAGAACAATTTATGTAAGTAGTCACTAAATGGGCACAAATAACAATACACAAATTGAATGTGCACACAAAAAAGAGTATAGGGCCCAAGATAACTTCCCCAAGATAATTAGTAGTGACCCCTCTATGTTTAAAATTAAAAAAAATGCTCAAGGAATGAGTAATCTATGTTTATGATTAAGTGCCAATGCATGTTCTAAGTATGGATGCTGGAATTAACTAAACTGGGTCCACACAAGTAAGAGTAATTAGTGCATGAGTAAAAAAACATGTCTCAATGAATGGACATTACAATCAACCAACAATGCATCCATAAACATGAGTGATCATTGAAATATCCACTAAATAAATAGGCCAAGCAAGAGGACATTGAGCTCTGTTGATAATGCATCCATATGAGGAGAAGTAAATGTGTAAACTCGTCAAGTAGCCCCCCGCCCCCCCCCCCCCTCCCCCCACCAAATTTTTACACTTATAATTTAGTGTGTTTTATAATTAAAATGGGATAGATACATGGGAAATTAAAAAATTAAAACTTTTGTAAAAGATGATGCTTAATTTCAAGCTACCATTTACAAGATATTAACAATATAAATTCTCGTTAATAGCCCATTTTTAATAAAAAGCACTAAATGATTAAAATACACCTAATGTTAAGGGGTTACCTAGGCTTCAAACCATTCATTATAATTGGCACTAATAAGGAATGTAATGGTTTTGTGTGAGGGGGAATTGGCCTCCTACCAACTCAGGCCTCACCCTTCGTCTTCATCAGGAAAAAATACAAGGTAGATTAAAACCAATAAAATTATCCTTTATAATGTATTGTTTTTAAATTAAAAAATAATCAAAATTTTATGTGTTTCATCACATGTTTCATATAAATCAACTCCCCATTCAAATCACTTTCTCCTTAATATTATTTCCACTTACCAAAGTCACCCCCATCTTATTTTCCAATAAACCCTACATAGAGCTTTTTATATTATTTAATAATATCATTCATGATATCCAATATTAAAAAAATCTTACCAAAATTTTATAAAATAAAACCATGGTTATTTAATGGTTTGGGAAACCACTGAGGGTGTTTATGCACATATAGGTGGATTTACATAAGATGATGATGGGAAGAGACCAAAATAATAGTGAGCTAGGAGGCTGAGTGGTGGCAATAGCAACATGGAGGATTTTATAATATGTGCAATGGCACATAGATGCCAATGGTAGACAAATGATAACAAGAAGGTACAAGGAATAATGGAAATATGAGATCAAAATGTGGTTATGTTGAAAACTTGATGGTGGGTTTGGTTTTCTATAAAAATGCATGAAAACTTACACATCTCTTCATGTAATTTTTAATGTTACCTTAACACTATTTTGATCTGGTTGTTGCATTGCCCATGAATTGGGCAAGCTCTCATCCAACCCCATCATCAATGCTTGGTACATTGGTGAGGATGCCACTTCACTAACCAATTGTAGATCTTTGTGAGGGTGTTTATGGTACATGAGGTGGTGGTTCTTACTTAGGAAAAGTGCTCACCAACACATTTGGAGCCTTGAACAGTGAACCACGTAGAAGCAAGGTTGTACAAAGTTGTATTACTACTAGGTCAAATCACATTTCAAATGGTTCTCTCCTCACTATCCTTTATTTGTGTCTTTCTACTCCATGAGCATTCAAGCATTATTGTAGAGTGAGTAGTAGGATGATTTGGCCTTTGAAATAAATTTTGGATTTTTTAAACCAAATGGAACCCCATCCTATAGTGTGGGATGGTTTTTTTCCAAAAACTTCAAATCTACAAATATGAGTTAATATATCCTGAACAATAAAAGTGCAAGTGTTATTTTGTAAGCAAATAAACCTCATACAAATGTATAAATAAATAATAATGTCATATTATAGCAGGAAAAATAATTACAGACAAATACGTAGATTTTTAAATTTATAATTTACAAGTTATACTAGAATACAATAAAACTAATGCTGAGGGAAGTAGATCTGAATACCTCATAATGAGATCTACACAAGATGTATTAGTAAATTTTAACATAGATATCTAAAGGTTATATCTAAATGAAACTCAACAAAAGTAGAAAATGGCATCTACCTTAGAATGAATCAATAGATATAATAAACCAAGTTATCCTTAAAAAAATTCAAATCTAAAATATCTCAACAATTTCTATGAGATAATAACAAATCTTTAGAATTTCATAAAATAATAGCAAATAATACCAACCAACCAAACAATCATGAACATGGATTGGTACTCTGATACCATAAAATAGTTGTATCAAGGATCACTGGATCAACAAATTTTAGATGATGCAGTGATCTCACAAGTCGAGCAAGTGCATATCACAATGAAATTTCTAATGAATGAAATCAAGCATAGATAAATATTACAAAAGGAATAAGAGTAAATGAAGTACTCTATATCATGGTAAATGAAGAATACAAAGGTATATATGTGTATATATAGGTTGGAGATGGAAATAACCACACATTCTAGTGAATGTGGTACCAATATTTCCAATTAGGCAAAACCCAGTGGGAAAAAATCCTATACCAACACAATTTGGCACAAATATATAGTGTATGTGATCTTTTTTGTAGTATTAGTGTCTAATAACTAATAGGTATAGACATGAAAGCTATTTTTCAAGTATATAAGACTGAGGTGTTATATAATTTAGATTTAGTGTCTAAATTTCCCCATTTTAATCTAGTGATTAAATTATTAGTTTAAAATAAGATAAATGCTTAATTGGGTGTGTATAACACATTTTGGCTTTGTGTGAGTCTAAATTGAGTTATTTACTAGTAACTAACCTAAAACTAATAGCATGCTACAATATATCATCAATGTATATAATATAAAATTGAAAGCATTTAAATGATTGAAATAGAAAGAGTAAGGTTTAGGAGTACACCTATGTATCGATGTAACCACCTTTCATTTTGGAAATTTTATTTGAAAAGATAATCCATTATTAGGATTTGAAATTTATATTATGAAAAATTTAAAACTTGTAAGTGTATACCTATATAGAGGTTAAAGGAAAAAAATTCCCCTAACCTTGGAAAAAAGGTGAGTTGCTACCTGGTAGTTGAGATTAACTCTAAATCATGAAACCCAATAATATTTATAAATTGGTGAGTGTGAGCTGATCCAAGTCAACCCAAATTATAAATATGGTGATTATAGAAGATTTAATGAAGTTCAAACTATAATATTATCAAGATTGAGTGATTTAATCACCTCAATCAACCAAAAGTGAACTAAATATTTTAGTATATTGGCTCAATAATAGTCTATAATAGTCTAATCTAGTGAGCTAAAGTCTTTAGAATATTTTGAAATACAAAAACTAATTTTGATTTTGAAATTTACGTGCCCTTTAAATATAATATTCACCTCATTTATGTTTCATGCTAAAACTTGGGTATAGTATGGTACTAATGTATAAAATTATACCATAAATGTGTATCTGAATCATGAAACTATGTAATTTGGCTAATTTTCAACTATGTAAGTGTGGAGAACAAGTTTAAAAAACATGCCCCCAATTAATTATAAAACTAAGAGTTGGTATAAGTGTGGAAAACATGTTTCCATAACATGCCCCTATTATATATTTGAATCTATGAACTATGATAAATGTGGAAAACATGTTTCCATAACTTGCCCCCACTATATATCTAAATCTATGAACTATGAAAAATATGGAATCCATGTCTTTATGACATTACCCCACTAACATTCCCCCCCCCCCCCACTTTGAGTTAAGGGGAATTAGAAATTTATAGTTACCTTACCTCAAGAGTATAATATACTCTATATATGAACCATGTAACATATAGGAGAAACATGTCTAGGTAGATATATCATTGAAGTGCATAGAATGTGATCAAATAAAGCCCTAAAATGCATTATATAGATCATGAAAACATATAGATAGTAATAATACAAGATTAACAATAAATTAATCACACACACAAGAGCACTAAAAAACAAATCAAAAGAGAATGGTCCAAGGAGACCTCAAATAAGGGGCATGTTTAAATGCCACATAATCTAAGGGACATGAATTATTTAAATGTCCATAAATCAAATAATGGCATATTCAAATGTCTATAAAATAAGAGATGATATATTCAAATGTAAAATTAAGCAAATAAATAAATGTGGGACATGAAAAATAGAGCATATTCAAATTCTCAAAAAGTAAGACAAGACACACAAGGAAGTGCATAAAGGAAAAGTGTAGACAACCAACATATACAAAGCATACTAGCCCCTAGATATATGTGTTATAAAAAAAGTACATAGCATATCAATTACACTATGAAAGATATAAGCATGAATAAAGGCATGTTTAAGTATATAAGCTCAATAATGATAATGAAAAGTGATCATAAACCATATAACCTATGTGTATATCTTGATAAAATAATCAAATGCCCCCATGTCTATATTACACGAGTATAAGAAAGGCCCAACATCTATATAAAAATAGATCATGTATTTTTGAATACCTATAACACACTCAAATTATATGTGAAACACATGTATATAGAAAGTAATTATATGCCATATACCAACATGTTTTAAACACTATTTATTAATTATATATCACCTTAATCTTGTACACTTGGAAAATACCATGGATTTACCTTCAACTTATAGACCTTTCTTGCTACTAAAATGACCGCATATAATATATATTATTATATCATCTCTATGTGCTTAATTGATTATATATACATTTTACCTATGTTATTATGATGATTCAGACCTACTATCTTTCCTATAATGTTATAAACCTACTTATCTTCCATCTCTACAATTTATGGACTTGAACCTACTTTCCAACTACCCTAACACTTGTGTCTCAGTCAGACACTTATGTTGATGTAAGTGTCCTATCCTAATGCAAGTGTCCAGTGCCATAAATTCATCCAAATAAAAATTAAATTTATCCCAAAGGTCAACCTAAGTGCTTTAATATGAGACATTATCCAAAGGGGTTGGTATAAATACAAGATCAACCCTCATTCATTCCTCACCTAGCACAGACCTAGAAAATACTTAGAGAGACCAAGAAAACTTACCAAAAGCATTCTATCAAGAACTCAAGTGATCAAAGCTTACCTATTTTATCCTACTTCTATATTAGTCATAGGGACAACACATCTATATGTATGAATTACTGAAGGAACAACCCAAAAACTATATTTGTCAAGTTACAAGATAGGTCACTATTATACATATTTATTACACGTTTCATGATTCACACATAATCTAATACATAGGGGAGAATTACATAAATATTAGGCCCTCTTTATAGTATTATATATTTATGAAGTTTTTATTGGTAGAGGGTTCTTTGGGGAAACTCTACATTATGTCCCCCACTAACCCATTTTTTGCATAACTAATATGAATATGAAGAACTAGGGTTTTTCTATTTGATAAGGAGTGACAATCCATAACCTAGATTTGAAATCACCATAATGAAGGTGGCATATAAATCATAAACATCTAGGTGGTCACATCTAGTTTCAAAATGTATTCCATACTAGACACCTATATCCAAGTCAGGCAATAGCGTTGATGTAACTATCCTAGGTTGACTTAAGTGTCTGAGGCTACAAAGGTCAAATTTAAAGAATCAAGAGACTATTATAGAATCTATATCTAATCCAATTTATAATTATTATAGTTCTAGATCCTTATTAGCATCAAAACCAACTATCTTATTTTTCATGTTATTATAATATTTAACATAGCTATACTTTCTATCTTTAATATCTGAGTATAATAAATTTAGTATATGTTCTATCTAAGTTTTTCAAACAATTGGCTTACTCTAGTGATATTATACCATCCTTGTTCCCTAGGATATATGTTAGAGTTAAACATTTAGTGAACCCAATCTTTAAACATCATTCTTTCCTAAGTGTACCATATAAGATGTTTCTTACTTGTTTTGTCATTATATTTGTGTTATTTATCTCTCTTATCATTGATGATATTAATTTATTTGATGATTATGATTATAAAACTCTCCATATTTCTATCAAATAAGAGGTAAAAATTGATTAATCTTGTATTCTTCCAAATGATAAAGCATCTACTCTCAAATATTAGAATGGTGGTAGCTACTATTAGATAATTTTTTGTTACCATTACCTTGGTTCATAAAAAACATGACTTGTCATGTCTTAATAACCTTGTGCCATTTAAGGTCTTAAAATGGTCTTGTTGATGTTATATTAGCAAAAGTTAAGGTTGTTTTAACAAAATTAAGGTAATATCTTATATGTGTCTTGTGCTAGTCTAGTCATAAGGTGAACATGAATAGGTTGATCCAAAAGGTGTCATAGGTTTAAAAGTATCTTTGAAGGTCATATCATGATTTGAACACTTTATATTTGTTTGGAGAGATTAAGGTTTTTTTGTGAAGTTTAAGGTAAATTTTCATGAAAAGGAAAAGTGCATATAGCCAAATCTAATGCATGGCAAAGCCAACAAAGATAAAATATCCATACATCACACATGTCCAAGCTTATAAAGGAGTTATATAACTTTCATAAATGTTAATAATGTTAGATGATGTTAGTTTTTTAGGTTCAACATATAAATGAGAGAGAATCACTCTTTTGTAGGAAATTATAGGCATTTGTATGGACTTGAAGGATCCAATTTCAAGTGAAAACATATTCAAAGTGTCTCTTAACATTCTATAGGTCATATACATATATATTAAGATTTTATAGGTCCTAAAAGTACAAAACTTGCATCAAGACCTCCTTCAAACTCTTGGTAGACTAACAAAGGACAATTTTATGTACTTAATATAGACCAAGGAGGGAGAGTAATGGCCTAATATTATGGGAAAGGAATGGGGTATAATGGAATTTAGATTTGTGGTATTGGTTTCTATATTGGTTTATTAATCTTTATGAACAATCGTTAAGACCAGAAGGTGGTCTTAAACCCTAAAAAAAACCCACATGCTTAATTTTCTTCTTAAAATGGTAGTTTTAAATAGTTTGGAGTCATGATAGAAATAATATAGGTTATATAATGTCTATAAGATCTTCATTCATGGTTATCCAAACCTTGAAATTCATGATCTCGAGAAGACAAGAAGCCTCCACTTTTACATAATTTATAGGTTGTTGATCATGGTGTCTTTATGTTTCAAAGCTTTTAACAGTTCAAGGTCATGTTGACAAAGATACCATATCATGATTTCATTCCACCTAAAACTCTAAATTTCCATCAATGATGCCCCCATGCTCACTCCAACATCATTTTCTCTAAGTGACATATAAGATTTTCAGGATTACGGGTTGTGTATAAGGTGCCTACATAAAAGTGATTTGAGAAGGTTTAGTCCTACCTTATCAAAGGTTTTTAAAGGTCATAACTTCTTAAGAGGTGGAATGAGGCATTGGAGGAGTGTTCTCAAGGTTGCACAGATCAAGACAATCACCATGAGAAGGTTTAAAATGAGAAAATGTAGACCTATAGGTCTAAGACTTGTATATATCATTTTCACAATAAATTTAATGATATTGAGGTCAAAACCAATAACTCTTACCCCTTTTCACTCATTTGTCTCTTCCTAGACTTCATAATTATAGGCTTACTATCCCTATAGGCATCTTCTCAAGATCATAATAGCATATACAAGCTGCATGGGATCCCAAGATAATTAGATATGTTAGGGGACCTTATCTACTTGAAATTTGTGGCATTAGTTAATTATTTAAGGCCCCAAGATTTATGAATCATTTTTAAGGTGATAAGCATGTCACATGCTACCTAGAAGACTAGAAATGACCCAATATAAATAATTGTCTTCCCAAGTACTTGAAATGAGTTGTATTGATCTTGAAACCACCTAAACATCAATTTTCACTCTCAAGATACCCTTACCATGAATTTTTTTTTACTTTCACCTCTAAGGATGCATTAAATGTTGTGTTTTAATGACATTTTGGGTTCAAAATAGGGGTTTTGACCTCATAGACACATGAAAAATATTGGGGAAGATGGATTTAGGTGTCATGTATCTCCTTAGGTCTAAATTTTTGTACATTTTACCCTATAATTGATCTTATAGGTCTAGTTTTTGAAGGCAATATGAGATGGCTTATGAAAGACTAGGTTTTTTTATCATTTCTTGGTTCACCCAATTAAACATGGTTTCAAAATCCCAAATTTGGCATGGAAAATGGTCATATGGTCTTAAAATTTAATCAAACACTTATTTATAATTTAAAATGTGTGGGAGCTCATTAGATCCAAAACTCAATTACTAGGCCTAGAGACCTAATCAAGACCTAATTAGAGAGATAAATAAGTAGAATATGTACACTTACACTCAAGTTTTGGCCATGAAATATTTCATATATATTTAAGGTAATATTGGGTACTCAAATATATTCTTAGTTTTCCAAGATCATCTACATATTATTCTACATAAGGAACTTTGTGTGTTTTTAGGGCTACAAGGAATTAAAGGAAAAATGCAGTGTTGGAGAGTGTTTAATGGATCCAAATAGTTCAATTAACGCTTTTTAATGTTTGGAGATGCCTTTAATCTATATATGTTACAATAATAAAGTTTTAATCAATATTTTATGCTTACAATCAAGGAGAGGCATAGTGGAACTAATGGGTTTCAAGACACCTAAAGAGTTATGATCATCATTGCTATGTCAATATAAGGAGATCCGAAAATTGATGAAAGGTGTAAAGAACAAGTGAAAATATTATTTAAATATGAATTTATGACCAAGGAGTTCCACTTGTCACTTTATAAGTCAAGACGAAGGCACTTTGAAGAGAAAGTAAGAGGTGTCAAGCAAAGCGAGAAACTCCTATACCATTTCCAAGATGATGCATCTTCAAGAGAGCATCACATGTCCTTTGATTCTTTATGAAAATTTTATTAAACCTATTTATTGATTATAAATCTTGATTCAAACTTTTATAAACCTATTTCTACACCCCTTCTCTCTCTTCTACTCTCATTCTCTATAAATGCAACCTAGTTTGGATTTGTATGGATCCTCCACTTGGGTATGGAAAAGACCTACCCATTTATATCAATTTTATAAATGAAATACAATTGTTTTTACCTCCATATATGAATATACATAGTGTGTATTTATGAGTAATTAATCTTGTCAAGTGATTTGACTAGTCTTCCTTGGCATCTTGTCCTTTTCTAACACCTATATGCAGTTTGAAAGCTTCTTTTATAGGTCATGTGAAGTGTTCAAGTGAAGTGTGAGGGTTGAGTGAGATTTTATATTCATTATTTTCATTATATTACCTCTTTATTTTTCCTCATATCCTAAAAATCTATCATAACCTTAATATTGAAATATTAATGTAAAATATTCAAATTAGGGGTAGTGTATGTTAAAGTTAGTTTTCTTAGTCTATAAGTACACATGAAATTAGTTGGTAGAGATTAATTTTTTGGTGTATCACCCCATTTATTTATTTTCATGTTATCCTTATCCATTTTCCCTTGTAATATAATTAATATTAGAGACTAATTGACACGTCAAGGGAATGTATCCCTATAACCTATAGTTTTGGTCCACCTAAAAGTCACTCACAACCTAAGATCAATCCCATTACATAGCTCAAGTTGAAATGGATTGAAACACCCTCTCAAGGGTGAAAATTTGAGCTATAATATTTATATCACACCCAATAGGACTAGATTTTAATCAATTAAAAAGTTTTTTTGGTGTTTTTCTTTAATGAACTAGGCTTTAGAGGCAGTTCAATAAACATCAATGGTGAGTCTGAATGTATTTAGTCAGTTATAGTAGCTTCAGTACCATTTTAAGAAAGTTTTATTTTATTTATGCCTTTGTTACAAGGTCTTATGGATGATTTTGATGTTGATTTTTTTTTACACAAGTTGGTGAGGCATATCAAACTCATGTTGATCATTTTCAATAGTATAGTAACCTTTACCATCAACCTAATGTGTCATATAAAACCTATAATGAGCCATATCCATCATAAAATGAGTCTAATTTTCTTTCATATGATTTTAATTATCCATATGATCAGCCTTGATATCGTTCATACCAAGATAGTCCATGTCTTTGATATCCCTCTCATTCCTCTAGTCAACATTCTCAATACCATGTTACCCCTAGTCAACATAGCCACATTTAAAATCAGTCCATTTAAAGTTTCAAGAAAACCCTTTTGGCATATGAAAGGCATATGATAGGGATTAACACAAAAATTAAATATGGTCAAAATGTTCCTAGTCATGTCATTCATAATGTGAGAGAATTATTGTAGTTGATGTTAAGCACAAGCTTATACTAAAAGGGGGGTGAATCAATATAAGATATTTTTTGTTTTCAACTATTAATCTTAAATCCAAAAACTCAAATTAATCCACAATTAATATTTTTAAAGAAATCAAAGAATACAATGCAAAACCACATAATGCAAATAGACACAGATTTGTGTGAAAACCCTTTCGAGAGAAACCACAGAGAAATATTCCTTTTATATATATAACTCTTTTACAATGTTTGTAGGCATAAACCTAATAAAGACACCAATCCACAAACCAAGAACCAACTTAGTCAATTTGTGAGCACCCACCCATTGGAGACATTGATTCCCTTCACCAAGCACCAACTCATAGGATCACCAACCCCTAGACTATGAGGCACCGATCCCAAGCCAAATCAATTACATCATCTATGATTGCTTCTTCAATTGAATGATGAATTTTATTCTCTTAAACTTTCTCTCTCATTAATTTTATTATATATTTTCTTCTCTCCTCTCTTTCAGAGTTCTCAAAGAATATTCTTAATTAAAATAAATCTACCCTTCATACTTATTTTCTTAAGAGATATTCTATTTCATTTTCTGCTCTTCCTCTCTTTCTTCTCTCTCACACTTATATTATCTTCATTGAAATTGAATGCTTGTTATACTTCCACATCTCTTCTCCCTTATATATCCTTTAAAGGATGTGTCCCATCTAAGAGATACCTCTTCACCAAAAGATGTGACCGTTGACATTTCCATCGATAATTCTTTTAACATTTCTGTTGACAATTCCATTAACATTTTCATCAACATTTCCATTCACTTTTGGCAATAATTCCGTTCACTTCTATTCACTTCTGGAAATAATTCTATTCACTTCTGGCAACAATTTCATTCACTTCCAAACACTTCCCTTTACTTCCAACAATAATTCCATTTGACATTTCCATTCATATCTGTTATAATTCCTTTGACATCAATTACAATTATTCCAACAATTTATAAAGAGAGAGTGGTCACCCATTGAGAGATAAAATTGGAAAATACTCATAAGTGACATGATGGACATAAGTGGACTAATTCAAGGCATATAGGATAAGTTACGAGTTCATGAAGGAAAACAAGTTCAATGATGTCAACCTCATGTACCTTCATTTATACCACCTCAACCCTCTTATGTGACACCCATTATTCCTTAAATGATCAAGTCAAATGAGATTTAATGTTCCCTAAGTCTTTGACATACCCATAAATCCTTTCCATCTTGGAAATCAATCCAAGAGAACATCCAAAATAAGAAAGAGGTTATTTTTGAACAACGTATTATTGAGAATCAAAACAAAACAAAATTAGAAAGCTTGATTTCTACTTGGAGGGAAGATAATGAAGATATCTTGGCATAAAGCTCTATTTCCTTTCCTCAAGAACCCCCTAATAAGTCCTTTTAGATTTCAAGTTAGAATCAAGTAGTGAAATCATGGGATGAATAAATTGGAACAAGCATAGATTAGGGATATGATTTCAAGGAAGAACATAAACCTAATCCACCTCCTCAAGATACTAAAGCCTTCCCATTTTGGAGATCAATTCAAGAGGAAATACAAGGCAAAAAAGAGATCCTTATTGAAAATCTTGAAAAACATACAACTTAACATAATATTGGTTCTTTTACTACACATGTAAAACATGAGAAGAACATGCCATGTAAAATTTCCACTTATCCAACCATGATTAAAACAATTTAAAAGATCAAACTTAAGGTTTCAAGGTCTCATAAATCCATAAACCCAACCCCCCCCACCACCAAAATAATAATAATAAAAAAAATCCAAAAATATGTTCAACATTTACATATCCTATTAAATCCTTGGCACATATTTTGTCAATTCTATGTTGGTATATGGAATATAAATATTTAATACATACACGTGTTTCACACATATTTTTAGTATGATTCATGCATAGACACATACATTATCTATTCACTCTTGGATGTTGGGATTTCCCTCTACTCACATCATCAGGACATTGGGGGCATCAAGCTCTTGATCACAATGCATCCAAGTTATATCATTCTATGATCATTTTACATTATCATATTTAATATAGTATACTACACATGCAATTTTAGACACCTAAAATTGGCCATTGATAACCTCTACTTAGGATTTTGGCTAGTTTCTACCCAAAATGCACAATTTGGCCTAAAAACACTAAAACACACAAAATGATGTGAAACTAACATATTCAAGTGCCTATTTTGGCCAAGGTATCCCTATATGAGGTAATGAAATTTATGGGCTAGCTAACTTTGATTAGTTTATTTTGAGTCAAAATGCCAAATTTGCACCCATGTGCTCTGGACTACTCTTTCCTATTAAATATTTTACACAAGACTTGTGCCTTTGTTATTTGTTGTTAGAAACATCCTAAATAGGAATATGCATCCAACACATCTAACATGGCCTTCCAATTCTAATATAGTCAAATTTAGGACCAATAACAAGTCATTCTAATCAATTTGAGTAATTTGTGCATAAAGTGCTTAATCATGCTTAACAGATAATTAACCCAAATCAAGGCCTAATTAATAATTGCATGGAAACTTATTGAATACTTATTTATGGAAATGAATATTGAATATCTGCATCATCAAGTGACCTCATTTCTTGGGAGGACATCACTAGGCTATAAATGCTACAAATATCAAGATGCATGCCCTCCATGCCTCATCAATGCCATCCATCATGCCCTCTATGCCTCATCAATGCCCTCCATCATGTCCTCCATGCCTCTTAATTGACCCTTATTCCAATTTTATAATGAGGATAATTTCAAACTTAATTCCAAAAATTAAATTAATCCTCAACGACAAATCTTAATCTTGAGATGGATGGTTGAGGTTGATTCTGATTAAATCTAAAAATCTATAAATAAGAGGCCTCACAACATCATTTCTAAGCTTAATTAGTGAAAATTTATAATACAGGATTGGTTCCAAAAAGATTAAAGCAACTAGTGATATAATGTCAAATTGATTCCAATCCAAGCCAAGCCATAAGCCACAAAGGTGTGAAGGAGAGATGGAGGTTACCAAGCTTCCATTACCAAGGACTTCATGAGCACATGCTGAGTAAGCCACTACTATAAGGCATTTGGAGCATCTAAGGAAGGTGAAGGAATTCTTGTATTTTCATTCCTTTCTTTCTAGTTGTATTTGTTATTTTTATTTGTTAACTAATCTCTCCCTAGTGTCTAGGCCTATAGATGTTATGCTAGTAGCGTGTTTATTTCATCTCGTTTTCATTTTGGAACTAACACCATACTAACCATCCTCTCTTGAGTAAAATTCCTAGATCACATAATGACACACCCGGTGGGACAAGACACATATCATACCTAAAAGAGATATTTTTTCAACTCTAAAATATCCATTTGGACCTTTAAGACTCTTGAAAATTGATTTTCTAACTTTATTTTGCCATTTTTTATTGCCACAGTTTTACACAGTAATCGACATCAATAGGAAATACCAACATCAATTACTTAGCTCAATCGACATCAGTTAGCATAAATGACATCAGTTAGATATTGGTTGGAAATTTTTTATGTTGGTGGTATATAAATGACATCGATCACTATGTTTTATTAAAAACATAAACCTGAGAGCTATTTTAAAATGCCTTGTTTGCGGTCATACAGACTCCATTTTAGATGATTTTTTTTAAAACCACATGTTTTATAATAAATTTTTATAATTTAGAATTATTTTAGCTTCAAGTTTCATATATTTTTTTTAAAATTTGTAAAATCCATTTAAAATGTTTCTAATCTAACATATTTGCTTTTTGGGTGATGCCTTAAGGGTAGACAGGTAACTAGCGGATTCCAAGCTTGATAAGTCATGTTTTAGACCATATTTTGCATGATTTAAAATGAATTAGGAACATTATTTTTGTGCTTAAAGTAACATTTAAGGTTTTTAAATAAGTGTTTTTATCATTACTTTTTAAAGTTACAACTAAGACCAAGGGGTCAAATGAACACCACTCAATCTTTCGAATTTGGTGCTTAAAAATGAACTCAACTTTCCAAAAGTTTCTTATTTGAAATAGTTGTTTAATCAAATCTTGTTTGGAAAAAAGAGGGGTGTGACATGTATGCTCTTCTATTTTTCCTCTATATGAAACCCCTGGAATCAAAAGTGCCATTCTTATTACAAGTAGCCTAGTCCAAGGCTTAAAAAGAAAGTAATCTAAAGCACTCCCCAAAAACTTGTCAAAGTTTGGGTGACCTTGAAAATGACCCTAAAGTCTTTCTAATTTCATGATTTCTTTATTTTTATGCATCTTGGATTGCGAGGGGGGATTCATCACCTCTCACAAGTTCTTTAGGGAATCCTTCACCCAGGGTTTCATCTCCTAGCATTGACTTCATTTGACTCTTTTAGAGTTGCACACAGGACATAGTGGCACTTTGGACATCACACTACACTGAGAGAACAACATGATGTAGTGGTTGTAAAAAGTACTAGACATTTTTGTAACAATCAAAGTGATACAGACCCAAAATCCATACTTTTCTTTTGCATTGTCTGGTGTGAAAGTCATTGTGTGATTGATTCCCCTAGATAATTCATAAACTTGTTAGATTTTAGAAAAATCCCCACCTTCCATAGAAGTATTGTTGGTGCAAGGTACAACTCAAGGTCCATATCATAGTACTATCATCTGAGAGAAGGGGGGTGGAAAAACCTTACTATATAATGCATATTTACTTTTGGATAAACACTTAAAATCCTCTCAAATGACATATATTAATGGATTCTAATAGTACCAAGCAACCTTTTTAGTTTAGGATCTAAGGGAGATTAATTAGTTGGTCTTATCCTAGATTAAAGTCTTGTTTGGAGTCAAAAATTGGTGTAAACAAATAATCCCAAACCAAACACATGGTCCTCATTTTTCTTTGAATAAAGAGGCATTATGCTGCCCACATGAGATCATAAATTTGCCTTGTTCAAAGTTCATCAAAAGCTTGAGACTCGTATCATCCACTTTGGTGTAGTTATGCTACCTACTTGAGTCTATACCTCTACCAAAGTTGTTTAAGTCCTTCACTTATAATTTAAATTCAAAATTACACCTTTATAAGTTCATAGGTTTGATGTGTTAAGTGGGTTCACCATTTGCACTAAACTTGAGGGAACTTAGGTTTAATTTCCAATTTGGGTTGAAGGCCATTTAAGATTCATAATAATTAACCTTGCTTGATATAATTAATCCATTTTATGCTAAACACTTACACTTTATGTCTATACACCACAACATTTTTGAGTCAAGAAAAGAAGTGTTATACTGTCAAAATTGTAGGAAAACAACTTTGCCTTACAAATTTTTTTAACCAAAATTTTTTATCACACCTTTTGGGTAGTATAGCATCATTACGCTACCTAAATAATTTCAAACTATATTTGATATCCCCTTTTTCATAGAATTTCAAATTTATTTCTACGTGTTCAGACTAATCTAAGTATACTTTTGATCCTTTGTCTAAAGCACAATTATACTGTTCACATTTATCTAGCTTGTTTGTCAAAGGAACCAAGTTTTATATCATTATTTATGAGAAAATAAACTATGGTTAAAGTGCCTTTTGTTTCATACCTTATATACCTAGTTGACTAAGTTCATGTCCAAGAGTCGAATGCATAGTGTTTGTTAGAAGTGTTTCAAATCCATTATATTAAAACTTTCATCTATTTTCAAAGTCTAGCTTTTGACACCATTTGGCCAAGAGTCCTAGCACATGCCTTGTTTGAGCCTAGTTTTTGATGCTGCATTTGGCCAAAAGACATAGCAAATTTTAAATTCCTAGATTAGACTAATTTGAAACACTTTGACCTTAGAGTTTGGAATTTTGATTTTCAATCCATTTACGTGCTTATCTTTGTGTGAATAGTGAAATGTTAGATATTTTATGCTAGCTTGTTTCCTCACAAATCTTTGAATCAACCTTTTGATCCTTTTGACAAATCTAGACCAAGTTAAAGGAATCATTTGTTTTAGATTCTATCCTTTCTAGAGTTTGTATAACTCTTTGACATTTTATCACAAAGCATTGACTATGGATCCCAACATGTATTCCTACACTCATAGTGGACTCATGTACAATCTAGGGATTAGTAATGTAGTTGTGTAGGAAGAAATGGTGCAAGGCTTCTATGCAGATAACATTAATTATGAGATAGATTCTTATCCCTCTTATAATACTCAATTAGTGGCACAAAGCTAAGATCTATTGGCTAACTATTTGGTTAACACACCACCTTACATAGAATAGGACCAAGAAAAAACCATGTAATACTTAGCTATAATACCCACAATGGATGAGCTAGTACTTCAACAACCATATTTTACTAATTTAGCTTCCATGTATGATCCATTTTTGTTTGAGCAACATTTGTTAGAGAACAAAGACAATATTTAATTCAGGACCATAGAGGTAGGGGCTAAGTTTCCATCAGACTTTCCTCATGAAAATTTACCAAGTCTAATAGGAGTGCCCCATAATATCATTTATGTCAATAGGATTCTTCTAGAAATCATATTGCTCTAGTCTAAATAATGTACTAAGACCCCAATATATCTAATCAAGGAAATAACATCATAGAAGATCACTTTAACCAAATGCAAATAGCTTACCAAACTTACTTGAATTTAACATGTGATTTCAATCAGATGAACATGGTAAGTAAGCCCCTCATTGACCTAATACCTTCAATAGGAGTGTTGATGTAATTAAGTAGATAGGAAAATATGATTTCTGACCCATTTGTACAAAATGCTTCGATAGATAACTTGATACATATGCCAATTATTAAAGAAGTGTCTTCAGCTTCTGCACTAAAGAGTGAGCCAAATGTAGTAGACAATGTGTAAACAACATCTAATCTTGATCAAAGTGATACTAACACATTAACAACTAGCCAACAATGTGTGCCTATAGTTAATCCCATGAGTATATCATCATACCAAGGAATAGGAGTTTTTGTACCCTAGCCTCAACCAAACAATTCTTCAAGTATACAACCTATAGGATTAGATAATCAAATAATGGATAATGTTATGCCTTAATGATAGAATATGCTGAATCTTACTCCCCCTCAAAAATTAATGAGTGGTATTCCACAACAACAGACATAGTCTAGTGTATCAATGCAACAAAGGATGAATACATTACCACTTCAATCAAGGGAAACAAATATTCCACCTCATTAGGTAATGATGAACATACCTCTTCAATCATAGACTAATATGCCAATTCAAAACCATATAATGACTAATCAACATCATGAAAATATTAGTCAGTCATAGATGTTGAATTTGCAACATGCTTTCACTTCTTTATAAGGATTCATGCAACAAGGAGGTCCCCATGTTTGTCAAGTAACTACTAGACAACTATTGGTTCAAAATGTGCCACAAATTTAGAGACAGGGTCTTGGTCCACAAGTTTTTACTCAACAACAATGTTTGATTAGCTAGAAACATGTCCCTTTTTAACCATAGTAGGCAAAATATAGTTATATCCCTTAATCTCAACCATAAAATCCTCCAATTCAAACCTTTATCATCAACGCAAACTAGAATATCACGTAGCCAAATGTACAATTTCAAGTACATCTCAATCCATGTATGCATATTCCTAGTCCATTCCCCAACCAAGACAATCTACCCTAATAGGTGTCTCCATCATACCCTAGTCAAAGTTTTCCACTTGTGACCTCCCAACCATCTATCCAAACCAATATTCTCCCTCAAAATAATATCCCTTCTAGTTTCCTATCCCAAGAATTACAATAGCTGAAGCATGCAATTATTGCCATTAAAGAGGGGAAGAAGACTAAGAAGTTTGAACTAGATGACATGTGTTCTTATTCATTCAATATGGAGTATTTTTAGATACTATTTCCTCTAGGATATGAACCACTTAAATTTGATAAGTACAAAGGGAAAGGTGACCCTAAGGCCCATTTGACCAAATTCTTTGTTGTATGTCAACCAATGGCATATAGTCACATATACCTTTTATTTTTGTCTCCAAGGAGTCTAGTTGGAAAAGCCTCATAGTGGTTTTTAAAGTTTCCCAAGAATTTAGTAAAAAACTTTGATGATCTTTTTGATAAATTTATGTAGCACTTTTCCTATAATCTCTAGCATGAGATTTCATTAGTGGACCTGACACAAGCAAATCAAAAACCTGGGGAGAGTTTTGTAAGTTATTTAAAGTGATGGAGAGACCTTGCAAGCCATTTCACCCATATTTTACCAGATAAACAATTAGCCACTATGTTTATGAAAAATTTGCATAGTGAGATATCTTATCATCTAGAACTGCAATGTGCACAGACATTCAAAGAGATCATTGATAAAGGTTTATTGATTGAGAGGGTACTCATCAATAAATTGGTCATCAATCTTAATTTAACTAATCAAAATCAAGGTACTAATCACAAAAATGACCAACATCCTAATCAAGCACAAGCATCACAACCATCACAAGTCAATAATCAAGAAAGACTGAAGCAATTCAACTAAAATAGGAATGTTGTGGGAAATGGAGTAACCAAATCTCATCATGTCCAAAATATATAGTCATCATATGCACCACCTTTTCAACTTACTCCTACCTAATAACCTCTCCAACCAATGCCATAAGTGCAACAACAAATACCTACATAAAAAAATACAACAGTCTTTACCATTACAAAGCCCTCCTGCTAGAAGAACCATCCCTACATGTCATGTCTTTAGTGACCTAGGAGAAACTATTGAGTATATATTTCAAAAGCTTACTATCACTAATATAATTAGTTGGCCCATACCAAAAAATTATCCACAAGGCATTCCTTACCCTGATTGGTACCATGAAAATGAATTTTGTGACTATCATCAGATCAACAAGCATAATCTATGAAGATGTGTCCAAATAAAGCATTTAATCAAGAATATGTTGGAGAATGCGGAGATAAAATTGGATAATGGTGATTCTAATTCCAATCAAACTCTTAGGATTTATCAAAACCCCTTTCCTTGATATAACAATCAATAACAATAGAATAATCAACAACAATAATGCCCAGTGAAGTAGTAAAATCAATAGTATCAAAATCAAAGGTTAAACTAGTAGAACCAACAAAATCAAAAGTAGAATCCATAATGACAAAAATAATGGACAAAACCAAGGTTATAATGGTAATAACCAATAAGCCTACCATGTATTTACACATGACTATAATAGGGTTTTAGGTCATATTGTAGGGGGTAGCATTAATACCATCTCCATTAATCCTAAACCAAGCACTAATTAGCTTAGACCATTGATAAATAATAATGTTAAGCCAAATCACATGGATAATCCTTCTTTGACTTGGGAGTGCATACATGAAAACTAGCAAACTAGGACTTCCACTTTTGGATCTTATAGTGACAACTCATTCTTGTCACGTGACTACATGCAAGTGCACTAGTAACTAAGACTTGTCCTATCTTGTCCTATAACATTCCCAACATCCATCAGAAATAATGGTCTAGTATTTAATCCTAATTATATAATCACAACTCAGAGGTCAAAGATTAATATCTCATGCCCATAACCATCTGCCACTTTACCTATCATCCAACCAATCATTCAGCCTTAGAATAAACCATTCCTACTAACCAAGACAAAAAGTTTGATATTATGGAATAATTATAGAAGACACCAGCACAAATTTTTATTTTAGATTTGCTGTGGATGTTAATAATCCATAAAAACATCCTGAATGAGTTTTTGACCCAATCTACTATTGCTGGTGACATATCCCTTGATAACTTTTAAGCTTTGGTTGGACACTTAGCTCCAACCCAACAAGTCACATTCAACCAAAGCGATATGTCTTCCCTTGGCCCACTCCATAAAAACCCATTATACATAGAATTTTTTATTATATAGCATAAAGTGAAATGTGTCCTTATCGATAATGGATTTGGCCTCAACATAGTGTCTCTCAAGCTCATCAAGCTTCTTGGGTACACAATAATAAATCTCTAGCTAGAAAAAATAACTATTAAAGCCTATGATAATGAAGAAAGAGAGTCACAGGGCACCATTTGTTTACCATTTATTATTGGGCCTTTAACCCATGATACACTTTGCCATGTGCTAGATCTTGAGTTATCATACAACATACTTCTAGGTAGACCTTGGTTACATGAGATTCATGTAGTCCCATCAACATTGCACCAATGTATCAAGTTTTCCCAATCAAGGATGGAGGTGAATATTCTAGGAGATATACACCTATATGAACACTACAAGCATCTTGAGGCTGAGTTTCAAAGCTATAATTATCAGTATGGCATGAATCTATGTTTCAAGAAAGATAAAGGAAAGGCTATACTTATTTATCCTTCATTAGATAATTGAATAAATCTTAATACCTTGGATTCCCTTTCCAACATGCCACCTCCTAAAGCTTTCAATCATTTCACCATTTTAGATAATGGACCAAGAGAATATGTGACCCATGATACATTTCATATTGCTAATCTTCCTCAAAATCCAAAAACCTTTGGTTGACCTAAATTCATTCCACATATACATTAGTAACAAAAGAACAAAGATAAGGGACCTATCACATTTCTACTAGCATTTGGCCTAGGACCTGACCCTCTTGAAGGGAATAATCATGGTTATATAATGATGACCAATATGATTGTTATAAAAATTCAAAGTATCCTAATCCCAATAGGATTATGGAGCATCACAATTATGAAGGATGAGGCCTTAGACCAAATTACCAAGTAACTATCAAGCCAATTTTCATGACTAAGTATGAAAGACTTTATGGACTTGGATTTAAACTACTTGGGGGTGATCCCACATATCTTAATCAAACTCCATCACCAGTGATTAGTGATGATGACGTTGATAGTGAAGCAGAGTCCAATCATAACCTTACCTTTGATAACCTAGCTAAAACCAAATCTTTTGATAAAAATGCCATTTGTACCCTTACCCAAGCCATTCATCATAATCCACTACCATTATATTATCCCTAACTGATAGATTGGGACCAATAAGAATCTAGTCTACCAATTGATGAGCTCTAGAATAATGAGGTATTCTGTGATTTCTTAGGCCTTAGAGACAATGTTTCATTAAGAGATCACAAATTAGGATTCTCAATTACATTGGATCTTGTATCCTATTTTGGAGAGTGAGTGAACACCCTTATCCAAAAAAAAAAAGTAAAACATTGAGGTTCCAAAGTGAAAACCTTTTTGAGGCACTTTCTGACTAGGGAAAAAGTAAAGATAAAGGCCAATCTATTGGTGAAAACCTGTTTTAGGCACCATTAGATGGGGTGTTAATTATTCTTTAAATTTAGATTAAGAGACCATGAATGATGAACTTGCATGTGGATTTAAGTTAAGTTTTGAGCAACAATAAGTATTTGATCAAACTCTCCAAGAATTTTTGACTATTTTTGTTACATGGCCAAATATCCCATTAGGAGACTCAAATTCATCATGGCTAGGAGAAGTTGAAGATCAAGTCCTAACAAAGGACCCTGACATAATCCAACAGTTCAAGTCACTACCTACTATCCTAGAAGATAGTTATACCCTCCTAGTTAAAGATACAATAGAGGTAAACATTGAGACTCTATCAGACCTAAAATGGATAAAATTAGGTACATCCCTCACTGAGGAGGAATGTGACATTTTTATAGCTTTGTTGAGAGAGTTTGTGGATATATTTGCATGGGCCTATTCTGACATGCTAGGATTAGACCCCACCGTAGTTCTACACCACCTTATGGTTAATCTTGATGCCAAATTGATAAAACAAAATCTACATAAGATGCATCCTTGCATTGTGGTATTAGTAAAGAAAGAGTTAGAAAAACTCTTAGAAGCATGATATATCTGATCCATTGACTACTCAAAATGGATCTCTAATGTAGTACCTATTAGTAAAAATCCTGAAGGAATTAGAATTTGTACTAATTTTTTAGGCATCAATAAAGCTTGTCCTAAAGATGATTTTTCACTGCCTAATATTGACATGATCATTGAATCCATGGCAGGTTATGAAATTATTTCACTCATGGATGGCTTTTTAGGATATAATTAGATTAGAATATCACCAATAGATCAACATAAAACAATGTTCACCAGTCCATGGGGAACATTTTTCTATTAGGTGATGCCATTTGGCATTAAAAATGTGGGAAATACATATCAAAGAGCTATGACTATCATATTCCATGATATGATGCATGATATTTTTGAAGACTATGAAGACTATGCCAATGATATATTAGGAAAATTTAAGACTAGGGTTGACTATCTAGCTGTGCTATGTAGGATATTTAAAAGACTACAAGAATACAAGGTCAAACTAAATCCAAAGAAATGTGTGTTTGGTATAACTTTAATAAAATTACTTGGCTTCATCATGTCTCACAGAGGTATTGAAGTTGATCTAGCTAAATTCCATGCTATAGCTAAGATGCCACCACCAACTAATTTGAAGCAACTCTGTAGTTCTTAGGGTAAGATCTAGTCTATCTGATGCTTCATCTCTTAGTTAGCAGACAAGTGCCATCCATTTACACACCTTTTAAAGAAAGGTTTTGCATTTCATTGGGATGATCACTACCAAAAAACTTTTCAATAACTCAAAGATTATCTTGTTAGTCCACCTATTTTATTACCTCATATGCTAGGAAAGCCATTCTTGTTATATCTATCAAATATCGATTATGCTCTAGGGGCACTATTGGCTCAACATGATGACAATGGAAAGGAGCATGTTGTTTACTACCTAAGTCATACCTTGGTTACATATGAACATAACTATGCACCTATTGAAAAAGCTTGTCTAGCCATGGTTTTCATAGTTTAGAAACCATGTCATTACATGTTGAATAATAAAACCATGGTCATTCAAAAGTAGATCCACTCAAGTATCCACTATCTAATTAGCTTTGCAAGGTAGAATGACTAAATGGATCATGCTTCTTAGTGAGTTTGACATAGATTATCTCAATCAAAAAACAATCAAATGACAAGTTCTTGTAGATCAACTTGCTGAAGCACCTCTCATGGACACACAACCACTCAAGTTTCCATTTCTTGATGAATCCATCATAGATTTTATTGATACATCCCTTGAGGAGTAGCCTTAGAATCTATATTTTGATGGTTCATTCACTACGCATGGATCAAGAATAGGCCTATTGTTTATTAACCATAGGGGGATCTAATCCCTAAATCATTTAGAATCAAATTTCCTTGTATAAACAACATGGATGAGTATGAAGCACTTGTTACAATACTTTGACAAGTGGTGCATTGGAATATATCTCATCTTCAATTTTATGGTGATTCTCAGTTAATCATCAATCAGGTCATAGATCATTTTCAAACCAAAGATGACAAGATGGTTCCATATAAATCCATGGTTGACACTCTTATAAATAAAATTGACAACATTTAGTTTGAACATATACCAAGGGATAGTAATAGAATTGTAGATTCCATGGCTACTATTGGCTCTCTAATTCAACAAATAGATAAAGCTAAAGAGTATCAATTCCTTGTTAAGAATTTGTTAGCAACAACTCATGAAACTTTAACCATTGCCATGATTTGTGATATTATTGGTCCTAATTCTATCTAGTATTAAGACCTTTACAACTACCTTCATGACCATTTTTTTCCACCTAACCTATCTAAAAAACAAACCAAAGTCTTCATTCATTATCAACTCATTATAATTTACTTGGATCCACTCTTTACCATCATAGTTTTGATAGAACTCTGCTTCATTATTTAACTTTGATATAGTCTATATTATCATTAAGAGAATTTTATGGAGTATGTGGAGCCCATTCTAGTGAGGTGTTCCTATCCAAAAATTTCTTATGTACTGGTTATTATTGGCCCATAATGGATGTAGATGCCACTTCATATGTAAATAAATGTGACAAATGTCAATAGCATGCTAATTTGATTCATGCCCCAAAAAAACTATGAAATCTATGTTGACACCATGGCCATTTTCTACATGGGGACTTGACCTCATTAGGAAGATTAACCCTTCTTCATCTAATGTCCATAAACATATCCTTATCACCACTTAATATTTCACTAAGTGGGTTGAAGCTATACCCCTCACTTACGTGACTAGAAAGAAAATTTCCAAATTCATCTTCAACCACCTCATCTATCGCTATGGTATTCCCTTTGACATTATATTTGATAATGGAAGATCATTAAAGAACAAATATGTAGACCATTTATGTATTGAATACAACATCACACAACACTTTTTTATAGCATATTACCTTCAAGGTAATGGCTAGGATGAGGCATCCAAAAAAACCATTGTCAATATTCTCAAAAACATTGTCAATGATGTCGGTCATGACTGGCACTGCCATATATTCCCTACCCTTTGGGCATACTATACCAATCATCATATCCCCAAAGAAGCCACTCCATACTCACTTATTTATGGTACTGAATCCATCCTTCCCATTGAGGTTGAGTTGCCTTCACTATGCATCTCTTTTAATCATGTCTTGGATGATCATGACTATCGAGTAGCTCACCTACAAGAGCTAGATCTACTTGATGAAAAATACACAAATGTACTCAAAAACCTTCAAGCATATCAAAATCGACTCAAAGGCCACTATAATCAATATGTAAGGTATAGAATATTTAAACTTGGTGATCTTTTTCTCCAAGAAAACCAAAAAAATACAATGGCTAAGAAGAAACATAAAGGGAAATTCAAACCAAACTAGATAGGGCCTTTCATCATCACTATAGATTATGGATCAAGAGCATATAGACTTGCCACACCAAACAGTGATAAACTTCCAGATCTAATTAATATTATTCATCTCAAATGGTACTATACTTGAATGCTAATGTGTATTATCTGTAAGGACCATTTTAGTTATACCATTTTATCACTATTCCTCTTTGTACACATACTACCCTTATTCATCTTCTTTCCTATATTTACTTTCCATTTCTAACCTATCAACCTAGCATGTTCTAAATCCTAGCCCATTTTGCCTTGGTTTTTATCATTTGTTACATAGTTTTAGCATCAAGGTATCTGATCAATTCATTAGTTGGTTCAAGTATTTCAGATAAGAAGTGTATTTTGGGATAGTGTGATTGAAGTTTTGATAGTTGCATCATTCATTTATTAGTCCTTTCTAACCACTAGTCTCACAATTAATTATAAACACCTTTGGGAAAATTAGTACTATTGATTTATGCCATTATGTCATAGCTATAACTACCTATGGGAAAAGTAGGGGAAATACTAAACCTTGATGTACCAACTTGCCACTTCTTATGCCATACTATCTCTTTTCACCAACTGTGTCTATTTTATTTGAATTGGCTACTGTACTAGTCAAATTCCTTTGCTGAAATGGTGGAACTATAGTGAATTGAGGTCCTACTCTGGGACTATGTAGGTAGTGCTCAATACTTGTTGAGGTTAGCTCAGTCACCCCTTTTACCCACACTCTCACCATTTTGTGAGCAACCTAAGTTTGAATGCTCTCACCATTTTTTGAGAAACCTAAGCCACACTCTCACCATTTTACAAGCTTGAACCATTTAATGTATCATCATTCTTGATTGAGTTGTGACACTCCAAAATAATTCCAAAAACATTTGTAAAAATTGTTAGAAAAGATAAAAAAACATTGACCACTTCTTTTCCTTAAGGATTTTTGGAACCCTTACTAAGTTACAAGAAAATCACTTGTTATTTAGTTTCCCCATCCTTTTTGGCCTTTGTCTCTCATGCACTTACCATTTTGCAAGATTATTTCTATTCTTCTATCACATCCATTCTATTTTTTTTCCTCAATTATCACATTCTTCCCATTCCCTAAGAGAACTACATTTGGATTTATGTTTTTAATTGGATATTACATCCATGAAACTATGTAGACAGCATCCACTTGCCTAGTGCATATGGAGATAGCTTAGCCACCCCCTTCCTTTTCTTCTATTCCCCCATTTAGTTCATTTGTTAAGTTGTCGCCTATTTTCTAGGGGAAATATTCATAGGATTTTTTTATTGCATTTTTTGTTTGTTTCTGCTTATTTTATTTGTTTGTTTGCTTGTTTGTTTGCTTTTAGTACTATTTCCTTGATTCAATTAATGTGTGTTCATTGGGTGATTCCTTGTCCACACTTACACTTGAATCCATCCCTATTCATATGTTTACATTATCATCATGGTTTTTATCATTAGTGCATTATTTTCTATTAAGTATTAGATTATGGGAGTTAGTCCTTATGCATATTTTGGCCAATTCTTTATGGTGTTCTATCATAACACCTACCATCACATGCTACACCAAACCTCAGCTTCAAGAAGTCTATTTAGCAATGGCAGTGGCTCTTCAGCATTGACATCATGATTCCACTCCCAATCATATCCCAAATAGAGTAATTAACCATGAAAGAATTTCAATCTTTATTAGTTCAAATGAGCATCTCCCTACTAGTATGTTTTTCCAATTCATCATTACCCTATGTGTCAAGTTGTCATCATCCTCGACCAAGTTTATCATGTTTTCCATAATTGGGGTCCAATGATTATAATCTCCTATGGGCAAATCATTGCACACCATCTCACCTACATTTCTCAATGATTATCACCACCTTTGGGCAAATCATTATGTTGTCACTACTTTAATTTTTCTTCTTGTATAGGGGTGTGTTATTATCTTGTTTATGTATCCTAATTAGGGTAGTTCCATCTTTTCAATGATTATAACTACCTTTGGGAAAATCATTATGTTATCATACCACATTACCACTATCGAGGTATAATGCTTATAACTGCCTTTGGGAAAACCATTATGCACCATCCCACTTTCACTCTTAATGATTTTGACTACTTTTTCAATATCATTGTGTTTTCACCCCATCATCTTTCCTTTCTTTAGTCCCCTCATTTTCTTTCTTTCTTTTTGACATACTATTTGCTGACCTCCTTGTGCTAACCATTCCCTTGAGGGGGTATCATACAGTTAGTTTATCATCATTGTAGTTGTAAGAATGTAGTACCTTTTAATTCTTTGAAATTTTTTTACTATGCTTATATCTTGAAACACCTTGCCAAACAATGGAAAACTGTAGACACCTAAAACTAGCCACTGATAACATCCAATTAGGCTTTTGGCTAGTTTTTACCCAAAACACACAATTTGGCCTAAAAATACTAAAACATGAAAAATGATGTGAAAACAAAATATTCAAGTGCCAATTTTAGCTAAGATATCCCTAAATAGGGCAATGCAATCTATGGGATAGCTAACTTTGACTAGTTCATTTCAAGTCAAAATACCAAATTTGCACCTGTGTGCTCTGGACTACTCTTTCCTTTCAAATATTTTGTAAAAGACTTGGGCCTTTTTTATTTGTTGTTGGAAAAATCCTAAATATGAATACAAATCCAATACATCTAATGTTGACTTCAAATTCCAATCCAATCAAATTTAAGACCAATAACAAGGCATTCTAATCAATTTGAGTAATTTGTGCATAAAGTGCTTAATCATGCTTAAGAGATAATTAACCCAAATCAAGGCATAATTAATAATTCCATGGAAACTTGTTGAATAATTATCTTTGGAAATGAATATTGAATATCTGCATCATCAAGTGACCTCATTTCTTGGAATGACATCCCTAGACCATAAATGCCAAAAATATCAAGATTCATGACCTCCATACCTGATTAATGCTCTCCATCATTCTCTCCATTCCTCTTAATTTCCCATTTTTCTAATGTCGTGATGAGGATAATTAAAAACTTAATTCCAAAAATTGAATTAATCCTCAACCACACATCTCAATCTTGAGATGGATGGTTGAGGTTGATTCTGATCAAATCCAAAAATCTATAAATAGGAGGCCTACCAACATCATTTCTAAGTTTAATTAGTGAAAATTTATAATGCAAGATTGGTTCCAAAAAGCTTCAAGTAACTAGTGTTATAATGATAAATTGATTCCAAGCCAAGACAAGCCATAAAGCCACAAAGGTGTCAACTAGAGATGGAGGTTACCAAGCTTCCATTGCCAAGGAATTAATGAGCACAAGTTGAGTAAGCCACTACTATAAAATAATTTTGAGAATCCAAGGAAGGTGAAGGAATTATTGTGTTTTCATTCCTTACTTTCTAGTTGTGATTTTCATTCGTGTTTGTTAACTAAGCTCTACTTAGTGTCTAGGCCTAGAGATGTTATGCTATTAGTGTGTTTATTTCATCTTGTTTTCATTTTGGAACTAACACCATATTAATCATCCTCTCTTGAGTCAAATTCCTATATCACACACGTGCCTTTATCCATGCATATATCTTTCATAAAATAGTTTATATGATATGTACATAATTTTTTTGATAACACATATATTTAAAGACTAGTATGATATGTTCATGTTGGTTGCTTATGATTTCATTTATACACTTCCTTAAGTGTCTTGCCTTGCTATTATCTTGATTGTTTGAAAATTTGAATATGATCCATTATTTATGATCCATGTGCCTTTGTTTTCCTCTTTAAAATTCTAATATGTCATTGCTTTTTATATGTTAACATTTAAATATGTCATTTATTACTTTGTGGACATTTGACTAAGTCTTATTCCTTTGATTGTGCAACATTTGAACATGCGCCTTATTTTCGGTCTCCTTGGACATTTATATCTTGATTTGATTTATGAGTAATCTTATGTGTATTTTTGACTGATTTTTGATATTGTATTTTTACTATCTATAGGTTGCCATGATCTACATCATACATTTTAGGACATGTTGTGATCACATTCTTCATGCTTCAATGACATATCTACTTAGACATGTTCTCTCTATATGTTACATGATACATTCAAATTTTACATGGTTATATTATAATTTTTAGGTAAGGTAACTACCAATTTATACTTCCCCTACCCTCAAAAGGGGGATCATATTAGTGGGGGCATGTGATAGAGACATGAATTCCAAATTAATTCATAGGTTTAGCTTTTAGTGAGGACATATTTTGGAAACATGTTCTCCACACTTATTTAGTATTAAACATACCCATATTATACTAGGGGAATGTTTTAGAAACTTGTCCTCCACATTGGAAATTTCACCAATTTTCAATTTTAGATTCAGTGGGGGCATGTTTTGGAAACATGTTCTCCACACTTACATTGGTTCTCAAAATAAAATTGTAGTGGGGGCATGCTTTGGAAACATGTTCTCCACACTTACACCAGTTCTTAGATTTAGATTATAGTAGGGGAATATTATGGAAACATTTTATCCACATTATAACTTATTTTATTTTTTTATATTTATCCATATATAGTGGGGGCATGTTTTAGAATCATGTTATCCACACTTACACATTTTTGAATTGGTCAAATTGCACAATTATATGATTCAAATACACATTTGTGGAAAAATTATGTATATTAGTACCATTGTTATATAAAATTTCAACATGGGACATATATAAGGTTAATATTACATGAAATGTGTTCCTAATATTGTAAAATCAAATAAATTTTAGATTTTAAAGTTTTTTAGGGATTATCATCACCCACTAGGTTGGAATTTTATAGACTATATTGAGTTAATATATTGTATTAGTTGGTTAAAATTTTGGTATGGTTGAGTTTTTGAAGAAAAATAATAAAAAGTGAGGGGGTTAATTAGTTTTCAAACTCTTATTTAAATCCCATATACCATTCATTAATCAATCAAACAAATCTAGAGATATAGCAAGGACTAATCAATTATTCTTATGAGTATGAAGTAGGAACATAAAACATGAACACAATATATATGTGGTAAATCCTCATGGGGAATAAAAACCACTAAAACATATATTATACTATAGTATTATAGGAAATAAATAAAAAATTTAGTGAGGCACCAACCCTATAAGGAGCACCAACTCAACTAGTCCTTTAACAAGCACCAACTTACAGGGAAGCACTGACCCCCTAGATAAATAAGAACCAAATCAATTATATTAAACCTATAATCACATTTGGACACATTTTTCTCACTCAAATTAATATTACCACCTTATTTTTCTCTTCTCACTCTTTTATCTCTCGTAAACAACCTATTAGGTCTTCTTGCTTAACTAACCCTTTCCTTAGTAGAACTAGGTCATATTATCTTGATTTTTACCTATAGAGACATATTTATATATTAATAAAATATTAAACACACATATTTTATGGTCTCTAATCCCTCAACCTTTTCCAAACCTCTATATCCTTTGATCATGTCCTTAATATTTTAACTAGTCAAATTAGGCCTATTATACCTTCTATTTATACCTGACTCTTGCTCTCTCCTATCTTGGTCAGACAAGAAACTCTACATAATTGTATAAAATTTATAATATATCAAAAAAATATTTAAAAAGTGAAACAACCGCTACATAGGTCTGTCATTACCCCTAAGGGCCAAAACCACCATTAGGCCTAATAGAGACCTAATGCGATTAGTCCTTCTCAAAGCACACATTTCACTTTGGTCATTTTAGAACACATTGAGACTAAAAAAATGGGTGAAAAACTTAATACATGATTCAATTATACCCCTTATAATCTAATATTAGGTCCCCAACAACATTTATCTCATTTGATTCTTTGAACCACATAATTAGGTCTACTCACAATAAGGATCACTGCTAGAAAGTCTATCTTACAAATATGAAGAATACACTCAAAATTTACACATAAAAAAATAAAAAAATCACATGCATATAACCTACATGATGTAAATATCATCATAATGTTCATTGGATTTCAAAAAATAGGTTAGAATACATCAAACCAACCATTTTCATATTCTTACTCAGAACTGTACACAAGTTTCAAAAACCAATCAAGAACCTTTGACATTTCACACCTTCATAAGTATTTATAATGAATAAAAATAAATAAAAAATAAAATATGAGACATATATAAGAACTTAATGTGCATTTAATTATTCAAATCTATGAAAAAATACTCAGGGTCATCATTCTCAGTCACACAAAAAACTACCTGTAGTTCCAAAAACATAGTCATTAAAATAAAGACTTAGAAAACTTGTGTGAACATTTTATGAATCTTCCAATGGGTTTAGATGATCATTCAGTCCTTATAACATATATATATATATATATATATATATATATATATATATATATATATATATATAATCAAAAATTTATTCTCAAAGTGACCTATTTAACATAGTTTGGTCTATGTAGGGTGAAGACATGAGATTGGTCTGTAAGACCAATATTGATATTAAAAAATTTAATATATATATTATATATATATATTAAATTTTTTAATATCAATATTGGTCTTACAGACCAATCTCATGTCTTCACCCTACATAGACCAAACTATGTTAAATAGGTCACTTTGAGAATAAATTTTTTCTTGTATATGAGAATCATATATATATATATATATATATATATATATATATATATATATATATATATATATATATATATATTACATTGTTTAATATCAATATTGGTCTTATAGACCAATCTCATGTCTTCACCCTACATAGACCAAACTATGTTAAATAGGTCACTTTGAGAATAAATTTTTGCTTGTATATGAGAATCACCAAAAATTATATTCAAGGGGAAAAGGTTATATAGGTATTCAAAAATTAACCCATGAATTTATATCCATCCATAATCCACTATAACCCTTCCCTATTATCATTCTCACTTTTGCCTAGTTTTCTCATTGTCTTCTTCATTAGGCCTATTTAGTGATAGGTCAACTTCCATGACTAGTTTAGCATATTTAAGGTCTAAAACCTGATTATAAACTTACATGATAATAAAATATAAGTCTCAAAAATCATCCTAAAATAATTTTCATAATTTTACCTAGTCAACCTTACCTGTTACTATTGGCCTTTTTGGCCCACATACCAAGCTTGTGCCTAGATGACAAGCTGGGTAGAGTTTTGAAACTTTGAAGGTCAAACCATAGTTTCATGAACAAGTCTAGAAGAACCTATAAGCTAAGAAAATATAATAAAAAAACTCATTTTGGTCTAAGTCTCTAATTTAATTATTTTATGACTTTCATTTCACCAAGTGTTCTTTCTTTTGGGTTAATTGTTGAATTCTTTCAAACAAATTATCTGAGATAATGTCCAAAGAAAAAGACAAAGACCTTTTCTTTCAGGAAAATTTTCTTGAAGGATAAATATTCAATGAAATGGTCATTTTTATAATTATATAAGGAATTATTTTACAACAAAGTGTCCTATACACTTATTTTGAAGGGTATTTTTCTTGGGAAAGTGAACCAACAAAAGTTTCAAAAGATATCTTTTGTGAGAAAGTGGACCTTTGAAAAAATCCCAAAGGATATATTTTTAATAATGTGTACTATGAAATTTTATTGAAGGATATTTTCTTTGGGAAATGGTCCAATTCAAGGTTTTGAAGGGCATTTTCTATGGCAAAGTGTCCTATGCACTTTCTATAAAGGATGTATTTCTACAGTAAGGTGGACCAATTCAAAGTTTTGAAGGGCACTTTTCAAAGGGAAAGGGACTAAGACATGAATTATTGTGGAATTTTTGTCTATAATAATTATTCAAGGAAAGGATAAGGAAAATGATTTCCTTTATAAAAATTGTTCCACATAAATCTTGAAATAATTGTCAAGCAAAAGGCCGAAAGGAAATAGTCATTTGATTTTAAAAGGTCCTAGGTAGCCCTGCAAACCTCAAATTCGAGCCCCTTCAACTAGACATTTGGATTTGTAAATCCAAGTTTGTTCGTACTAACATCAAGATAGATATTAAGAAAAAATATATCTAGGTTTAAATTTCATGGCCCATAAAATGTCTATCATGATCTATAGAACATCAAATTATAGTTAGTGGTATGTCAACTTTAAAGATAGAGCAAGACAAATCCTATTGAGCTTAAATTTGATGATCACATGACCATAAATTATGTTCATGTAATTATCATTTGATAGGAGTGAGGACATCAATTTTAGGATCATGTACTAGTCATTGGGTTTCAAATGGTGGGTCCCATCAAATCAATGGTTGTCATTTAATCAAGCATCCAAATATAATGACATGTAAGTAGGTCAAGGAGTCAGTCAATCTCAAGAGTAAAGACACTATGGAAAATAATCAAAAGTGTGTGTTTATTAGTATAATATCAATGGATCATGGGAATATATGCACAGGTAAATATAATGGTGTGAGATGAGTCTAGGATCTAGTAATTTGAGCTAGTTCTTGATGACCAATCAAACAAAGGGTAGCCAGGTGACTTAGATAGAATTTGAAAGGTTAGTTTTTGACCAAGGTAAGAAAAAATCATGGATTTAAGCTTGATCATGATTTATTTTGAGTCAAGAGTAGATATTTTGGGATTAGATGGTGTCATTGGGAGCATGTAGATGTAGAGACATATACCTCTATGGCCTTCGCCAAATCTAGTTACATGAAAATCACCTTTCTTCCCACTTGGGCATGCATCGACAAACTAGTTCAAGATAGTTCCATGTTAGGAAAAAGTGAAAGTGACTTGATTTAACTATTGTAGCTACCATGGAGCATCATAGAGAAGATATCATAATGATGCAATGGATTGGGTTGACCTAGATCAATCAAATGGTTTGAATGAGCATATTGGTAAAGGCAATTGTAATAGCTTTTCAAATGGGTTTGAACTAGTTTGATTCCATTTTAGAGCACAAAAATCCCCTCTCCCTTTCTTCTCTTATTATATAAATATAGCCTTTAATCTACTATTTTGGATCCCTCACACTAATATGAATAGACTCTACCAGAATTGTATTCAACACCCCTTGGAGTAGTGAATAAAGTATTTTACAATCATTTTTCGAATCTATATTTAGCATTCTATGTTTGTTTAATATGTGACTATGAATGTTATCTTCCTTTTGTATGTTCAAACTCAACCTAAATTCTATAAATATTCTTTATATGTCATATAGTATGTCTCAACATTGATATCTCAAAGATATAGTGAATAACTGAACTTAAGTGTCTTTAACTAGACCTTATTTTCATCACTCCCTAGTCTAGGTGTATCAAAAAAACCTATATACAAAATATTATTACATATATTCATATTAAGCATTGCATTATTTTCTTTCATATTTCATTTGTGTGTTAAATAGTCCAAGCTTATGAGTGGGTTTGATATATTCTTGGTGCATCACCACATGTTAGAATAGTTTTTATTTTATGTAATCTCTTAAATCTTTTCACCCCAACCAGTTTTAGGTTTTAGAATTAGAGGTCAAAATTTTAAAAATCCAAAGAGCTAACCTCATAAAAAATCCTAGAATTTTGGTTTAGATATAGGCAACCCACAACCTTAGACCATTCCCATGTTAGTCCAAGTATGGGTCAGACTTTAACAAACCTGACCCCTATTAGGGTGCTATATAGATAGAAAATATTTATGGAATGCCTAGTGGGACCACTAATCTTGAATATATAAGCATACTAGTAAGTTTTAGATTTTCATTTCTAGGCTTGCATAATATTTTATGCCCCCTTAGGTTATCACAAGATCTTCCACAAAAGGGAAGGGGTCAAATATGTCTAAGCTACCTTTACAATCAACAAAGAAAAAGAAGGCCCCTCAACCAAAGCCTACACCTACCCCTATTATTCCCCCTATTATTTATATAAATCCTCTTATTCAAGCCATTATTTTTTAGCCAAACACTGCTATAAACCCCATACCTTAAATGGCCATTCCTAGGAAGCAAGCCTTTGTCTCTTTCAATGGTGGCATCCTTCTAAATCTCACCCAATGGGATGATATTTCAGTCTCCAATTTAAAGGATCTTACCTATTATAGAGGATAAAATCTAGTTACTCTTGTAGAAAATATTTATTATATTGATAACCTTTGTTTAGTGCATCATATAACTCAAGAAAATGTGGAAATGAGTTTGTTAGTAACCTCTCTCAAAGGGAAAACACTCCAGTGGAATAGAGGTTTTCCCCCTACATTAATCAATAGCTAGGATGAGTTTGGAGAGGTCCTATACAATAACTTTGAAGATAAGAGTGATTATATTTCACTTGTGTAATAACTCACAATAATCAAGAGATTCCCTAATGAGTTCATGGTGGATTTCAACTACAAATTTCATAAGACTTGGGATATAATTCCTATGGTAATCAAGCCCATGCACAACTACTATTTTCTATACTATTTGAAGGCTCTCAACTTAGATGTAGATGTAATGATTCAATCCATAGGAGGGAATACCCTACTTGGAGCTTTAGAAGTAGAGATTAGTGCTGAAAATTGCCTCATATAAGTAGCCAAATTGGCTCTAAGGCCATCAATGCCTCTCTTTCTACAAATATGTCCTTCTACTCCAACTATCGCTCTATTTCTAGAATAAATAGATTTTTATTGAATAGAAGGTGGGAAAGTTGATAGACTAGGGAAGATAGAGATTTTCCTTAAGCCTAAAACAAAAAGTTGGTTCTAATGGAGAGGCAACAAGCTCCACCATACAACCCATACCAGAATAATAATAAATTTTTTTAGCACAATAGGCCACCCTATCAAACCAATTAGCAAGGACAAGGGCATAATCCTTAGTTAAAAAACTATAATCCCAATGTTCTAATTAATTTTAGAACTATTGTGCCAACTCAGAACAACTATGCCCAAGAAGGTTCATGGTAGTCAAAAAGATAGTCCAATGAGATGGTAATGGCCACTACTAGGACTATGTATCAAGACCTTGATTGGTAACATGCTCCTTTATTTTAGAGTCATGACATGATTTATCCTCCACCACAAGCCCCCAAAGAAAGTTAAGATAAAATTCCTACCATGTCACAATCAGAAGCTTAGAGCCAACAACAAGGGAGCATGAGTAGAGCACCTACTGATACCACATGCATGAATTTCCAAGAAGGGGAATATGTGTTCGAGCATGTAGCAGCCAATATGGGACAAGCCTAAAGGATAAATGAATGAGTTGTAGATTAGACAACAGATAAAAAAAGGATATTTTAGAATAACTTGGGGTAACTTAAGACTTTTGCTTCACCTTTTTAGACTAGTTAGCAACCCACTCCTTTAGATACAACTATTAAAGCTCTTAAAAATCAACAAGTGCCCCAATCCTATGGATAGTAGCAAAGGTCCCCTTTCATTTCTCATGTTACTCAAATGTTGAGTGATGCCTCAAACTCAAAAGGGAAGTCCAAAGGTACTATTATTCCTTTTAGTAATGTGGATCATTTAAAAAATGCTAATGTAACTATGTCCATGTATGATGCTCTATCAATCTTGTTGACCAAATTTGACCCTGTAGGTCAAATTGGGACCCCTATAGGTAAAAAATTGATTTTTTAGGTGTTTAGGGGTCTAATATATTATGTATAAATGTGAATTATAGGTTAATTTATGTCATTTAAAATTATACTGGCCTTGGTCCTTAGTCTTTTTAATCCTTTTAGTCTTATGAGTCATTTTGAGGTCAAAAAGGGGAATTTAATGAATTATACAGATTTATTTGGAAGTGTGAAGGTTCCAAAAGGTTATGTCACATCCAATGTGTCCTCATTTGTCTTAATCAATTATTGGTAATTGAAAGTGGTAGGTGCTTCAGAAGAAAGAACAATTTTCTTGAGAAAAGAGAAGAGTTTGGCACTTGTATGACCCATGGAGAAGTGTGCCACATGGGAAAAGGTCATGTAATTACTCTTCAACTTCCTCAGATCAATATTAATTATTGACATGATTTTAAAGTTATAAAAAATTCCCAAAACCATTCTACTCCTTTTCCACCCTTCTAGGCACATAAAACCAATCTTTAGATTTGTACTTGGTATAGCTAGCAGGGGAAGTTTTAGACCAAATGCCTTAGGGAGGTGAAATTAAACTTAGAGAGATTAATTTTCATAAAAAAAATTTTAAATATTGTGGCATGTGATTTATGAATCATCTTCATCAAGTTAACTATGTTTTTCTACTTGTAAATCTGTGTACCCTATGGGTTTTACCTTGGTTTGGATAAGTCTATACACCAGTTGTTGTAGTTGATTCTAGATGATGTTGGATTCCTTTTATAATTTTCCCTATTATTTGTTTCAATTTTCATTATGTTTTTATGATCAAATTAACTTAGGTTGAAAGAGGAATCACTTTTTATGTAATAGGTAATTTTTCACCATGTTTAAGATTTTCATGCTTTGTCAATGGCTCCAAGGAGTTATGATAGGTTCTTTATTATTATTAAAATGTTATTTTGATATCATGTCCTTTTATTCTCATTATCCAAGTATCATTCCATGAATTTTAGTCATAAAGAACCATGCAACCAATTCATTGTAGGATTATCATGCATAACTAACTTGGTGAGCTGAGTTAGGGCCTTCAACACATCCATGGGGGTCATGAATATGGTATTGAAAGGTTTAAAACATTATCATAGTAGGGATAATAAATAAAATATTTTCATTTGTTATAGGAAGGACTGTGATAGCCAACACAGTCACTCACATAATTCTACCATTAACATACTCATCTATAGGTGCTTAGAAGAGAATCGCATGTTAAATATGATGTGTTGACACTTTTTAAAGATAATTAGAGTGTGAGGAGTCCATTTTAAATCATTTAAATAGGTTACTACTAATTTAGAGACTATATTCCATGCTCACTACCAAAATCCACATCTTACTGCATGCACACTAGAATATGCACCTATAGGTGGTGCTGATAGAGAGCTAAGGACCCTTTTCGAGTGTTGATCACGTGAGGAAGCACTCCTTTAAGTACTCATGTGTTTAGTAATCATATCAAACTAATTTTAAATGATGGGTTTCTAAGATAACTAGGAGAGACCTTTTGAGGATGATGACTATGGATTTCATGTCTTTGATCCCAAAAATGAGGAAATAAAGATTCCAACACTTTTGTAGACATATTACAGCAAGATTTCCAATTGTTTTTATGCATAATTTTGTGTTTATTTTGAATTTACCATATGGGATAAGCACCTTGAAAAATTTTAAGGTCAAAATATGAGTGGAGGTCAATTGTTATAAGGCCCAAAAGATGCCCTTGAACCACTGTTTACAAGCAGTTGTATCTACAAGTCTTGAAGATACAAAGTGGCCTTAACATCTCAAAATACTAATAAGGTATTTTATCATGTTTTGAGTGGATTTTTTATTTAAAGGGTGTATCAATTAATATTAATATCATCAATATGATTTGGAGATGTAGTGTTTTAAGTTTCATGTACACCTACAGGTGTACCTTCAAAATAAATATGCACCTACAACCAACCTAAGGTACATATTTAAAAAAAGAGTTATCTCTTGTGAAATAGAGAATTATTTGAGACTTGTTGAACATGAATACCAAAAATAGAGGTTGATATGTATTTTTTATCATCCAAACACCTTTAGGTGTCCACTCAATGTGAAAATGTGCACTTATAGCCACTATGATGATTGTGAAAAATAGTGAACAAAGAAGTAGTGTGTTTGAGTGTGAGAATAGAATGAGTATGAGAAAAATTAATCCAAACACATAAAAAATATCTTATAAGGTGGTAAGATAAAATATTCACTATAACCAAATCTTAATCCATGAAAATAACATAAAAAGGGTTCTTCTCAAGAAAAAGTTACAATCAACTATAACTAAGCAGATAGTGAGTAGAATATGGTGTCTAAGTGATGTTTGAACCTACACAAGGTGAAGGGATAGGCACAAAAAAATATTAAATTACCTAAGGGATTAATTTAATCTCAATCAATGTTTTTCCAAGTTCCAACATGTATGATGACCTATAGGTGAGCTTTGTTCTAGAACAAAACACAGATAGTTAAAACTTAGTTTTGATGGAGTAAAGAGTACCAAGGGTATATTATAAGTTATAATGATAAATAGGTTTAAAAAATCTCAAAAATGGTGTTTATTCCTTTAAATTTTTCTCTCCAATGAAAACCATACATAATAAATACTCTAACCATGCATTACATAGTCCTCATGAGGAAGAATGCACATAATCTTCTTTATAAGGGTCTATTTTAGGTTTTAGAGAAGTTTGAAGATCTAATTACTTGATCTAAAATTTAATTTTTGTATGGGAGGTCCTTAATATCTATATAATATCATAAAATGATCAATATTGTATGAATAAATAGGGGAGTGTCTTCTATTTTATCTCAGATAGAGGGCACTTCCTTTGTGTATGAAACCTATAATTTTAGAAAGGGGTGATAAAAGGATGACCTATGAGCTAAGTAAACATTGATAAGTGTTGTGTGAAGTTGGATATAACCTAGTAAAATATGGATAAAATCTCATATAAGTATAGAACCGAGTAGGATGATGTAAAACACAAAGGTTGCAGACAGGCTTAATGAGCATGGTGAGGCCAAGAGCCCAAATGAAAGGTCAGATTCATTTATAATATTAAATAAGTAATAAAATGGATTGAAACATGTTACTAGGGTGGAATTAGGTGTTCTAAAGCCTCAAAATTTAAGGGGAAGCCATCAAATTCCATTTTTGAGATAAAATCCAACTCCAACATGTTAAACAAGGTTTAGGCCAAGGCCAAATGGGGGGTCATTCACAATTATAGCATGATATGATAATTTAAATCGGTTGAATCATGAATACAGGGCTAAAATATAGGTTATAAATCTTTTTAAAGGTAGATAAACTACAAGGAAACCATTTTTGGCCCAAAAGCAACATCAGTCTTGTGTAAAATGTAAAAACAAGCTCGATAAGAGAGGTTCAAATGCTCACATATTTCATGAGGCCTTTAATGGAAGACATAAGAGTTTTGGGAGGTTATTATGGGTGTTACATAACATGTTTTTGGAATTTTTTTTCAATTCCAACATTAGATATTTTATGAACAAAGATTAAAACGGAAAACTTCTTAAAACCCTTACTAGTGACCAATTTTGAGAAATAGAGTAATATATCTGCCATAATGGACCATTTTTACCATAATTAAGACTGAAAATTTTATAGGACTCTCTCAATATCCTCCTCCTGATTTTAGACTATACAAAATTGTATGAATAGAGTACAAAATAGGGTTTTCTTGACCCTTTTATGTGTTTTTAAGGTTAAATAAGGTTTTAAGAGGTTTAAATAACATGGAGGGAAATATTATGACTTAATATAACTACCAATGTCAATTTTATTCCTTGAAAAAACTTCTAAGTACGCCAATCAACTACTTCATCTTAGCTAGTCAAAACTAGCATAGTGTACAAGCTAGTGAGAAGGGTGGAAAAATTCAAGTGAGCTTATTTCAAGGTGTCCATAATTATTATAAGGACATGGAGGGTATTTAAAATTTTCATACAATCCATCCCACTAATTTTCATGGAAAATTGATGCCCTTTTGGAGGCCAAGTGTAGAGGGTGCATGAAAGAAGAGTTATTTGGATTACAAATGATGATGGCTCACTCCTAGATGATTCTAGATGAGAAGGATTATAAAAAATTCATAGAGAGGCATGTATAAAATCCTTACCCTTCATTCCAATCATATAAATCTCCCTAATAAGTTTTGGGACATTCAAACAGGGGTAATCATGAAGGCAATTTTTTGAGTCTGAATAAGGAATTTTATTCCACTTTGCAAGAGTTTCATGCCTTGTATGGACACTTGTGCTTCATAAACTTGCATGGTTAATCCCACATCCTATTATCATGCAAAATTAATTTATTCTCTTATCTTGATAGAAATTTTTTTTACCCTTGCACTTCTCGCTTCTCCTCTCTCTCTCAAGTTCTATAAGAACTAGCCATTTTGTCTATTGTAACTCATGCTCCACTTGAGTATGGCAAAGCCATTCTAATTTTCATACCATTAGATAAATAATACTACTATTTTTTTTTACCTATTCATGAATTTTCATAATTTTTTCTACTTTAATGTTGGATCTTACTTAGTGAAGACTATGGATTCCTTAGCCTGTTGTCTCATTCTTTCATCCTATTTGTAGTTGGAAAGCTTCTCTTTATAGGGCATGTGAAGTGTTCTAGGAAATGTCAGGGATTAATTGATTTAGTATATTCAATAGTGTCATTCAAGGCCTCTTTTCTATTACTCCTATCTTTTCACACTCATCCATAACCTCATAATTTAACATTGATGTGAAAAGATGCAAATTAAAGGAGTGCATGTTTGGTTAGTCTTTTACTCTCATGTGTAACATGATATGAGTTAGAAGTCATCATATTATTTGGTGTATCACCTCCCTTAAAATAGTTTTATTTTATTTATCTCTCTCCCTTCCCCCCTGCTTAATTTTTAGGTGTAGTTGTAATCCAAAGTGGTATATCAAGGGAGATAGCCCTATCTATAGATTCACCTCATCCTCAAGCTACCCACAAGCCTAGAGGTGTTTCAATTATGCCACTTGGATGAGGACAACTTATAAATCTCATCCAAGGGTGAAAATAAAAGTGAAAATAGTTATTTGGCATGATCAGTGGGATTCTTGGTTCAAGAAGTTGAAAGATTTTTGGTGTTGTCTTTCAGCAATAAGCCTTTGGAGGCATCTATCAAAGTATCAATGGTGACTCCAAATTTACATCAGCTAGTTAAGTAAACCAGATATTAATTTTGAATATTTTTGATAACCATTCCTTATGTTTTTGCTTCCTAATGAATTTTCATGGCTAACTTTTGTGTTGAGTTCTATTTTACATAATTTGGTGAGACATTTCAAGCTTGTGTCATTCCCTATCAACAAGAGCAAGTTTTGATCCATAAAATTAAGCAATAATACACTTAAATATTTTAATTTTGATTTAAAACATTAATTTATGGAATAATTTAAAATTTTGACTTAAAAATTATCAATTTAATAATAAGAATTCAATAAATTCTCAAAAACACAACACATAATTTGATAATGGAGTTCATCATGAAGGCCTACATCTCTAAGTCCTATATCAACTGATGTATAAGGAAAAATGCTTGAAATAATACTTACAAACATATCCAAAATGAAAATTTAACAACTAGAAAGTTTTTCTTTGGGAAAAAATAATATAAGTCCCTTTTTGGACTTTTTCCCAATTCTTCCTCTGGCACTCTCTGCAACTTGTACAAGCTTTCTAGTTAAAGCCTTTAATAATGGCTACTAAGATTTTCTAAATTGAATTAAAAATAAAAATTTTAATTCTTTATTTATCATTTAAGCTCATATCCCTCATGGTTGGGCCTTATCCGCTTTACCCAATAGGTGTAGGGTTTGAATCCCATGCTCATTATTTTTGGTGGGCATGTTAATCTTATATCCCACATTTGGGAAGTGTGGGGGGGCGGGGGGGGGGGGGAACATAATGGTTCAAATACCATAAAATTTGTGGTATAACATGCCAAATGGTTGGCATTAAAATGTATTTTGATGGCATGTGGATTTGGTGTGGATATTTGGACATGGCATGTGGTGGCATGTTGATTATTTTGTGGGTTTATGGATGTGGAGAGGTTTCACATGGATGTTTAGGTATGAAACATGGCAAGGATGTTTGTGGAACATAGAATGTAGAGTTACATGGAAATTATGTGGTGAGGTGGATATCTTATGTGTAAATGGTATGGTTATTTAGTTTGCTTAGAACATTCAAGAAATAATATAAAATTGAAACATGGTAAAACAAATTAGTTGCAAGCCACGTGGTGGTTTGATGACCCACCACATAGTCCAATCTCCACTCACCACTTTTCATCCACTCACCAATTATTTATCACTCACCACTTGTCGATGTCCAATTGAATGTTCTATCCAAACCCAATTTTTTTACTTGTCCTATTTAATCTTTGACACATGATATTTTATGCATATGGGCTCTATTTTGTGAACCATGAGATGTACTAGAAAGCTCTCAATGAACTCTTCACTATGAAAATGATCAAATTGAAATTTGACATCATTTTTAGAGTGAATATGGATCCTCATAAATCAATCCTCCTCATTGAGAAGGGTTTTTATCCTTAAAAAGTTAGTACGAGACCTGGTACTTAATATGAGGATCTTTTCATAGCTTTGGCTCTTGGCTCTAGCTCAGATGATCTCTTGAATGTTAGTTGGTTTTAGGTTTTTAGATATGATTCTATTAAAATGTCACCTAGTGCTATAAGAATCACCATTTTATAATTATCCTCATAGGGTTTTACATATCAACACAATTTATAAATGTTGCCCTTCTTGGGTCTTTACAAACACTATAATGATTACAAACATTTCCCATACTTGGGTCTTACGCATTTATAAATAATTCCTATATTTAATTCTTACAAGAAAATATGTATTCATGTTTTCACACTCTAAAACATACATATTAAAATTTGCAACCTATCTTCCAAGTTGTTCTTGATGGTTCTCATGATGACATCTTTCTGTTGTCCTATAGTGTTCATATTTACAACATTCATGAGTATAAAAACACTGAAGGCATTGTTTACATGTAATGGTTACTACCTATGTGCTCACATGAGATATTATATCCCATCTTTTACAATGTTATATTAATTTTCCTTCTTGGAGTAAGTTGCCTTTCTTAGAGATAAATATGGTTTTCCTATGATAATGACACTAAACTATAGTGGAACCACATCTAACTCAACTTCATCTAAAAAGTTGGTGGTAATTGCAAAACCTAGTTTACATGTTTTATTTACATGTACATTATTACCATCATCTATCTTATCCAAAGAATAGGGTTGTAAATGTGGCTTAGTTACCAAACCTAGAGTTTCTACGACATCTTCTAAGCTCAAATTATTTTGATAATTTTATCCAAGATAGCATCTATCATAGAATGCTTAACAATTATTCTTTTAAATAAATTTTTCTTACCTTTCTAGGGTGACAAACTTTAAATGATCAGCTTCTCATTAACTATCATCTCCTCCACTGATGTTATTTCATGTTTTGATTGATGAGACTCTGTCTGACAACGCTCTATCTTTTTCTTGATTAAAGATGCAGTTACAACCTTTGAATTAGGTTATTTCTGATTTTGATTATCTTATTTTAGTATTTTCCCCTTAACATTGAAGTAAAAACCCAACTTCATGTCTTCTTTAGGTAATTTTGTTTTGATAGTTTTCTTCTTGACATGTCTCTTAAGCATATTTCTAGGGCTTTCTAAAGAATAATTATAAGATATATTTGAGTATTTCTTCTTTCCATACCTCAATTAGTCATATGAAGATGTCTCATTAGATTTGACTACTTCATCTTTTGAGTATGTTTCCTTCAACTTTTTAGGGTGTTATGACTTATTGCTTGAGTAATCCTTTAACTTAGCTTCTTGGGATATTTTTCCTTTACCTCCATATCCTAATACTTCATGGAGTGGTCTCTTTACCACTTGGATAAACTAGACAATTCCTTAACCATTAATTCTAATGACTTTTCATTTGAATCCCATTTTAGCTAACAACTTAGAACCTATTCCCTTTGTGTGATTTTCAAATGTATTAACACATGAACTTGATGAATGTTTAGGGTTAGTACATTTAATATCCCTAACATTGTCAATATATTTAGAAGAGTTGTTTTCATTATTTTCATCTTTAGTATGTACATTAGAAGATACATTGATAATTGGAGCATTATTTTCATTTTTTCTTTCAACACCATTTTCATTGATAGGACTAGTAGGAATATATGAATTAGAGGAATCACTGCTACGATGAGAATGTACCTTTATTGTTTGACTTGTCTCAAACTAAATCTCATAAGTATGATTGGTCATCAGTTGTATTCCTTCTTCTGATGTAGTGTTTCTAGTATGTCAAGATGTGAGATAAGAATGACCCAATTTTATCTCCTTAACTTCTCTTGGAACTGTATCAAGAGCTACTTGATCAAATAATATCCCTCTGATACCCAAATGTAGGTTTTCATAATGAGTTACATGTCCATGTCCTATGTTATCAGCTCCTCTAAATGTCTTAGTGTGGGGTAATGGAAGAGTCCTTAGTTTCAAACATTGTGAAAGACCTTCAGTAATATAAGTGGCTCCAAAACTCTAGTTAAAATAGATCTATATAAATTTCCCTTCAACAATAGTAGTGCAGTTCTAACTTTGAGTTTCCTCAAAGCGTAACATAATATCTGGCACTTCCATTGACAACAACTATCATATTAGAGACTCTAGAGTTTCTTGATGAGTTACTATTATTTGAATTGATTGAATACTACTAGACTCAGTTGGTATTTTTCCTCTTTCCTTGTTATACCTTATAAACCATAATGGAGCCTGATTAGGATGTAGGATCCAACATTGCTCAACAATATGACCCCACCAAGCACAATGTCCACAAGTCTCTGAATCTCTATGCATCCTCTTCTTATATTGATGTTCCTATTGTAGTTCTATTTGTAGTGCATCAATGCTCTATTGGAGCCTCTCAATTTATTGCTCATGTTGTTTCTCTACTGCTTGCCAACTTTTATCTTAGGTTTGTAGGTATTGCATTATCATAGTGATAATGATATTCAATAAAAAATAAATCTGAGATAGAATTGGATCCATTTTTATATAACAACTAATTTTAGCTAAAACAATAAAATCATAAATTCACTTACAAACTTAGGTCTAAGACCAAACAAGCAATATCAGAGCAATATCTACACAAAAGTTAGCCTGGCACACTAATTGCTTTGATACCAACCTGATCCATAAACTTAAAAAATAATATGTTTGTGTATTTTAATTTTTCTTTACAATATCAATTTATAAAATAATTTAAAATTTTAACTTACTAATTATCAATTTATCAAGAATAATTCAAGAAATTCTCAAAAACACAACACATAATTTGATAACGGAGTTCGAAACAAAGGCCTACATCTTTGGGTCTTATATTAGTCAATGTATAAGGAAAAATGCTTGAAAAAATAATTACAAACATATCCAAAATGAAAAGTGAACAAATAAAAAGTTGTTCCTTAGGAAAAAATAATATAAGTCCCTTTTTGGACTTTTCCCTAATTTTACCTTTGGCACTCTTTGCAACTCATACAAGCTTTCTAGCTAAAACCTTTAACAATGGTTGCTAAGATTTTTTGAATTAAATTAAAAATACAATGTTGAAAACTTTATATATATTTTAGGCTTATATCCCACACATTTTGGCCTTGTCCCTTTTAGCTAATAGGTGTAGGGTTTGAATTACATGCTCATTGTTTTTGGTGGGCATGTTAATCTTATATCCCACATTTGGGAAGTAGGGGGCACATAGTGGTTCAAATACAATAAAATTTGTGGTATAACATGCCAAATGGTTGGCATTAAAATTTATTTTGATGGCATGTGTGTTTGGAATAGATATTTGGACATGGCATGTGGTGGCATGTTGATTATTTCATGGGTTTGTGGATGTGGAGAGGTTTCACATGGATGTTTAGGCATGAAACATGGCAAGGATGTTGGTAGAACATAGAAAATAGGGTTACATGGAAAGTATGTGATGAGGTGGATATGTTACATGGAAATGGTATGGTTATCTAGTTTTTTTAGAACATTCAAGAAATAATATAAAATTAGATCATGTTAAAATAAATTGGTGGCAAGCCACGTGGTGACTTTAGGACCCACCATGTGGTCCAATCTCCACTTGCCATTTGCCATCCACTCACAAATTATCAACCACTCACCACTTATCAACATCCAAATAGATGTTCTATCCAAACCCAATTTTTTTACTTGCGCTATTTAATCTTTGACATGTGATATTTTTCACATATGAGCTCCATTTTGTGAACCATGAGATGCACCAAAAAGCTTTCGATGAGATCTTCACCATGACAATGACCAACCTAAAGTTTGAAATCTTATTTTTTGGAGTGAATATGGATCCTACCAAATCAATTTATTAATAAAACCTATCATGAAGTGTACTATCTTAAACATGAACTATATCAGTCCTATAGACAACCTTCTCAATGTCTTGTTCCTCCTAGTCAACCTAGCTACTTCTCAAATCAATCTATTTCCAGCTTTAAGAAAACTCTATTTAGTTATAAAAATTACATGTTGGATCTTGAAACAAAAAATAGATATAGTTTAGAGGTTCTTATTCATCTTATTCATAAGGTGAGGGATGCATTAGAGTTGGTCAAAAGAGAGTGGGCACCTATTGAGAGAGACAATTGACAAAGGCTCAAAAGTGAGATGCTAGATGTGAGTGGCCTAGTTTCATACATAGAGGATAGGCTAAGAATTAATGAAAGGTAGCCTCACCAAACCTATCAAATTTAATTTCCACTTCCATAAGGTTGTTATTAGTCCTATTTGACCCATACTCATGAACCTAATCAAGCTTATCAAAGTCTTCCTTTTCCCAATTAGTTGAAAGAGAAAGTTGAAATGAGAAACATTATTTTTTAAGCTAAATTTGATAAGAATATTGATTTGGACAATAAAAAAATGAACCATTCCATGTTATCAGTAAAGGAATTAGAATTCAAGCCCTCATTTCCCTCTCTTATTACATCCCCACCTCAAGAAAAGACCTCTAGATATGAGATTCCAAGTTAGAGACAAGTTTGAGAATCTAAGCCTAAGGAGATTCCAAGTTCCTTGAACACTCCATCCATTCCTCAAATTTAATCACCACCTCAAGAGAAGACTTATAATCCTAAAATCCTATTCTAGAGTAAGATAGTGGAATCATGGGGAAAGAAAGAGGATATAAGCATTATTAAGGAGTGTGAAGTTGAGAATGAAGTTGATACTTTGCAAGTCCCTCCTACCCTTCCTCAAGAAGCTTATTATGTTCCATGTTAGTCCTATTTTAGTCCTTATATTCATGATGATTCCTATGAACTTCAAGGAAGACTTTTCCAAGAGAACCTAGCCAAACAAATTGAAGAGTTCGAGTCAAGGATGAAATTGCTAAGTCAAGGTGTGATAGAAGGTTTAGACCCAAAAGAAGATCCTATGCCTAAATTAAACCCATATAACCTCCCTTAATTAGTGATAAATTTGAATTAGATGTGAATGAATTTATTTTCAAGTGGAAGGAAGATAACCAAGCTATCTTAGCCTAAGGTCTGCCTCCCCTTCCTCAAGAGCTCCCAAAAGAATCCCTAAGTTTGCATTCTCAATCTGATTTTGAGCCCTATGTTCCACCTCCACCAATTATTTCATGTTTTCCTCACCCAATCACCCTTTTCCTTGATATACCTATGGTATTGGATCCTAAAGAAGAGTATTTGGTTGAGGAAAATTTAGAACTTTTACTTGAAGAAAGTACAACTCCTTTGCACCCTCATTGGGTTAGGTCACTAAATTTCAAGATGCCTAGTCTTGGCATGAAAAAAAAGGAAGATATGGAAGATCTTTCATCCCTTGAGAAGTAATATTAGATTATGATAGCTGGGATATAACTTGAGATCCCTAAAAAGGTCCTGAGTGTTGAAAAAGAGGTGAGCCCTTGTGCTGAGTCTTCTTATTTGGTTGATAATGAAGAATGATTTTTTGTGTTGAAGAGGAAATCTTGGATGAAGTCCTTTTAGATTATAAGGAAGGGGATGAAGGAGATTATATTGTTTTTCCCCTTCATGATGTTGATCAAAAAGAGGATGAGGAGTTGTAGTAGTGGTTTGAAAACATTTGCAATGATTTTCAGTCTCTCAAGGGGTCTACTATTTCATTGGACCTGATTACAAATGATGATGAGAAAGATGACATTGTAAAACATGTCATAGAACATCAAGATAAAAGTTCACATCAGCCTTTTGAGGTCAAGACAAGTTTTTATTTGACTTAGTCTTCTAAGGAACAAGAAACCATTCCTCTTGAAGTCATGCTTACAAAGAAGATGCAATTTGATCATGAGATGAAGAGTGGGTAGCAATATCAAGTATGTGTACAATTCCAAGATGAATAATTTTACATTGGAGACCTATTTTAATATTCCACTTGATATCATAAAATTTTAGGTGCTAAGAAGTAGGTTTAATCTATCAAGTGTTCAATATGAAGAACAACAAGCTTGGCACCATGATTAATTTAATGAAGAAGAAGATACAAGAATCATTCCTTTTGATCTTGGAAAGGGAGGTATGCTTAGTTTTTAAGTTATATATAGTTTTTTGCTTCCTATTTTTCCTAAGTGATTGAGCACATGTGTGTATTTTTAGTGTGTTTTCTTTGCTTTGTGTGTGTCCTTTGTTTTGTGTGGTTGAGGTAATTAGTGGTCTCATCTTGATCAAAGCTTGTGGTCAAAGATCTCTTTTTTCATTTCATCTTCTATATGACTCCCTAAGACTAATGGACTAATAAGGCTATTGTTCTAGTTAGTATAGAAGGCATACTATCCCTATGAGTCACCAATTTGACCCTGTAAGTCAAATTGGGACCCCTATAGGTCAAAATTTTATTTTTTAAGTGTTTAGGGGTCTAATATATTATTTATAAATGTGTATTATAGGTTAATTAATTTTAATTTAATGTTATATTGGCCTTGATCCTTAGTATTTTTAATCATTTTAGTCCTAGGAGTCATTTTTAGGTCAAAAAATAGGTATTTCATGACTTATATGGATTTATTTGGAAGCGTGAAGGTTTCAAAAGGTAATGTAATCTCCCATGTGTCCTCATATGTCTTAATAAACTATTAGTAACTAAAATTTTTAGGTGCTTCAGAAGAAATAATAGTTTTCTTAAGAAAAGAGAAGAGTTTGGACTTGTATGACCCATGGGGAAGTGTGACACATGGGAAAATATCATGGAATAAATATTCACCTTATTTATATCCATATTAGTTCTTGAAACACTTTTAAATTTATAAAAAATGACTAAAACCATTCTACTCCTTTTCCACCCTTTCTAGGCACATAGAACCAATCTTCAAGTTTGTATTTGGTATAACTAGCAGGGGAAGTTTCAAATCAAACACCTTGGGGAGGTGAAATTGAACTCAAAGATATTAATTTTAATAAAAATATTTAAAAAAATGGTGGCCTGTGTTTTATGAACCATCCTCATGAAGTTGACTATGTTTTTCTTCTTATAAATATGTGTACCTTATGGGTTTTGCCTTGGTTTAGAGAAGTCCATACAAACCAATTATTGAGGTTCTTTCTAGATGATTTTGGATTCCTTATCTAATTATGCCTATTCTTGGTTTCAATTTTCATGATGTTTTGATGAACAAAGTAACTTAGGTTACAAAAGGAATCACTTTTTGTGTGACAAGTAGTTTTTCACCATGTTCAAGATTTTCATGCTTTGTAAATGTCTCTAAGGAATTGTTATAGGTTATTTATTATGTTTATAATGTTTTTTTGATCTCATGTCCTTTCAATCTCATTCTCCAAGCAACATTTCATGAGTTTCAATCACAAAGCACCATGCAGCCAATTGATTCCAGGATTGTCATGCACATCCAACTTGGTGAGTTGAGTTAGGGACTTCAACAGATCCATGGGGGTCATGAATATGGTATTGAAAGGTTTAAAAAATTATCATAGTAGTTATAATAAATAAAATACTTTAATTTTTTATAGGAATGATTGTGACAGTCAACACAATCACTCACATAATTTTGTGATTAACATACTCATCTACAGGTGCTTGGAAGAAAATATCATGTTGAAAAGGAGTGTTGACACTTGTTTCATATCCTTAGAGTGTGAGGAATCCATTTTAAATAATTTAAATAGGTTACCACTCATTGAGATAATATATTCCATGCTCACTACCTAAATCCACATCTTGTTGCTTGCATACTAGAATATGCACATATAGGTGGTGCTGACAGAGAGTTGAGGACCCTTTTGGAGTGTTTATCATGTGAGGAAGACATACTTGAAGTCTTGATGTGTTGATTAAATATGGAAAACTCATGTGTAATTATTTTTTTGTGAGAAAACTAGGAGAGACCTTTCAAGGATGATGATTATGGATTTCAAGCCTTTGATCCCAAAAATGAGGAAACAAAGATTCCAACACTTTTGTAGACATCTTGAAACAAGTTTGCTAATTTTTTTTATGCATAATTTTGTGTTAGTTTTAAATTTAACATATTGAAAAAACACCTTGAAAAATTTTAAGGTTAGAAGAAGAGTGGGGGGCAATTGTTAGAAGGCCCAAAAGATACCCTTGAACCACTATTTATAAGTAGTTATATATATAGGTCTTGAAGATACAAAGTGGTCTTCACATCTCAAAGTACTAATAAGGCATTTTATCATGTTTTGAGTGGATTTTTTATTTTAAGGGTGTATCAATGAATAATAATATCATCAATATGATGTGGAGATGTAGTATTTTAAGTTTCATGTACACCTATAGGTGTACCTTCACAAGAAATATGCACCTACAACCAACCTAAGATGCAAATTTAAATAAGTGTTATCTATTGTGAACTAGAGAATTATTTGAGCCTTGTTGAACATGAATACCAAAAATAAAGGTTTTATATGGATTTTTTATCATCCAAACACCTATAAGTGTCGACTCAATGTGAAAATGTGCACTTACAACCACTGTGATGACTGTGAAAAATAATGAACAAAGAAGTAGTGTGTTTGAGTGTGAGAATAGCATGAGTATGATATAAATGAATCTAAAAAACAAAAAAAGGATATTTTAAGGTGGTAAGAGAACATAATCACTATAACCAAATCCTAATCCATGAAAATAATACAAATAAGGGTCCTCAAGAAAAAGTCATAGTCAGTGGTAACTAAGCAGATAGTGAGCAAAATATGGTGTCTAAGTGATGTTTGAGCCTATAAATGGTGAAAGGATAGGACAAAATGAATATAAAATGAGATAAGGGATTAATATAATCTCAATAATTTTTTTTCCAAGTTTGAACATGCATGATGACCTACAAGTGAGCCCTGTTCTAGAACAAAACACAGTCATAGTTGAAACTCAGATTTGACTGAATAAGGAGTATCAAGGGTATATGGTAAGTTAGAATGATAAAGAAGTTTAAAACACATCCAACATGATGTTTATGAATTTAAAGTTTTCTATCCAATGAAAACCATGCACAATAAATACTCTAAGAATGCATTACATAGTCCTCATGAGGAAGCTTGCACACAATCTTCTTTATAAGGGCCTATTTTAGGTTTTAGAGAAGTTTAAAGATCTAACGACCTGATATAAAGATGTATTTTTGTGTGGGATGTCATTAAAACCTATATAATATCCTAAAATTATCAATATTTTTTGATGAAACATGAGAGTGCCCTCTATTTTGTCTCAGACAGAGGGCACTCCCTTTGTGTATGAAACCTACAATTTTGGAAAGGAGTGATAAAAGGATGACCTATGAGCTGATTAAACCTTGATAATATTTGTGTGAAGTTGTATATAACATATTAAAATATTTATAACACCTCATATGAGTATATAACCAAGAAGGATGATCTAAAACACAAAGCTTACAGATAGGCTTAATGAGCATGGTGAGGCCTAGAACCCAAATGAAAGGTCAAATTCATTTATAATCTTAAATAATAAATAAAATATATTAAAAAATGTTATTAGGGTGTAGTTATGTGTGTTAAATCCTCATAATTTTAGGGAAATCCATAAAAATCCATTTTTTGAGCTAAAAGCCAATTCAAGCATGTTAAACAAGGTTTAGGCCAAGGCCAAATGGGGGGGCGCATTGACAATTATAGAATGAGATGAGAATTTAAATGGATTTAATAATGTATATGAGGTTAAAATATAGGTGATAAAGCTTTTTTAAGGTAGAGAAACCACAAGGAATCCATTTTTGGCTGAAAAGCAACATTAGGCTTGTGTAAAAGGTGAAAACAAGCTCGATAGGAGAGGTTCAAATGCTCACATATTTAATGAGGCCTTTCAAGGAATAAAAATTAGTTTGGGGTGGTTATTATGGGTCTTAAAGAACAATTTTTTGGAATTTTTTGACAGTTCCAATGGTATATCTTTATGAACAAAGCTTGAGAAGGAAAAATGCCTAAACCCCTTACAAACCCTTGCTAGTGACTAGTTTGGAGAAATGGAGTTGGATATATACCCTAATGGAAAATTTTGGCCAAGATTATATTTTAAATTTCATAATACGCTCTCAAGATCCTCCCCATGCTTTTAGACTGTACAAAATTGTATAGATAGGGTACAAAATAGGGTTTTCTTGACCTTTTTATATGTTTTTTAGGTCAAAAAGGTTTCAAGAGGTGACAATTGCATGGAGGGAAATATTAGGACTCAATATAACTCCACATATCAATTTAATGCATTGAAACAAATTATAAGTGCCTCAAATAGCTAATTCATCTCAGCTAATCAAAATTGGCATAGTGGACAAACTAGTGAGAAGGGTGGAAAACTTTAAGTGAGCTGATTCTAAGGTGTCCCTAATGATTATAAGGCCATGGAGGGTATTTAAAATTTCAATAAAGTACCTCCCATGTAAATTCATGGAAAAATTATTCCCTTTTGGAGGTCAAGTGTATAGGTTGTATGAAAGAAGAGTTATTTGGACTATAAATGATGATGGCTCACTCCTAGATGATTCTAGATGAGGAGGCCTACAACTAATGAATGGAGAGGTATGTCTAAAATAATTCCCCTTAATTACAATACTATACCAATCCTTAATTATTTTAGGGATTTTCAAATAGGTTTAATCATGAAGGTAGTTTTTTTAAGCTAGAATAAGGAGTTTTATGCCACTTTGCAAGAGTTTCATGCCTTGTATGGACACTTGTGCTTACTAACCTTGTATGGTTCATTCCACATCCTATTTTCATACATAATTAACTAATTCTCTCATCTTGAAAAGTTTCCTTGTGACCCTTGTAATTCTTGCTTCTCTTCTCTCCCTCAAGTTCTATAAGAACTAACCATTTTGGCCATTATAACTCATGCTCCACTTGAGTATGGAGAAGCCCTTATCATTTGCAGACCATTTAATCAATAAGACTACTAATTTTTTACCTCTTAATGACTAATCATAGTGTTTTATACTTGAATTTTAGATCTTTCTTAGTGAATACTATGGATTCATTAGCATGTTGTCTCATTCTTTCATCTTATTTGTAGTTGTAAAGCTTCTTCTTATAGGGCATGTAGAGTGTTCTAGGAAATGTCAAGGATTGAGTGAGTTAGTCTATTAACTAGTACCAGTAAAGGCCTCTTTTCTAGTCCTGCTATCTTTGTACATTAATCCATAACCTCATAATGTAACATTGATGTGCAAAGATGCAAATTGAACAAGTGTATGTTTTGTTAGTCCTTTATTCTCATGTGTAACATGCTACTTCGTGGAAGTCATCATATTATTTGGTGTATCACATCCATTAGAATGGTTTGATTTTAGTTATCTCTCTCCCTCCATACCAATTTTTTTAATGTGTATTTGTAAACCAAAGTGGTACATTAAGGGATCTAGCCCTATCTAGAGATTCACCTCATCCTTAGGATACCCACAGGCCCAAAGGTGTTTCAATTATGCCACTTAGAGGAGGAGAGATTAGACATCTCCTAAAATGGTGAAAATACAAGTGACAATAAATATCTGGGCAAAAGGAGATTCTCTATCAAGATCTCCCTAAAATTTCTTAGGTGGAAAAAATGGTTGATAAATTTAATGTTGTTTTCATCAATAATAGTCAACCTAATGGATCCCTTGGCCAAGTTCCCAATCAAGTTCCAAGAGAAATCCAACCTCAAAATTTTGTCCCTCCTTCTAAGGTTGTAAATCCTCCCCCATTATATATGTAGATCGTCATAGGGGATTATTTAGTTCACAATTATATGAATGACATAGGTGCTTCAACCTCAATGATGCCTAAAGCCATAACAGACAAGCTTGGGCTCAAATATATACCTAATGAAAAAGGTGTGATCCGATTGGATGGATCCCCTACTAATATAGTAGGCATCTTGAATGATCTTTAGATAACCTTAGATGCATATCCAAATTATGTAATTACTCAAGATGTGATGGTGGTAGTCTTACCCCTATTTTACCTTATGATTGTCTAGAGACTTCACTACTAAGATTGGGGGATATTTATCATCTAATTGGTCATACATGGTTTTTAGAACTAGGTATGGGATCAAAGTCACCATAAGGTCTAATCCTATAGTTAGGTTCCACCTAGATTCCTACATGCCCAATATTATAAATACCAATTATGCCATATTTGAAGAGGTTGAAGAGGCTATTAAACAAGATCCCCATAGTCATCTATACTTGGATGATTGGGAAACTGATAACCATGGATTTGATCCATAAAAAATCAATGAAGAGGCAGAATTAGGAATTTATTATATGCATAAGGAAGGTGTTTCAATATAGTCCTTAACTAACACTACTCAAGAAGAAGATGGTATATGGACCTTGTTCTTTAATGGCTCAAGGTCTAAGAATGGGAGCAAAGTGGGGTGCTAGTTTCACCCTCTAGTCAAAAGTATCATTTAGTTATAGGACTATAATTTAGTTTCACCTTGAATACAACTGAATATGAAGATCTTTTGCATGGTTTTTAAGAAGCAATAAAGAGAGGTATATAGCTCCTCAAATTCAAGGGTGATAGTGAACTTATGGTGAAATAGGTGAGACGCCTAAGTGTATTCAAGATTCACAATTTGAATACCTATAAGCACCATGTATGGGACCTCATGGATTATTTCTTAGCATTTGATATTTATTTCATACTAAGAGAAATACACCAACATGTAGATAGGCTTGCTATCATTGGTGCCCAATATGAGATAGTAAAAGGAGTCAAAGGAAACCAAGGCCAAGCAGGTCAAAATCATATGTAGACCAGATGTTCTTTATAATGGGGAGTCAAAGGCAACCAAGGCAAGTCTTTGATAATGATGATTAAATCATATGTTTTCTAATGCAATAGTTAGTGTTCTACCATACTAACCAAGACAAGTTCTAGAATCAATATGATGATCAAATAGTACATCTAAGATCAAACAAGCTTCCCAAAGGACTTGTGACATTGGAGAGCATGTTTAATGAAAATGATCAAGTAAGAAAGGGGAAGGCAAACATCTTAGCTAAAGAGGAACACTATGAAAAGATATAAATATTTAAGGGTAAGCTATTTAATCTAGGAAGGGTCAATACAATGGAGGAAAGATCTACATTTGTTTCTTTATGCAAATAAATTTATGATATATTTACATGGGAAGATAAAGACCTAAAAGGGTTTGACTCTAATATTTCCCAACACACCATTGAATTAGAAAGTAATTCCAAGCTATCTAGGTAAAAATAGAGGCCTATCAACCCAAGAGTTGAGGATCTCATGAGAAGGGAACTCTATAAATTGATTGAATCTAGGATAATATTTCTGATTAAACATTCCTCTTGGGTGGCAAACCTCATGCCAGTGAAAAAAAGAATGGAGAGATTCAGTTATGTGTTGGATTTAGAGACCTCAATAAGGTGTCCCTAAAGGATCATTACCCACTTCCCTCTATGGATCAAATTTTTCAAAAGGTGGTAGGTTATCAAAGGTTCTCATTGCTTGATGGCTATTCTATCTATAATCAGATCATGGTGAAAGAAGAAGATAGGCATAAGCCTACATTCACTACAAACTAGGGTACCTATGCATATTGTAAAATGAATTTTGAGCTATCCAATGTAGGATCCACCTTCTAAAGAGAAATGTATGTTACTTTTCATGGTCTTTTGAATGATATGGTTTCAATTTACCTTGATGATATAATAGCTTTCTCTAAGAATCCTAATGATCATCTAACACATTTGAGAGTTGTTTTTGATAGATGTAGATAGTTTAGGGTTTATTTGAATCTAAGAAATGCATTTTATTAGTGCATGAGGGAATAATTTTGGGAAATGTGGTGTCTAAATCTATTTTATCTATTGATCCAAAAAAGATAGAGGCAATCCTTACTCTATCATTTCCCACACACAATAAAGGGTTGTAGAGCTTCTTGGGAAAGATCAACTTCATTAGGAGGTTCATTCTAGGATTTTTAGAGATGGTCAAGCTAGTCACTCATATGGTAAGAAAAGACAAAGAGTTCACATGGACAAGATAAGGAAAGAATATCTTTGAGGCCACCAAGGAGGCCATATCTCATGCCCCCACTCTATTAAATCTAGATTTCAACAAGGACTTATATTTATATGCCTTTTACACATTAGATGTAGTTTTTTTCATGCTCATGCAATAGAATAATCAAGGTTTGGATCAACCCATTGCTTTATTTAGCTAAGCTTTCGAGGGTTATTAAGAAAGATATAGATTTCTGGAAAAGTATGTTCTTATTGTTATAAGTTTGAAGAAATTTAGGCATCTAGTTTCAAATAGTAAGATAATACTAATGGTGGCTCACCCAAGTGTGAAGGATTTTATCCTTAATAGAGATTTGAATGAAAATAGAGCTAAATGGGTCACCAAGTGTATGGAATATGCCATTGAATTTAGGGTCAAGAATCTAGCTTAAGTAAAGGGATTATGTGAACATAATGATAAAGATATGAGAGAAGAAAAAGAGATAGTCTTGGTAATCCAAGACACCCAACAGGAAGATGAGGACACTCTTCCATCCACATGGACACAAAATATTACAAGATTTCTCCAAATAGGAGAGTGTCTAATGGGTTTCAATTCATCACAAAGAAGACATTTTAAGATACAATTAGTGCCATACATTTTGATTGGAGTGTTGTTCAAAAATAAAATTGGAGGTATGTTCTTAAGATGTGTTGAAACTAACCAATTTAATAAGCTTCTCTAGCAATTCCATGACAATCCTCAAAGAGGCCATTTTTTATCTATGACCACAACTATAAAAATCATTAGATTTGGTTACTTTTGGCCCAATTTATTTAGAGATGCACATACATGGGTGAGGAAGTGTTTAAAATGTACCATGTTTATAAGGAAATAGAAGCTAGCCATTATGCCACTAAAGTCTATTCAAGTTGAGCAAACTTTCATGTAATGGGGATTAAACTTCATTACTTGATTAATCCTCCATATAATACTATCCATAAGTGGGTCTTGACAACCATAGACTAATTCAATAGGTGGGTGGAAGTAGTCCTCTTGAAGGAAGTAAACTAGAACTCTGTTCTTGAGTTTTATGGAAGCCTAATCACCCATTTTGGAGGACCATCCACCATAATATCAGACAATGCTTTAGAATTTATAAACATGAAGGTATGTGAGTAGGATCTTGAGTAGGTTATCTATCTAACATCTTAATATAATTATTATCCATAGGGTAATGAATTAGTTGAGTCTACTAATAAGAACTTGATTTGGATCATTAAGAGAATGATGGAAGATAATCAAAGATTTTAGCACACAAAACTAAAAATTTCATTATGGATAATAATGTCACCCCTAAGAAGGCCACTAGCAACTCCCCTTATCTCTTAGTCTATGAAAGAGAATCAAGGCTTCCCATTTTAATGAAGCTTCTGGCTTTGGAACTTGCACACCAACTAGAGCTTCTAAAAAGTGATGCAATAAAAGTCAAGATGAATGAACTAAGAGAGCTAGAGGAAATAAGGGATGATGCCATAAATACCATGTGGTCTAACCAAAAAAAATTCAAGATGAACTTTGATAAAATATCTTCATCAAATACATTCTAGTAAGGTGACATAGTCCACAAATGAGATGAGGACCATGCAAAATCAAGAAAATACTCCAACTTTGATAGTATTTGGAATGGACCCTATGTCATCATAGGCTATAAAGAGAGAAATTATTTTGAGCTTAAAAAATTAAATGCAGATAACCTCCCCATCCCTGTCAGTGGGATGTATCTCAATTTCTTCTACTAGTCCCATATCTTTCTTCATGTACATAAGTACATATATTTGTTCTTTTCCTCCAAGTTATTTTGCACATTACCATTGTTAGTTATTCTATTCATAGTTTAGGTTGTTGCTTTGTAATTTTTTTCTTCATCATTGATTTCCCTCCCCATTAATCCATGAAAATTTTCCATAGGTTAAGTTAATTTTATTTGTAACTAGATTTTTCATTTGAGTAAGCTTGATCGATGGCTAGGTTCCATGACTAACAAGCTAGTCAACCCAGCTGAGTCACTATAATTGTTGAACTTTTTGGCCCACATACCAAGCTTATGTCTAGATGGAAAAGTTTAGTAGAGTTCCATATATTTGAAGGTCAAACCATAGTTTCATAAATAAGTTTGGAAGAGCCTTCAAGCCAAAAAAAACTAGTACAAAACTCCTTTTGGGCTAAGTCTCTACTTGAATTCTTTCAAACCTTTCATTTGACCAAGTGTTATTTATTTAAAGATTTCATTTTCTAAGATATTTATTTCAAGGTTATTTTTTTTGGGTTAACTATTGATTTCTTTCAGACAAATTATCTGAGACAAAATGTTTGAAGCAAAAGACAAAGACCTTTTCTTTAGGAAAACATTTTGGGACAATTTTATCAAAGGAATAACTCTTAAATGAAATGGTCCTTTTCAAAATTATTTAAGTAATTATTCTTCCAAAGGGTACTTTTCTTGGGAAGGTAAACCAAACAAAAGTTCCCAAAGATATCTTCTGTGAGAAAGTGGACCTTTACAAAAAACCCAAAGGATATCTTTTAAAGAAAGTGTAATGTGCACTTTTCTCGAAGGATATTTTCTTGGGGAAATGGTTTAATTCAATGTTTCAAAGTAAATTTTCTATGTAAAATTATCCTATGATCTTTCTTTGAAGGATATATTTCTATAATGAGGTGGACCAGTTCAAATTTCTGAAGGGCACTTTTCATAGGGCAAGGGACCAAGACATGAATTCTTTCAATTTTTTTGTTTAATATAATTATTTGAGGCAAGGATAAAGAAAATGAATTCCTTTGAAAAAAAAATTCCACATAAATACTAAAATAATTGTCCAAAAAAAGGCCTGAAGGAAATAGCCATTTGATTTTAAAAGGTCCAAGGTAACCCCACATATCTCAAATTCAAGCCCATTCAACTAGCTGTTTGGATTTGAAAATACAAGGATGTTCATGTTAACATTAAGATAGAGATTGGGTAAAAATATATCTATGTTTAAATTTTATGTCCCATGGGATGTCAATCATGTTCTATAGAATGTTGAATAATGGTCAATGGGATGTTAACTTTAAAGATAGAGCAAGATGAATCTTATTGAGATTAAATTTGATGGTCATGCAACCATCAATGATGGTCATATGAACATAATTTGATAAGAGAAAGGATGTTAATTTTAGGATCATGTACTATCTAATGGATTTCAAATGTTGGGTCCCATCAAATCAGTGGTTGGTATTTGATCGAGAATCCAGATCTAAAGGCATGCAAGTAAGTCAAGGAGTCAACATATCTCAAGAGAAAAGGTATGATGGATAAGTGGCATAAGCACGTGGGTCTTGGAATAATATCAATGGATCACAATAATATATGCATAGGTAGATCTAATGGTGTGAGATGAGTCCAAGATTTGGTAATATTATCTAGTTCTTAATGACTAATAAAAATAAAGGAGAGCTAGGTGACTTAGATAGATGTCAAAATGTTAGTTTTTGACCAAGGTAAGAAAACATGATGGAGATGAACTCAATCATGATTTAGTTTGAGCCAATATCAGATATTTTTGGATTGAATAGCACCATTGGGAGCCTATAGAGGTAGACACATAGACATCAATGATCGTTGCTAAATGCAGATACATAAAAATGACCTTTCTTCCCACTTTGGCATGCATCAAAAAACTAGTTGAGAATATTTACACATTAGGACAAAGTGAAAGCAACTTGATTCTACCATTAAATCCACCATGGAGAATCAAATGGTTTAAATGAGTGTATTGGCAATGGTAGTTGTAACAACTTTTCAAATGGGTTTGAATTGGTTCAATTCCATTTTAGAGTGACAAAATCCCTTTCCCTTGCTTCTCTTTTGCTATAAATATAGCCTTTGAGCTATTATTTTGGATCCCTCAGGATGGTATGGCGAGACTCTACCATATTTGTATTCAACACCTCTTGGAGTAATGAATAAAGTATTTTATATTTATTTTTCTAATTCATATTTAGTGTTAAGTGTTTTTTTAATATTCAACTATGATTTTTATCTTCCTTTTGTATGTCCAAACTCAACCTAAATGCTATAAATATTCTATTTAGGTCATATAGTGTGTCTTAACATTGATATCTCAAAGATATAATGGGCAATCAAACTTAAGGTTCTTTAACTAGACTTTATTTTCATCACTCCCTAGTCTAAGTGTATCAAATAAAACTTTATACAAAATATTGTTGCATAGAAGCATAGTAAGCATTGCATAATTTTCTTTCATAATTAATTAGTGTGTTAAAGATTAAAACCTTATGAATGGGTTTGATAAATTCTTTGTTCATCACCACATATTATAATAATTCTCATTTTATGTAATCTCATAACTCTTTTCACCCCAATCAGTTTTAGGTTTTAGAAGTAAAGGTCCAAATTTTAAAAAATTTAGGAGCTAGCATTATAAAAATAACTAAAGGTATATTATATATATAGGTAACCCACAACATTATACCATTCCCATGTTAGTCCAAGTATAAGTTATACTTGAACAAACTTGACCCCTATTAGGGTGCTATCTAGATAGCTAAAAGTTACATAAAAAATCTAAGAAATAAGGGGTTTATTATAGCTTCCACTCAATATTATGATAGACCAATTCCACTTGGATAAAATTGGGATATTCCTCTACATGATCCAATAATCAACCTATGTCATCGAATCCATTTTAACCCATTTACAACAAGATCTTTCCTATCAGGTCACTATGAGGGTTTTAGGAGGGTTTAGACTACGTTCCATTCTTATAAATCATTCATAAAGTATTTTACTTTAAATCTAAAACCAATACCATGATTTTTAATATAGGGCCCTTAATTAACCACACAAACTTCTTAGATCCTCATGCAAAGGTTACATGTGTCAACAAGCATAATAAAATCCTTGTTGAGTCTATAACACCTCATTTTATGAACAAAAAAAACCTCAACACCAATTTTCATGGTTTATCTTTCAAGATATGACCTCAAACTTAGTTAAAAAACTTGACACAACCTATCACACATATTATAATAATCTTATGAGCTCTAGAATCTTGAGAACTAGACTTGACCCCTCATTAGGCCCTACTAGGTCTATTTACTCATTAGACCTAAACATATAATCCATACTTAGATCTTGAACACACCTTAAAACATATTATAATTCTCTCAAAACCTCATCCTCATGTCATACAACTTAATACCATGCTCATACACTACCGATGTTATTCTCACAAGTCCCATACTTCTCACCTCATCATTATACTAGTTCTATGGCTTCTCATTAGGTCTCTCAAGTACATGGATTATGAAATCAACTTCAAGAAAAATAAATAAAAATAAAGATGACATAAATGACATTTTCATGACATCAATGACAACTTCATGATGCCTTATAAAACATTCTCAATAATCTCCCCCTTCGTCATTGATGGAAACCACTCATTAATGACAATCATTCAAATAAGATTCTCTTATTGGGATACGTTTCCACATATAGATCAATATCCCCCTTTCACATTAATGACAAAGTGCTACCTGAAATAAAAATCAATAAATAGGTATGATATATCGTATTAACAAGCTCCCCTATCTCATTGCATACCTTAGACATCTTCTTCTTGACAAACTGATATGAGTCCTCCTTTGACCTCATAGTTTGTGCACTTCTTTCCTACTCTTGGAGATAAATCACCTCATTATCATCTCCCCCTAAACACTTTGACTTAATTACTAACTATTAGGAATGGGAATCACACCTAATTCCTATATTAGATGCTCAAAATTAGCCTCTAGAAGAGGTTTAGTCAAAATATCTGTAATCTGATCCTTGGTAGACACAAATTCAAGCTTAATACTTTTTTCAATTGTTATATTAAGAAATTATACTTTATAAGAATATTATTTGTCCTTAAATTCATTAAAATATTCTTTGAAATAATTATGACACTAGAATTATCACAAAAAATAAGACTAGGACCATTAAACTCCACCATGTAGTCTCTTAAGGTTTGTCTCATACATAAAACCTAAGTAAAACATGAAGCTAACATAATATACTCAACCTCACAAGTAGATAAAGCCACCAATGGTTATTTCTTGCATATCCATGAGACTAGGCACTTACCTAAAAATAAGGCTCCTCCACTAGTGCTCTTTCTATCATCTAGACTCCTAGCCCAATCTACATCTATTTAGGCTACTAAGTTAAACTTCTTGATCATTGGGTACCATAATCCATACTCTATAGTTCCTTTTAGATACCTAAGTATCCTCTTGACTACTTATAGATGAATTTACTTAAGATCTACTTTAAATCTTCCCACAAGACCTACTACTTACATGATGTTAGGTCTAGAGGTATTAATATACAATAAAATCCCAATCATTGATCCATAATTTACCTGATTAAATCTTAAATATTCATCTTCCCTTCTTAGCTTACATCCTATAACCATAGGTATACTTAAAAATTTGAAATCTTCTATTTCAAACTTCTTTAATATCTCTTTTATATATTTGACCTATGAAATGAACATACCCTTTTTAGATTGACTAATTTGAAGTCCATGAAAGAAAGATAGTTCCATAAACATAGACATTTCAAATTCTAACTTCATCACCTCTACAAAGGCATTGGTCATGTTCTCATTAGTTCCACCAAAGATGATATCACCCACATAGACCATCACTATTAATTGATGGTCATTTTTAGTCTTGATATATAAGTTACTACCTAAAACTCTTGTATTAAAACCTTAGTCCAAAAGATACTCTTCTAGTCTATCATACCAAGCTCTAGAAGCTTGTTTTAGACCATAGAGTGCCTTATTAAACCTAAATACATAGTCCTTACTATCACTCAATATGAAACCATTAGGTTGATTAATGTATACTTCTTCCTCCAATTTCTCATTTGGGAAAGCTGACTTGACATCCATATGGTATATCTTGAAGCCTTTGAAGCTTGCATAGGAAATAAACGTTCTAATAGCCTCTAACCTTGCCATAGGAGTAAAGGTTCCTCATAGTCCACTCCTACTTGATTATAACTTTTGTATACTAGTCTAGCCTTATTTCAAGTGACTTCTCCATGCTCATTCAACTTGTTTATGAACACCCATTTTATACCAATTATATTTTTGTCTTTAGTCCTAGGTACTAACTCCCAAGTCTCATTCTTATCAATTTTATTTAACTACTTATTCATGGCATCTATCCAAAAATTATCTTCACTTGCTTCCACATAGATTTTATGTTCAAGTTAGGATAGTAAGGTAGTATTCTCTTTATTAACATCACTCACCATTATTATTCTTGTTTATATACCTACACTCTTGTTTCCAATGATCTGGGATTCAAGATGATCCTTTTGAATCTACCTAGAAGGACCTTTTTAGTCCTTTCTCTCCTTAATTTATTATTCATCCTTATCTATCTGTATTGATCTTTCCTCATTCTTTGACTGAGAATATGATTTCTTAGTCTCATCAACCTTCACATTTTTTCTCTCCACTATCTTTTCCAACCTTTTATTGTAACATATGCAGGCAACACTTAATGATGAATATCATAATAAAATACCTTTATCAGACATTGAGTCAAAATTTCATAAGTCCTCATCATCTCTCTTGATATAACATTTAATCCTAAATACATTAAAATGTTTGACATTTGTAAGTCACCATTTCATAATTCACATGGAGTCTTGTCACCATTAATCCTAATTTGTCCTCTGTTCAAAGTTTAAACTAAAATACTCACAACTTATCTTTAGTATCCATAAAAAAACTTTGAATCATTTAACATGGTCCTTGCCATTTCTTGAACCATTTTGTTCTTTTTTGCAACCACCCCATTATATTAAGGTGTTCTAGTAGATCATAACTATTTTCTTATTCTATTAACCTCAAAAAACTCATCAAACTCATTTGACCAAAACTCTCCTCCTTTTTCATACCTAAGATAATTTATCTTCACATTCATCTCATTTTCAACCAGAACCTTTAAAGTTTTGAACTTACCTAGAGCTTATAACTTCTCCTTCAAGAATGCTACCCAAGTCATTATTATGAATTCATATATAAGCAACATGGAGTAGATGTCACCTTGAATAAATTTAATCCTTATATGAACATATATATCAATATGAATTATTTATAAAGGTCTAGTAGTAGAGTATTATTTATACTTGAATCTCTTCCTAGTTTGCTTACCATGTTGACATGCATTGCAAAGAGCATCTGAAGGTTTGGAAATTATGGGCATATTTTTCATATATCCCTTATAGCTGATCTTGAGTAGATTATCAAAGTTCATATGGCCTAACTTGCTATTCCATATCCAAATTTCATCTACCTTGTTCATAAATCACTTCTCTTTTGTGATCTCATTTAGTACATATAGATTATTCTCAATTATCTTAGCTTTCACAATCAAGATTCCTAATTTTATTCTCCTTATCTCATATCCTTTGTCATGAAAAGTTAGATTATGTCCTTGGGTGCACATTTGAATTACGATCAACAATTTGTGTTTCAATCCATCTACATACAATACATTTTCTATCTTGGTCTTCTCATTACCCAAACTCAAATCACCTTTGCCAACTATATTAATATATGTATTATCTCCAAACCTTAATGAACCTATGGAATTATTATTTAAAGTGATTAATTTTATCTTATCTCCACTCATGTGACTTGAATATCCACTATCTATGTACCACTTCCAGTCTTTATTCTGAGTATGAAAGGTAGATTGGGTTATCATAGATTCTTCTCCTCTAGATTACTACTTATCTTTCATCTTACCCATAAGGTCTACTTTATTGATCCATTATTTAGTATCATGACTACATGTCTTCTTAACATGACTGGTTTTCCTTATAGATCTTGTCTTACACTCTTTTTTAATTTTTTCTCTTTGGTTGTATTTATAACATAAGAATCTAATTCTCCATCTATATTCAACAACTCTATGTCCAAATTTACCATAAGAGAAATAATAACCAATGAAATAATCCACATACTATGATTATTTAAACTTATTTTTATTTTGATAATCATAATATGATACACCACTAACTTTGATATCCTTTGATGGAGAAACACCCTTCTTGGCTTGTTTATGAATACATTCAAACTTGACCACTTATACATAGGTCTTCATTCTACTAGCTTTATCACTTCTTGACTAATCAATGAATTTTGGAAACTAACTCTCCTTGAAATACTTTTTTTCTTATTTGAATCCAAGACATGTCATATCATAAAAGGACCTTTGACTATCCAAAATATTATTAATCTTTCCATTACTCTCCTCAAATATTTGATATGCCATTATCTTGATTACATCTTACTCAAATTGTTCCTCTAGAGTCTATAATTTCATTATAAGTTGGGTAAATTATTCTATATGAATCTTATCTTTTGAAAAAAATTCAAAATTTATTTCAATTACTATGGATATATCCTCATTGCAATCATAAAATACACTTTAATCATTAAAATTCATACATGTGCTCTAAAGATCTCCCTTAGACTATTAGGCCTACGTAATGGACCTTGATATGATACAAATTATTGGAAGAAAAACCAATAGGGGGCATGAATCATTGTGAAAAATCTTATTTAAATTCCATATATCATTCATTAATCATTCAAACAAATATAGAGATATAACAAGGCATAATCAATCATTCTTATGATCATGAAGTAGGAACATAAACCATGAACACAAAATCTATGTGGGAAATACTCATGGGAAATAAAAATCACTAAAAAAAATATTTTAATATAGTCTTATAATCAATTAATCAAATTTTTAGTGAGACACCAACCTCTCACTAATCAAGCACCAACTCAAAAAGTCTTTTAGCAAGCACTAACTTGTAAGGAGGCACCAACCCCCTATGTAACTCCATAACAACTTAGTTAAATTCAACATATGATAAAATTTTGACACCCATTTCTCACTCAACTAAATATTACCACCTCATTTTTATCCTCTCACTCTTCTATCTCTCTCAAACAACATATTAGGCCTTCTCGCTCAACTAACCCTTTCCTTGGAAGAATTAGGTCATATGACCTTGATCATCACCTATAAAAACATAGTTATATCTTAATGAAATATTCATCACACATATTTTATTTTTAAAAATCCCTCTAAAAATTTTCCAAACATATATATCCTTCATTCATGCCCTCAATATTCTAACTAGTCAAATTAGGCCTATTAGACCTTCTCTTTATACTTGACTCTTGCTCTCATCCATCTTGGTCAGCTACGGACCTATACATACTTGGATCACATTTGGAATATATAAAAAACATGTTTCATAAGTGAAATAACCACTACATATGTATTACATTACCCTTAATGGCCAAAACCACCATTAGGCTTGATAGAGGCCTAATGCAATTAGGCCTTCTCAAAGCACATGTTTCACTTAGGCCACTTTGGAACACCTTGATCCTAAAAAAATAGATGAAACACTTCATAAATTATTAAATTATACCCATGATAATCTCATATTATTTACCAAACATCATTTATCTCATTTCACTCTTTGAACCACACAATTAGGTCTACTCACAATAAGGCCTTTTCACTGCCAGAAAGTCTATCTTGCAAATCTGAAATATACACTCAACTTTGACACATAAACCAATAAAAAAAATTGATATAACATAAAAAAAACTAATGGTAATAATAATGTTCATTTTATTTCACTAAACAAGTTAGAATACCTCAAACCAACCATTTTCATATGTTTACTCAGAACTGCACATAGGCTTCAAAAACCTAGTTAAGAATCTTTGACTTTTCACACCTTCATAAGAATTTATAATTAATAAAAATAAATTAAAAATAAAAAATTATACCTATATATAATTAATTTTCATTTTATTCTTTAAATATATGTAAAAATACTCAGGAACATCATTCTCACTCACACACAGAAACTACTTATAGATCCAAAAACACAGTCATGAAAACCAAGACTTAGAACACCTATGTGAAAATTTTATGAATATTAAAATGGGTTTAAATTATACTTAACCATATATATATATATATATATATATATATATATATATATATATATATATATATATATATATATCACCTTTCCCAATTTAATATAAGTTTTGGTGATGCTCATATATAAGCAAAAAGTTGTTCTAAAATTGACTTGTCTAACACAGTGAGGTCTGTGTAAGGTGAAGACATGAGATTGGTCTATAAGACCAATATTGATATTTAACCATGTAATATATATATATATATATATATATTAGAACAAATTTTAGAACAATTTTTTTCTTATATATGAGCATCACCAAAACTTATATTAAATTTGGAAAGGTGATATAGGTATTTAAAAATTACCCCATGAATTTGGATCCATCCCTAATTGACTATAACCCATCCCTAATCTCATTCTCACTTCTGCCTGGTTTTATCACTATATTCCTCATTAGGCCTGTTTAATAATAGGTCAACTTCAATGACTATTTTATCATATATAAGGTCTAAAAAATTATCATAATATTACATTATCATAAAATATAAGTCTCACATATCATATTCCAATCATTTACATACTTTAACTGGTTAACCTTGCCTGTTACATAAAAAAGTTGAGAAACAAGGGGTTTCTTATAGCTTTTACTCACTCTTCTAAGATACCAATGCTACCTAGAGAAACCTAGGAAAGTCCTCTACATGATCCAATCATAAAAATATGTCATATAATCAATTTTTACCCATTTACAACAATATATTTCCTATTAGGTCATTACGAGGGTTTTAGGAAGGTTTAGACTACTTTCCATTCTTAACAATCGTTCATAAAGGATTTCCCCTCAACTCTAAAACCAATTCTAGACTTTTAATATAGGAAAATTTACTAATTACCATGAACTTATTATATCCTCATGAAATGTTTTAACACACCAATGAGCATAAGAAAATCCTTCTCAGGTTTGCAACACCTCATTTTATGCACACAAAAAACCTCAACACTAGTTTTCATGATTTTTTCCTTTAGGATTTGACCTCAAACTTTGTCAACAAAATTGACACAACATATAATACCTTTGAAAGTTATCTTATTATATTTTTTAGCTTAAGAACTAGACTTGACCCCTCATTAGGCCACACTAGGTCTCTTTGCTCATTAGGCCTAAACCTATAAGTCATACTTAGAGCTTGAACACACAATAAGACCTCTTGTACTACTCTCAACACCTCATACTCATGTCATAAAAATTCATACCATGCTCACACACTAAAAATATTCTTCTCAAATTACCATAATACTCACCTCATCATGCTACCAAGCATATGCCTTCTCACTAGGTCTCTCAAGTACATGGCTTATGAACTCAACTTCAATAGTAACAAAGATAACTTAGAATGACATCTTGACACTTTCATGACATCAATGACAACTTAATTCATATATTATAACACATTCTCAACATTTATGTGATTAAATAACTCAATATTTCTAAGTTTAGATGTTAGACTTGAGTACATCATCCATCCTCATTAATTTTATAGTGTGAGTTGACTTGGTTCACTCACACTTACTAGGTTATAAGTATGATTGGGTTGTATGATTGAGAGAATATTAATTAATGGTTGGAAACTCATATTTTATCCATGTTTTTGGGAATTTACCCTCCAATAAATCTCTCTATCTCTTTAGATATATGCAATTTATAAATTTATATTTGTCTTAATCTTAGTTTCAGTGATTCATACTGATACATCTTTCAAATCAAATTTCTAAAAGGCAAGATAGTTACATCAATACATAGGTGTAATATTAAACCTTTTTCCTTTTCAATTTCAATAATTTCATTGTTTTAAATTTTATATTATATGAATTTATTATATATTTTAACATACTCTTAATCTTAGGTTAATTACTAGTAAAAACTCATGTTAGACTCAAGTAAAGGAAAAATGTGTTATAAATACCTAGGTAAACATTATTTTTCATTTGAAGTATAAATTTAATTATTAAATTAAATGGAATTAAAATGTTGACACTATTTATAAATTATATAACACTTCAGTCTTGTACTCTTTTCAAATACATATTATAGATGTACCTTTAGCTTCTATACCTTTCCTGGTACCAAAAGGCTCACATACACTATATCTTTATTTGTATTTTATTATCTCTTAGTCTAATGTATGTTATTATGATGTCTTAGACCTGATATATTTTCCAAAATTTTATAAACCTACTTATATTCCATCTCTATAATTTATAGATTTGCACCTATTTTCTAACTTCTTATATACTTACATCTCAGTCAAATACATACGTCAATGCAAGTGTCCCATGCCCTAAAGACATTAAATTTTAAAATGAATTATATACTATAGGTTGGCCTAAATTATTTAATTAAGGATATTATAAAAAGAGTTTGGTATAAATATAAGATCAACCCTCATTCATTCCTTACTTAGAACATACCTAGAAAAGACATGAAGAGACCAAGGAAACTTACCAAAAACATTATATAAATATATAAAGTGAAAAAAGTTTCATTATTTTCTCCTATTTTCATATAAATCATAGGGAAAACCATCTATAGGTCTTAATTATTTAAGGAGAAACCTAAGATCTATATTTTCCAAGTTATAAGTTAGGTCACTATTGTACTTGATTATCACACATTGCATGATTCACACATAAACAAACACATAGGGAAGAACTACATAAGTATAAGTCCCTCTTTATACTATTGGATATGTAATTAGTTCTCATTAACAAAGGGTTATTTGGGGCACCTTGACACTGTGTGTCCACTAATCCAATTACCTAAAGCTAATATGAATCTGAAGAACTGGGGTTTTGCTATTCAATAAGGAGTGATAGTCTATGACCTAGATATAAATGCACTATAGCAAAGGTGACATATATCCCTAAAAACATTTAAGTTGTCACATACATTTTTAGTAGCTATTCAATACTATACAATTATGTCTAAGTTAGATAGTAACATCAACACAACCATCCTAAGTTGACAAAAGTGTCTACGACTACAAAGGTAAAATTTATAGAATTAGGTGACTATTCTAGAATCTATATCTAGTTCACTTTCTACCTATTCCAAATCCATATCTATATTATCATCAAAACTAACTATCTTGTTTTTATTTTTATTATAATATCTAGCATAGTTATACTTTTTATATTTAGCATCTCATCATAATAAATTTAGTATATGTTCTTTCTGAATTTTAAAAATAATTATCCTTCTCTAGAGATAGTCTACCATCCTTTAGCCCTAGGCTATCTCTACCCTTTTAACCTTAGATACCACACAATCTATATTTTAAGGTTAAACACATGGAACCAACATCATAGATTACAAGGAGATAATATAATATGTAAAAGATGATATTTTTGGATTTTTGAATGTTTGATTTTTTTGGTATTTTTGGAATATTTTCAAAGAGATACCTATCCTATGATCACATCCAATGGATGAAAATAGTTATATTCCATCTCATAATCTAGTACATTACTATCTAAATATATTTTAAGTGTATATTTTTCCATATGATATGGGTGTGTAGAGATGTATAAAGCAATAACAAGTTCCTCTTATTAACGTTTTTGCTTTATAAAATCAAAACTCCCATCATGTGAAATGTGAACCAATATTTTCTCATGGGAAAATGAAATATCTTGTTGATTTTGATCTATTTTCGCCTTCATTTCATATAACTGAAATTTTCCCAAAGTAAATTAATTTAATGAAGTATGATGCCCACAAACAATTAGAATGATAAAGAAACCCAAAGAATATTTCCATTTTACCTTATCATGTAAGACTTTGACATGATAACCTAGTTGGGATAAGTGTCCTTTAGTATAATATTTTTCTAATTTTGTAGTATTAATATGGTTATGTGAGAAATAAGCACCACCCATGAATAATGTTATTATTAAATCTTATTGGTGTGGATACTTTTTGATTTGGTCAACTTCAATATTTTACATAGTATGTATTCCTTGGATGAGTAAAGACTGTAACGGTCCCATATAAAGGTTATTAACACCACATATTTATTCATAATGTTCATTTGGTAATTCATCTCCCACTTTTGTGTGGGGGATAAAAATTTTATATTTTGAAGGAAATATATTAAGATCATTTGGATGAGTAAGTATGAATGAAGAATATCTATGTACATACATATATAGATAGGTAAATAAATCATATTTTTAATGTAGTTATATTTAATTTAATGGGGAATGAATACCTATACTAAAGATGAATTATAATTTCAAATCTTACGGTTTAAATGGTAGTTCATATGGTGTACATTTGAATCTAATAGCACAATCTTGAAAGGATTCCTCATCACATTATTTAACGTTGTGTCAATGTTCTAATGTTAGTTTTTAAACCTTTTTAATATTAAAATCCATAAAAAATCATATTATAATTTTGAAAAAATAGCTAGGGAACCTTTTGGTAAGCTATATAACCAATTCTGAGCCTCATTTAAAATGTTCATATGGAATACCTTTAGAAATAGTTTTTAATCTTTAGTCCATTACCAAAAATAATTTGCATAGTTAATCATGTGCTCAAATTTATCTTTATAACACCAAATTATATTTAAATCTAGTAGTTAAAAACATGGTGGATAAGGATATTCAAGTATAATTGTGAAAAAGATTGATTTTTGAATGAAGTAATATTTGCATTAGTATTATGAAAATCAATTTGTATTTGAAGTATATAAACATATTTTTGAAGTTCCCTAATATTTATAATAATAGACATGAGATAATCATTACGAATGTTGTCACTTTGTAAAGGGTTTATTATTGGTTCTAATCCACCATCTCTTTTAAATCTAAGGCTAGGAGTATCATCATCCTCATGAATAACAAGCGTAGGTTTAGAATCACTAAAATTATGATACTTTCCTAGTGTTATTATATATATTAATTATGGTATCCTTGTTATATAAGTTTAATATCTTAGAACATTTCAATAACTTATTTCATCCACCTTCAGTAAAGTCACCTCATTTGGTATGGTAAGAACATTTAAAAGATAAAGATACTTTGAATGAGATAGCTTGTGTTGATGCCTAAAAGTGTATCACAGGTGGTTCTTAGTGTTTAAGAAACACTGCTCATTTTTGAAACTAGAGAATCCAATGCGTGAGTTTAAGGTTGCAATAATCCTATTATCCTTGGTAGAATAGAGGTAGAACAAGTTTACTATTTATCAAATTTATATTAGTTGGTGGTTGGAATCCACCATGGCTTCATAATTGATATTTTATTTTGGAGATAACCTACTCTTCCCTAAGTGAATTGTGCTCAAAACCCAAGTCTAAAGCTAAACTAAGATGAATATTCACTATGAAACTAATCTAAGGTGAATTGATGAAAAAGGGGAGAAAAAGTAAGGGTAGGGTAGAAAAGAGAGGTATTATTGATATTTATTTCAAAAATTATGACAAAGTTCTAATTTCATTTGAACATGTATTTAACCAATGTGAAATGTGAAGTAGCATCAGCTCAAATCTTATCACACATAAGGCAAACATCTAAGGAGGGTATGAAAAGATGCATATAAGATCTAGGTTTACTTTAAGAATTTCACCCTAAAAAAAAAACATTATATCATATGCAAGAGGAGTAAATAAAGAAAAATAAACCTAAGAACTTTCAACTAATCTAGCATTAGCACAAATTAGCAACTCTGTATTTAAATATGCACATCCAAAATTCACAAGAACCATTTAAATCTAAAGATAAGATCAAATAAATGAAAGAGAAACCATAATAGTAATTCACACAAGAAAATGTAGATAAAATTCACAAAAATCCTTTCTTATATTAATTTTCTCAAAAATTACAAATAGTTTTTTGGCTTCAAAAAACTCTCTCTCCTTTTACAATGGGAAATACCTCTTTATATAGACCTTTCATGAGGTATGTCGATTAGTCATGTCAAAAATTAAGAACAAATATAATTTTATAATATTTTGAGAACTTTTTAGACATTCTAAAATGATTAACCTATAGGCAATGTGATTTACACATTGCACATGCCTTTACAAAAGAATATTCTCTTTTTAAAAATTATACAAGTTTAATTACAAAAAGAATATTCCTAACTTAAATAACTTGGAGACACTTTTCTTGATGCAGTGTTTTGCCTTCCTTGTAAAGATATTCATATTATATTGTTGTTCATTTATTAGTTGGAGATCAATGATAGGTATCATGAACAATTACATTTTTGATCCTCTAGGCCCTTGAGATCCCTCTCATCCCTTTCCAAAACTTGTTTGATGCTCCTAGCATCTCCTATCTTTTCCTTTGATGATAAAAATAGGTCCATATCTTCTTGTTATCATCCCATGTTTTCCCTTGTCCTTGATTCCTCACTTCCTACATGAATTGAATAGTTTTGTGCTTGAAATCTTCATCTATTATTAGGCCTCAATGATTAAGTGTGGTGGGCTCTTTGATAAATCTATCGAATATATGTAACATTTTATCTTATTGTTGTTTGAGGTCCTTAGAAATGTCTTCCATATTCTTGGACCAATTATCAGGGCCTTGATATTATCAATTAATATATCCATAGCCATATTTAGGTGGGCTAGGCTAACTATCCTAAATTTAGGGATTTGATTTTTAGTCAAGACCTTGATCAAATCCTTCACTTGGTAGTTTGAGTATTGCCATTGGATAACCTGGCCTATAGCCATAATACTTTGTTTATTTATTGCATCCTACCTAATCCTAACTGACTTTAAAAAATTGAACAAATTAGTCATGGTATCTTCAAATTTATTGAATCTATCTTCTTAGATTGATAATATGGTTTGTTTTTTCAAATTTTTGTTCTACTGTAAGATGCCTTTGATCATTGTTTATAATTGATTTGATTGAGCCAAAGCCATTACAAGAATAGTTTTTTCAAATATTGGGTCCTCACTAGGATTTTATCCTCCAACTAGAGTCAATCCAACAAAAGGTTTCAATTTTTGGAAGGTGAACTCTCCACCAACCATGCCCTTCTTTTTAGTTACTCTCTATAAACTAGTAGTGGTTGGGTCAAATTTGACACCCACTAAATATTGTGTTACCTTTGGAGCTGGGGTCTCCATTTGTGTTCCACTTGATTCTCTTGGAGCATTTAACCCTTTGTATTCTTCCTTTTTCAAGGAAACTATCCATGACTTGACCTCTTTATGAACTAGGATATTGATTACTTTCATCATTGCCCAAGGAAGTTATACAGTAGATATCTTTTGCAATTTTCCATAGATGAACCTTTCAAGAATTTTTGGACCTTGAATAAAGTTTTATTCATTAAAGATATTGATTTCACTTAGAGGATGAGTGAAGATCACCTTGGATTTCTTGGTTTTAACTAGGACAATGGGTAGCTCTGCCTTCATTTTGGTGGTGTCTATAAGAACTAGATCCAACACTTGTTTCCCCTTTTCTTCCTTTACTTATTCCATTTCTTCATCATTTGACTTATAAGATAATGATAAATTTTTTAGGGAATATTCAATTATCTCACTAGGGTCTAATGCTACCATGTGAACCTCTTCAATTAGTGATCCTTGTTCTTCTATATAGGTTAAAGATTATGCTATTTCAACAAACCTTTTCTCATTTGACCTTTATTCAATTTGTGCCTCAATTATAGACTTTATCTATAGTTAGGCTAGTGGAGGTCTTGAAGGTGTATCACTTATCAAATGGTATTACCTTTATCCTAATTTCCATTTGTCATCACTCCCCTTTTGATCCCTCTACATTTTAGCCTCTGGATTGATGTTGTACCTTTTTAATCTAGTGGTGACCTCATAAAATGAAGAGGATTTGGTATATATGGGGTCAAATAGACTAGACTGGTGATCATAAGGGATATTGATTCCCTTGGACTTTATATATTCCTTGACTCTTCCATGAGGATCCCACTTCCTTAGCTCATCAATTTGGATATTAAAGAAGGTCCTATATTTGGAAGCAACCTCTATGTTGTCCCATTGTGCAAAAATAGTCCTTCTTATGGTTATGGGGAGGGTGTGAAATAACCCCTTCATTTTAGTTTTTCATAAACCATCTATTCCATTTCATATTTGATAAGCCACCACCTACTCTACTAGTTTGATGGGCACATGGACAACTAGTCTGAGTGGGGTGCATTTCATTCTTTCAATCTTGATGATTGTAAAATTAGGGTATAAAAAAATGTCTCCCATGTCCTTAATGGAATTTTTTATCAAGGGGTTAACTCTTGACATTGGATTCCCAATTATGGACTATGTTAGGGTTAGATAAACATAGTCACAAATGAAGTGGATGTGGTCCCTATACATGAATATGTGCAATTTTGAATAATATTGGGAAACTATTTGTGTCCCATCAAGTGACCATTATATAAGGTTAGAGATATTTATGGTAGCAATCAAGGCATCTAGTAGGTATGACATCTTGTAGAATTGGTTCTTAGTTCTCTTCTTGATTAAAAAAAACTATCTACTTAAATAGGTGCTGATAACTTCACTATGAGGAGGGGTGAACTATTTCTCAATCATAAAGTAGACTAAGGGCACCCAAATTTTGTCCACATATGTAGTGGCTACATTTTCACATATCTTATTCATCATAGTCATGATCATTCTTATTCTAGGTCTAAATTGACCAATGGGTATGTTGTTATTGAAATCAATATACACTTGATTCCCAGAGTATAGCCATAGGTAAAATATGATCTTTAAATCATTATCTTTAACCCAATCATTGATTGTGGTTGGTCTACTTGAGGTTTAGGCAGATTGTAATAGTTTTCAAATGCTACAGGAGAGATGTAAAAAATTTTACTAAAACCACCCTCATGAATAATCATACCCTTATTTATTTTTCCATCTTTAAAAATAGGATAGAGAATGTTTATATAATGTATTACCTTGAGTTTAGTTTCATCATAATGGAGACCTATCATCTAAATAGCAACTATGTCATAGTATAGCCTCCTTGTAGACATGTTCTTCTCCTCTTCTCTTATGATGGGTTTCTAGTTCTTAATGGTATAAAACAAACTTGACCAATTATAGTCCCCTATATTTAGAGTTATGACATCAACTATGTGTCCTTGAAGACTCTTCCTTCTACATCCAAGGTCAAATAGAGTTCCACATCTTCTCTAGAAACACTTTTTTGGGCTGCCATGGTTGTTAGATTCTCCAGATTATTTGCTAGTGGTCTGTAGTTCAATTTTGGATCAAATTATCCTTACATAAGTGACAATCCAATCTCATTTAGCTTGATTATGATGAGCATGAGTTTGAATTAGGGTTTACGTATTCACTAGGGATTTCCTAAAGGTTTTTACAATGCATTAATGGTAGCAATTATTTGAACTTATGGTAGCTTCATGACTTAGTTGTGTTTAGATCCTTGTATTTATACTTTTGCTTTTCTTAGGTCTACAAAATCTTCAAATTGGCACATTATACTTACATGGGTCTGATGTGGCATCATCATGGTACCCTACTCATAAATATATAAAAAATGACCATTTATCATTTTTGGGCATGTGTCATTATTTTATTAGTTTTGGCACTTTGAAAATTTTGCCTAACCTCATACCATTGGATTTATTTGCTCAAATAAACATGGTTCATTGATCCCCATATAAAAAATCAAATGTCATTAGATACTTGTTATATTCTTTATGGTTGTGACACTTGTCACTTCTGCATTCATCTTGATCTTTATTGAAATGTCAACATTGATCTCACACTATCAGATCATCTCTCCCAGATGAATACACTCTATTTATCTTGATCTACTTACCTACATCTCCTACTCTATGGACTAGTGATCAGAATGTCTATGCTTATCTCTATACTATCAATCTTTGAAATATGCTCAAGATTTAATTTATGGCTTGTGACTATGCCACATGTCATCTATACATTCATATTTGGGGCTTTTAACTTTTTAGACTTCATCACGTGCCATTAGATCTTCATTTGGCTAGATAAACATGTTCTATTAGATCTTAATTTTATGGGTGGAACCCTATTGGCTACTCAATTTTATTTCATTGAGATTGTGACACTTGTCACTTTTTCACTCATCTTGGGGTTTTGAATCCTCAATGTTGATCTTGCACTATCGAATCTCCTTCAGTAGATAAATTATGTTCCATCAGATCATATTTTGTTGCATACCATTGGGTCTTTGTCAAGGTTATTAAAATGATGACTCTTGTCATCTCCTCACTTATTTTAAGGTTCTGTTAAAGTCTTGACTTTAACATGCACTTTTATATCAATCTTGCCTGAGAAAATGTGTACCATTGATCCTATGATCAAAAAATATATTAAGTTAGGCTTGATAAATATAAATAAATTAGGTAAAAAAAATTAAACTAAGGTTTTATTCATTTTGATAAACATGATAAAATCTTAGAATAAAATTTTAGGCTAAGTTCTAAAACATAATGAAAGGGACCCTACAAATGATAAGAGATAAGTTATAAAGTTTTATCCTAGGGTTTTTATTATATTCATAAATATAATAAAAACTTTAGGATAAATATTTATGACTTGTATAGGATATAACAAAAGGGAGCATACATTATTTAGACCATGATAATAGTAAAATAGACTAAAGGGTCATGGGATATGAAGGGACCAAACATAATATTTTTATAATAAGGTTTGGTCATGTTGAAAAACATGGATAAACCATAGTATAAAAATTAAGCTAAGTCCATAGCACAAATAACTATTCCCATGAAAATTTGAATTTAATTCAAAAGGGGATCTAGGTTAAAACATTAGACTAATGTTTTAACATGACTTATAATAGATTCAATTAATATTTGATAGATGAAAGGCTAGTAAAAGATCAATTTAACATTGGAGCATAAAACCCTAAGCATGTTCATTCCCCAAATGAGATTCTATTGAACCTGTAATATAGAAACATAGTCAACAATAATTAGGAATGTTAGAAGGGGTAAAACCATGATCACTTAAAAACATGTCAATTGATTTAAATGAGAACCAGGTGTGGATGATGTTCAAATAAAGATAATGTGTAAACATGTTAGTGGTATTCTAATCAAGTGAATTTTCAATTTTAAGGTACAAATTTATACAGGTTAAAATAAGGGTCCCTATATTTAAAAAAATGAGGGTGTGTTGACCTCAAAAAATGGTGAATTCTAGGGGAAACATAACAATATGTTAGAATTCAAAGACTTTAGTTTAGACTAATAACTAGGCTACTTGTTTTACTTGGTCAGGCACCATTATTAAGATCAATTAATGGTTAAAATAAGTATTGTACATGAAGAGTTAGGATTAAACATAAAAACATAGCCATGTTATGTGTGTGCTTTAATTTTATGTACAAATTTCCATAGGATTTAGAGAACAATTTCTAGGTTCATGAACTTAACCATTAACATTGAATCACAACATAGTTAAGTGCTCATTAAGAATCATGTTTTAGCTCAAAGATGGCTTGGGCATTGATATACTACAAAATAGGTATCCATATCCCCTATAGAGGTACCTTTGGCTCCACTCAAGGCCTTGTCCCACTACCAACTAGGCATCCATAGCCCTAGTAGAGATTAGTAGAATCACCTCTACTCAGAAAGCCTTTTGAATTTTGTAATAAGTTATTATTATTATTATTATTATTATTATTATTATTATTATTATTATTATTATTATTAGATATTTTGACTTTAGAGCAAAGTTTGGGAACCAGATTAGCCATGTTTTCATATTTAGTCACATGTTTGATCTTCAGACAATCATCCCTGGCTATAAACTTTATCCTAGGCAATTATTATTTTTTAAGTACAAAAATTATTGTATCCTAATAATCCAATCTTTCACCTTACATAATAAATCCTTCTTAGAACTAAACTTATATCAGAATAAGATCTCAAGGAAAAATCAACCTATTTATTAGTCTTTACTAGTTTCTATAAACTACAACTTTAGGCTTATATTTCAACAATTTCATGATTAACTAGTGTTGAGGAGGCATACTTGCATTATTGGACTATGGAGTTCCTCTTGAGCATCTAAATGTATTTTAAGTTGAGCACTATCTTGAAAAACAATTATTTAAATCAAGTAACAAAGTAGGGAAATCAAACACACCAAACAAGGAAAGAAAACAAATGTGAAGCAAATAAATATATACAAACAAAGGATATGAAAGAAATAATAAGAAGGAAACTAATCTAGCCTACCTATATTAACTCTAACTAGTCTTATAGTTCATTCCATGAAGACTTTAGGTGGGACAATAGAGAAATAGTGCGTAAGGTATCACCCATTGGTTGGCAATGTAAACTCTGCTCCTTATTAGTCTTTCAATTTGAATGTGTTTTTTCTTAGGGTCTCAACAATCTGATATGGGCCAAACCACAAAGGTGTGGACTTCCCATTCTTTCATTTTGGTTATGAGGATTTATCCCAAATAATAACTAAGTTTTCTTGTCTAAACACCTTTATCTTTGGATGTTTATCAAACCACCTCTTAACTATGGTCCGGTGTTTGCTAAAATTGGCAGAAGCTTCCTCTCTTACATCCTCTATTTATATTATGTCTAGTAACCTTGAACTTATAAATTATTGATCCTCCTCCATGTACTCTTGCATGAACATGAATGTTGGCAGCCTGAGGGCAATGGGGAATATAGATTCTTGACCATAAACCAACAATAATGGTGATGCCTTGAGAGCTTACTTGACTCTAGTTCTATCTGCCCAAAGGGAATACTTAATTATCTTGTACCATGTTATTGGTTTATCAACTACATACTTCTTTATGGATTTCTTCAAGTTATTATTCATTGATTTTGACACTCCATTAACTTGAGGGTAATGATTTGATGAGAACTTTAGAATAATGTTGTTGTCATATTCCCACTCAGTCATCTCAATGGACACAAAGGTAGATCCATTATCATAGATTAGAGATACTAATGTGACAAACCTTATACATATATTTTATTTTAAAAATTTAATCACTTCTTCAATCCTACACTATTTGGTTGCCACTACTATAGTCCATCTTGTGCAGTAGTCAGTAGCAGTCAGAACATACTCATGACTATAAGATGAATTGGGGTTGATGACCATCAGATGAATTGGGGTTTATCAATCATCACTAATTTTAATGGCATGGCTTCCTTTGTCTCTTTTGTGTTGAAGAATTGGAATGCATGACACTCTCCCATATGCTTATGAGCATCTTTGAAGATAACAAGCCAATAATAACCAACTCTAAGGATATTGTGGGTTTAGTCCTTATAGATGGATGACCACTTTCAAATTTTTCATGAAAGGTATTGAAGATCTCAATTGCTTCTTCTTTGGACACACTTCTTAGGTAAATGCCTTCAAAGTTATTTCTATACAATACCCCATCTTTGATCAAGAAATGGGATCCTTTGAGCCTTAAATATCTCTTTTGTTCCCTACTTAACCTTGCAAGACAATATCTATTGATTAGAAAATAAACAATAGGATCATACCAATCATTGTATTGAAAGATTTATTGATTAAGCTGCATAACACTTAGTTTGGGATTAGTATTAATAATTAACTAAATTAAACCTTGGCATATTACCAACTTGGTAGTTTTCATCTCTAGGCCATATTCTTTAAGGATAGACCTCCATTTACCTCTCCTTTATCCAAGTTTACATTGACTCAACATTATCTTAGTGGCAGGGTCTGATAGAATTGCATTTACCTTATTTCTAAGGATATAATGCCTAAATTTCTTCACTACCTTAACTAAAGAAAATGCTTGTTTGTTAATTAAAGAATAGTTCAACTCATATTTTTTAGGATGAGTAATCATGAAATCAATGGGGTGATCAAACTTATCTATCTTCTAAGTTAGAATAATATCTATTGTATGATCAGAGGTAAAGGAATAAAGATATAAATCTTTAGTGAAATATGGACTTATTAGTATAGGAGCTTGTCAAATTACTTATTTAATTTCTTTGAAAGCTTTATTGGTCTCCTCATTCCTTGTGATCTTGACATAATTATTCAACATGTCATTCAATGGCTTTAAAATCTCTACAAAACCAGCAATTAACTTTCTCACAAAGTTGATTTTACCAAAGAAAGACATCAATTCCTTCCTACTATTAGGGGTTTATATCTTTGATATTGCATTTAATCTATATAAATTTATAGAGATCCTCTCCTTAGTTATAACATGTCCCATTAATTTTACTTCATTTACACAAAAATGTTCTTATTTGGGTTGAGAGAAATTCCATACCTTTTACACCTTGTCCATACTTATTACAAGTACATGATGTGATCTTCCCTATTATTTGAAAATATAGTTCAGTCATATATGTAAATAATAATGCACTTACCTATGAGGCCTTGGAATTCATGGTCCATAGATTTTTGAAAGGTTACACATGCATTTATTAATCCAAAGGGCATTCTCTTGTAGGCAAAAGTGCCCCAACTTAGTAGTAAATGTAGTCTTCATCCTATCTTCCTTGTTTAATAACACATGATTATACCCTAAAAATCCATCAAAAAATAACATCATGGTATAACAAGAAATACTTTAGATAACTTGGTCCAGGGAAGGTAAGGAATAATTATATTTTTTAGATGCTCTATTCAAATTTCTAAAATCAATGCACAATCTACTTTCACCATTTTTCTTCGTGACTAATACTAAGTTAGCTACCTATTAGCCATTTTGGCCCACATGCTAAGCTTCTACCTGAATGGATGAGTTGAATAGTGTTTTGGATGAAATTAGTGGTCCAAAGGTCACAAGTATCTTGTAAACCTTTTGAAACACTTTAAGTAAACTTCAAGTGTAGTTTGTCAAATTTTGAGAAAGTAGGTTCTCATGGTGATCAATGCAGTCAAGATCATGGAATGATTTTTCACAAGCCTTAGAGACTCATCAAATCTTTAAAAGATAAATAAATAGTTCAAGCACATGTTTTGAAGATCTAGACCATCATTTCACATCATAGAGATATAGATTGGTCAACTTGATTTGCATTTTGTAAGTATTCTTGAGAAGCCTTCTAGAGATAAAGGATGACAAGGACATAAAGTACTTCATTATTAAAACATGCTAAAAATTTCATGTCTTGATGAGATTTCTATCTCAATATATAATCCTTTAAAGTTAGACTTGAAGAGTAAGACATGTGTGAGGATGTCATGTTAAAGCTCTGGTAAGTAGCTGTTTGAATTCAAATGTCCCAAGGATGAATGCACAACTGCCAAATGTCAAGATTATGGGAGACCATATCAAATATAATGGTGATTTGTGATCTAATATATGTCAATGGGTCCCAAATATCTAATGGCGCACATTTGATCATGCAAAATAGATCAACGATGAGCATCAAGTCAAAAGGTTAGCAAATATCTAGGGTGAACATGCATGTGACAAGTGGCATAATATCATGAGTTCAAAAAATATCTAATAGTGAATAGTGACTAATAAATTTAGTGGGTCCAAGAAGATAAATGGTGCATGATCCATCATAAAAAGCATATATAATGATGAACAATGGGTTAAAAGGTTAGTGGATCATAAGAACAAATGTGTAGGTGATAAGTGTCTTAAGTGCATTAAACTAGCATAAGATCTATATCTTACATTAATTCATATAGAGGGAGATAAATGATACACATGAGGTCAAGGAGTCAAATAATTGATAGTAGGATCATTTAAAATGAATGCATAACTGACAATTGGCATGATCTGAGAAGGCCCAGATCAAGATCGATGGCTAAAATTAAAAATTGAAAGCTAAGGGAATTTAATGGAGAATAAATATGACATAATGTAAACCTAGAGTAAATATTTCAATAATATTCCATGAATTCAAACATGTTAAACAAAGGATTTCACCACCTTGAGTAAGTAGGATACATAAATATAGGATCAAATGTGATCTAAGTTACAAGAAGTAGACCCTACAAAGCCATATATTACCATTAAAGCTTTATAAAGATTTTTGAGAGATTATAGACGTAGGTTTTATATCTCATTCATATTAAATAGGACCTAGCCTATGGATAATAATTTACAATCATGACTATATGAAAACCAATAGGGTGATTGGTTTTCATCCATAATAGATCTATATTCAAAATTTAGAAGTAATGGCAGGAATGGTGACTGCATAAGGAATGCCAGAAAGAAAACCAATGAGAAATATTAAATAATGGAATAATAACATGAATAACATCAATCATTATTGAGGAATAAAATAAAGGGCATTAATGTATAGGATCTCAAGAAGGATTCATGTAGTGGTGGGATTGCTTCCTATAACTAGTCTTGATATTCACATTTTCGATCACTCTAAAGAAAGATACAATGACATTAATATAAAGGAGATCTAGAAGGATTGTAGTGGTGATTATTTTTAGTGGAATTGGGCTCATTAATTACCCATTTATTGCCAATGTCTCTATATCTTACCTTTTTTCTTCCTATAAATACTAGATTTGAACTCTTGATTGGGATCCCTCAGCTGGGTATAAAAAACCTCTACTAAAATCATTTTGTAAACTCTTTGAATCAGTATAAGATAATTTTAGATTATATTTTAATGCTAAGTGTTCTTTATTTAAGCTTTATTTATATAATGTATGTTGTCTATTAATCATCTATATGTCTTTCATGTACCTTGCTTTAAGACAATTTCTTATAGGTTGTGTGAAGTGTTAGCTAGTGAGGTTTCTATGAAAGTGTCATAAGTATATAGTGTCTTACATAGACCTAACTCTTTCTATCCTTCAAGTTGTAGGTCTATTTTAAACCTTCATACAAAATACTCATATTTGGAACCATTTAATAAAATCTGATCAATCCTTGTCCCAATTGGATTCATTAGTAGTTATGGAAGTGTCCAAGTTGAGAGTGGATCATTAAACATTTGGTGCATCACCACACTTAAAGTATGTTTTCATTCATGTATTTTCTCCCCTTTTCATCCCAATAGATTAATTTTTAAGAAAAGAGATTCAAATTTTCATACCTAAGGAACTATCCTCATTAAAAATCCTAGAGGTCTGACCCAAAATTAGGTAACCCATAGCCTAGGGTCATTCCCATTTTGGACTAAGTTTGGGAAAGAAGACCCAAAAAATCCCTTGTTCACCTAGGGTGCAGCCTAGGTCTCCAACACTACCCAATTTGAGTGTCTAATGAGAAACACTATTTTAAAATCTAGTAACTTATTGAATTCTTTATATATCATTAGTTCTAAGATAAGGTTGATTGGCCTTTGTTTTTGTCTAAATGGCTTATAGGCTTCCTTTAGAGGTATGGTGTGGGTTATGACCTTAGGATAAAAGATATTCAAGTCATCAGAGGACCATGCTATTACATCCTTATACTTGGTTAGTAGATATTTGGCTCTCTAAATATTAATGCTTGTGTAGGCTATACTAATGTTCACTAGCTGAGGTTAACCTTAGGAACCAAGGTCCATTGCATTTTAGTCCTTCCCATCTATTTTGGGAATCTTGATAGCCTTAGCTATTTTATCTAAATCAAATAGTCTCTCTAAGGCTATCATCCTTCTGGGGATCTTATTTTTAGTCAACTAAATGACCTTGTAATCAAGGGTATTCTCACTAGCTTCATCAATGATGTGAACCTCAAATACTCCCAAGAATTCATGAATTCTATGATTTGTTGATCATCACTAAATACTTGAAAATGGTTGATATTATCTAGAATTGAGGGATAAGAGACTAATTCAATGGTAAGGCTTTGTAACTTGGAATTTTGATTGGGCATAAAGTTGGCTACAACCAAAGCAAGTTTATTAGTAGCCTTGTTTTCTTCCTTTGGGATTGACACAATTTTTAAAGCATGAAAACATTCAATTAAGTCCCACACTCTAAAATTATATTTATTAAGATAGGAAAACTTACACTGATATCTACTTTTGACCTAATTAACTACTAGTTTAGAAATACCAAAAGTTAATAGTTCCTTAACCTTGTGTTTGATTGCAAATTATAATCCAAGAATAAGTACTTCATACTCTCTGAGATTTTTAGTGCATGGGAATTGGATTTTTTAAGAGTCATTGTATTCTTTCCTAATAGAATTGATTAATACCACTCCTACTCTAGAACCTAATTTGCATCTAGCACCACAAGAATATAATTTTCATAATCCAAGCATAACATGAGAAGTTTTGAAATTAGATACATTTTTGTCATCAAGAGCATAAACACCTAAATCTAAGTTAATCATGTTGACCCCGTCATTGGTTGCATTATACTTAGTGATCATATGCTTCATTTTGGGCTCCCTTTCTATCTTATTCTAATTTGGAACTACTTTCTAAGGTAATCACATATGTGAATAGTTAGTAGACATGTAACCATCTAGAGATCTGGTCTACTTTCTACTTAATAACATTCCATAAGCATCAAGGATGTCTACCACTTAGATGTCAATGAATTATTGGATATTTGGTTTAGAAGCAATTTGCATGTGATCATTCAATAATTCACTGATTACTTTGAATCTTAAATCTAAAATTTAATGGGAGTCAAACCTCATTTATCACAAATACCTTTAGCCATAATATGTGTAGATACACCAAAGTCTAATAAATAATTATGCAAATTCTTACCAAAGATCTTGACTGTAAGTAGGAAAGGTTGAATATCTACCTTACTTTTATGTATTGTAATATTAGTATGTGTATACTTTTGTGGTTTATTAGGCTTCTTAGACAAATATTCCAACAAAAAATCCCATTTTTATGTAATCTGAGTCAACTCATGCAATTTAATGTTAGCTTTTATCTTTTTCATGTCTTCCACTATATTATATCTAGTCCTATTGAGAAAATTAGATGCATCAGTACTATTTTTAGAAGTATTTTTTTTAGGAGGCTTTGGATTATTATTTGATGTGGTATCAATAGGAGTTTCAAAATTATTTGGTGGGTTTGAGGTAGTCAAAGGTTGTTTCTGCTCCCTATTCCTTAGAGGATAGGTTTTCTTTAAATATTGAAGAAAAGCGTGGATCTCTTCAAGAATATCTTTAGGCTCATTCTCTTCCTAGAATGGGAACTCAAATGTTTCCACCATGAGATTTGAATAAATATAATTAGATGAACTTGAAGAACTTGAGGTACCTACACCATTGTCTTAATTAGGGACAACTTAAAAAGTGTCCAACTCTCCTTTAAAATCTTCAAAAGAATTACTCAATTTTTAGAAAATATAATTCACCATGATTTGAATTATAATGGACTCTACAATAATTAGGCAAAGCTAAATCACTAAGATTTATGTTAGGCATATTATAATTAGTATATGACTCATTGTTATGACTATTTTTTTTGTTATTCTGAATCCTGCTTGAAGTCCTATTAAATATTTGGAAAGAGAAGTTCTTGTTAGAGATTTCCCTAGTATGGTCAACTTAATTTTACAATTGAAAGAAGTCAATGATTAGATTTTGAACCATATTTAATATAGAATAATTTTCATTATTTGTTACATCATAATTATTAACTTAAGTATTTCTACTGGCTATAGGCATCAAATCTCTCTGGTCTTGTGGATGAGACACTGGTAGAGTTATTCAAGAATCCTAGGTTTTTGGTCAAGATGTGCATGACTCAAAGGTAATTGGTTTAGGATTAGAAGCTAATTTAAGATAGGCATATTTTTATTAGAATTTGGAATGACATTCAAAATAGATAGATTTAGATTAATGTTAATAACATTGTATGCCATTTGGATTTGTGGTTGCATTTGGTCATTAATGATCACAACATCAACATAAGCTAAGGCTAATGTATTAATGACCTAAGTAGATCTTTATAGAAACATAGAAGTCATGTGATCTAAGGCATCTTTGTAGATATCTAAGGTTAAAACATCATTAGGTCTATAAGGAGCTATGGTTCTACTAAACATATTTTGGAATCTATCATTGAAGTTTCTTATGGGCTCATTTGAGTCTCTTTTGATTATGGTAAATCATTGGTATAGGACACATAGACTAATGTTTTTGCCAAATTGATCAATCAAGTAATTATTAAAATAATTTCAGCTAGATATGTAGTTTTTAGAAATGTTAAAGAACCATTCATATGCAACATCTTTGAAAGTAAATGAAAATAATCTACATGCTACATCTTCATGATCAACATTCCAAATTCTTAAAGCAGCTTTAAAGCTTTTAATGTGTTCTTCAATAGTCACAACACCATTAAGAATAAAATTAGGTAAATACTTTTTAGGATTATGAGGAATTTCATGTACCACACTTGACACATTAATTCAATAAACACCTAGACAAGACATACCTTGATAGGTATTGAACATAGGAACACCTTAAATTGGTGAAGTTGGTTGAGACTTTGAAAGTCTAGGCTTACCTTTGTCTTACCTAGCTCTCTTATGAACTTCTAATGAAAGGAGAATAAATCTTGTCTCTAAACGTGACTTGGTCCTTATCCTTGGAAATTCTAGCTTAAAAGCTTTAAACCCTATTTGAAATATGTTGTTTAAGTCTTATCTTTATAAATAATGATGAACACACTTGCACATTAAGCAATTTTTTCAAAAATATGTATAAAGAGTGACAAATGACATCAATATTTAACTAAATTATCTCAAAGATATGTCCAAATACATGAATATGAATGATATTTACCTTTTTAAGTTCAAATAAACTCAAATTTGCAAAATATCTATCAATCTTTGGATAAAATAGCTATTACTAAACTCAAACTTGTTGGATTCACAACTTTCGAGCTATCTTTATGACAATTACTCATGGATATTCAAAGAACATATATATTTGTCTAAATAAGCATAAATATGTGTCTAAAACCACTAATATCAATTATATTTATAAAAATATGCTAAAAGAAACAAAAATATTCAAGAATACATCAATCTTTGAAAAAAATCATAAAAAAATAGCAAAGATGTTGCAAATTTATAAAGATTTAACTAGGCCCTCCTTCTAGTTATAGTGGAATTTGTTCCCTATTTATGACTATATATGTATAATAAGTGGTTCTTAGTGTTTAAGAAACACTACTCATTTATAAATCTAGAGAAGCCAATGCATGAGTTACAGGTTGTGATAATTCTATTATCCTTGGTGGAATAGAGGTAAAACAAGTTGACTATTTCACAAATTTATATTAGTTTGTGGTTGGGAGCCACCATGGATTAATATTTAATCTTTGATTTTGGAGATAACCTATGATAATCTAACTAAATTATTTTCAAAAACTAATTCTAAAGCTAAACTAAGATGAATATTCACAATAAAACCAATCTAAGGTGAATTGATGAAAAAGGGGAGCAAAAGGAAGGGTAAGGAAAAAAGAGAGGTGTTGTTTATCTTTATTTCAAACATTATGACAAAGTTCAAATTGTATTTGAACATGTATTTAACCAATGTGTAATGTCAAGTAGTATAATATCAAATCCTATCACACATCAAACAAATATCTAAGGTATGAAAAGATGCAAATAATAACCATGTTTATTTTAAGAATTTCACCCCTAAAAACAAATAGCATTATCTCAGATGCAAGAGGAGTAAATAAAGTTAAATAAACCTAAGAAAATTCAACTAATCTAGCATTAACATAAATTAGAAACTATGTACTTAAATATTCACATCTAGAATTCACAAGAACCATTCAAATATGAAGATAAGATAAAACAAATGAGAGAGAAACCATAATAGAAATTCACACAAGCAAATGTGGACAAACTTTGAAAAAATCCTTTCTTATATTAATTTTATCAAAATTTACAAATAGTTTTTTTGAACCAAAAACTCTCTCCTTTTACAATGGGAAATACCTCTTTATATAGACCTTTCATGAGGTATACCGATTAGTCATGTCAAAAATTAAGGATAGTTGTCCTTTTAAAATATTTTTAGAACCGTTTAGACATTCTAAAATGACTAACCTATAGGCAATGTTCTTTACAAGTTGTACATACCTTTACAAAAGAATATTATCTTTTCAAAAATCATACAAGTTTAATTACAAAAAGAATATTCCTAACTTAACTAACTTAGAGACCCTTTTAACAATGTAGTCTTTTGCCTTAAAATATCTTCATTTTATAATGTTATTCATTGATTAGATGGAGATAAATGATAGGTCTCATGAATAATTCCTTTTATTGATCCTCTAGGCCCTTGAGATCCCTCTCAGTGCTTTCCAAAACTCATTTGATGCTCTTAACATCTCCTATCTTTTACTTTGATGATAAAAGTAGGCCCATGATCTTCCTGTTATTAGACCTTATTTTCCCTTGTCCTTGATTCCTCACTTCCTACATGAATTGAATAGTTTTGTGCTTGAACTCTTCATCCATTATTAGGCCTAGAGGACTAAGTATGGTGGGCTATTTGATCAAACTATAAAATATGTTTAACATTTTATCTTCTTATTATTTGGGGTCCCTAGAAATGTCTTCTATCTACTTGGACCAGCTACTCAGGGCCTTGATATTATCAGTTAAAATAGCCATAGCCATATTCAAGTGGGCTATGATGGATATCCTAACTTTATGGATTTGATTTTTAGTCAAGACCTTGATCAAATAATTCACTTGGTAGCTTGAGGCTTACCATTGGATAGCTTTTCTTGTATCCATATTACTTTATTTATTGCATCCTTATTGATCCTAATTGGCTTTAAAAAATTAAACAAATTAGTCATGATATCCTCAAATTGCCTAAATTTATCTTCTTAGATTGATAAGATGGCTTGTTCTTTCAAATTATTATTCTACTACAAGATGCCTTTTATCATTATTTGTAATTGACTCGACTAATCTTGAGCCATTTCAATATTTTTTTTTTTAAATATTGGGTCCTCACCAAGCTTTTGTCCTCCAACTAGAGTCAATCCAACAAAAGGCTCCACTTTTTGGAAGGTGAATTCCTCTTCATAAACCATGGCCTTCTTTTTAGTTACTCTCTATAAACTAGTAGTGGTTGGATCAAATTTGACACCCACTAAATATTGTGTTACCTTTGGAGCTGGGGTCTCCATCTATGTTCCACTTGATTCTCCTAGAGTAACCATCCCTTTCTCTTCTTCTTTTTTCAAGGAAACTATCCATGGTTTGACCTCTTCATGAACTAGGATATTGATTGATTTCATCATTTCTCAAGGATGTTGTGTAGTAGATATATTTTAAAATTTTCCATAGATGAACCATTCAAGAATAGTTGGACCCTGAATCAAGTTTTCTTCACTAAAAAGATTGATTTAACTTAGAGGATGATTGAAGGTCACCTTGGGATTCTTGATTTTTACTAGGATAATGGCTAGTTTTGCCTTTATTTTAGGGGTGTCTATGGGAACTAGATCCAACACTTACTTCCCCTTTTCTTAATTTACTTCTTTCATTTCTTCATCATCTTACTCATAGGCTAATGATAACATTTTTAGGTCATCTTCAATTATCTCACCAGGGTCTAATGCTACCATGTGAACCTATTCAATTGGTGATCCTTGTTCTTATACCTAGGTTGAAGATGATTTTATTTCATTAGTCCTTTTCTTCTCTAGTTTTTTCTTAATTTATTCCTCAATTCTAGACTCTATCTATAGTTGGGCTAGTGGAGGTCTAGAAGGTGTACCACTCAGTAGATGGTACTTCTTTGGTCCAAATTTACATCTGTCATCACTCCATTTTTACTTCCTTTGAATTCTATCCTCTTGATTTATGTTGTGCTTTTCAAATATAGTGGTGACCTCATATAATGAAGAAGCCTTAGTATATATGGGGTTAAAAAGCCTAGGTTGGTGATCATAAGGGATATTGATACCCTTAGCCTTTGGATGCTCCTTGACTCTTCCATGAGGATCCCACTACCTTAAGTCATCAAGTTGGAGATTGAAGGACATCTTATGTTTGGAAGCATCCTCAATGTTGTCCAATTATGTAAAAACATTCCTTCTTATGGTTATGGGGAGGGTGTGAAGTAAAAACTTCCTTTTGGTTTTTTACAAACCATCTATTCCATTGCATAGTTGATAAACCACCTCTTACTCTGTTAGGTTTATGGGTGCATGGATAGGCAGTCTAAGTTAGGTGCACTACGTTCCTTTAATCCTGATGATTGTACATTAAGGGTATAACTATATGTCTCCCATGGCATCAATTAGTTTTTTGATTAAGGGATTAACTCTTGACATTGGATTCCTAGTTATGGAATCTTTTAGGGCTGGATAAACACAGTCATAAATGAAGTGGATGTGGTCCCTGTACTTAAATATGTGTAATTTTGAATAATATTGGGAAACTATTTGTGTCTTATTAGGTGACAATTATCTAAGGTTGGATATTTTTGTGGTATCAATCAAGGCATACAGGAGGTATGAAATCATGTAGAATTGGCTCTTATTTCTCTTCTTGACTGCAAAAAATTATCTACTTAAATAGGCCCTGATAACTTTACCAAGAGGAGGGGTGAGTTGTTTCTCAATCATAAAGTAGACTAAGGGCACCCAAATTTTTTCCACATATGTAATGGATGAATTTAAACATATACTATTCATCATAGTCATGATAATTTTTATTCTAGGTCAAAATTGACCAATGGGTATCTTGCCATTGAAATAAGAAAACCCCTGATTCCTAAAGTAGAGCCACAGGGAAAGGATGGTTTTCAAATCATTATCTTTAGCCCAATAATTGATCGTGGTTTGGTTTACCTGAGGTTTAGGTAGATTTTAATATTTTTAAAATTTTATAAGAGAGATGTAAGATATTTTCTTGAAACTAACCTCATTAATAATCATGCCCTTATCTTTTTTTCCATCTTTAGAAATAGGAGAGAGAATGTCTATACAATGCAGTACCTTGGGTTTCATTGTAGCATAATGGAGACCTATCATCTAAATGGAAATAATGTTATAGTATAGCCTCCTTATAGACATGTTCATCTCCTCTTCTCTTGTGATGGGTTATTGGTTATGAATGTTCCAATATAAGCTTGACCAATTGTTGTCCCCTATATTTAGAGTTGTGTTATCGAACTATGTGTCTTTGAAGACTCTTCCTTCTACATTTGAGGTCAAATAGAGTTCCACATCTTATTTGGAAAAAAATTTCTAGGATATCATGGATGTGATCTTATCTATATTATTTGCTAATGGTCTACAGTTCAATTTGAGATCAAATTATCCTTGCACAAGTAACAATCCAATCTCCTTCAGCTTGATTATAATGAGCACCAGGTTAAATTAGGGTTTACACATTCACTAGGGATTTCTTAAAGGTATTTATAGTGATTTAATGGTAGTATTTATTCTAAGTTATGTGAGCTTCATGAATTATATTGTGTTTAGATCTTTGTGTTTGTATACACCTAAAATCACTCTCTTCATTATTGTCAACTAATATTTCTATTAGTTGACACTATTTCTAATTGACCTATTGTATTCTTCTAATTTATCTTATTTATATCCATTTATTTAATATCCCCATTAAATATTCCATTATCCTATATTCACTAACCTTATTCATCCCATTTCTTTATTAATTATATCCTAATCTCCCATTATCATAATCTAATCCTAGTTATCCATTATATGATTATTTAAAATTCCCATAATCCCATCTACCCACTACTAACCTATACCCTAGCCTTTCCTATATCCATATATCCCTAATCCTCATCTAATCCCCCATATAAGCCCCACTTAATCCTTTATTATCCCTAAACTAATGGAGAAGTTTCTAGAATTGGAGAAGCTCCTCCAAGTCTCTAAACTAGAGACTTCTAAAGAATTTAATATTCCTTGAATAATCCATAGCCATTGATCTTATCCCTCTAACTTCAAATTTAAACCCTTTATCTTCCCTCCCAAATATATATAACTAACCTCCATCCTCCATTTTATCCATCTAAGGATCTCATAACATCTTCACGCCAAAATCAAAACTTGAATATCCATATCAAATCCATGCCCATTTAGCAAAAAACTAGAATTTCTATAACATCCTTATGCCAGACTAATCCTTCAATCAAGAATCCATTGAATCCATCATCCAAATCCTTTGGTCAAGTATCCATGTCAATTTGAGTCTATATGAAATCACTGGATCAAGTGAAAGTCTTAGAATGGAGGCATGAAAAGTTAAAAAAATGGTAATAATATTTTATTTGTTTTGATTTGCCTTATCTATCCATTTATATTGGTGTTATAAAGTTTTAGGTTATATTTATAAGTTTATTAATATTTCTTAGAGAAAAAATTTGGTGCAAATTTTGGCGACCACAGTGGGAGTGACTTAATTCCAATTTAACAAGTTTTGCTTGTTAAAAGTGTTCTTGGCAGTTTGCAGGTCTATTTGGGTAATATAGGAGTCATATTTTTTTTCCAGTTTTTAAAAAAATTATGAAAAATGTGTTATGTTTTAATAAACAACTCTTTATTTATAAGTAATTGCATGAAACACTTTCTAGGTTAGGAGTACCTCATATTTAGCTTTTTGGAACAGTTTATGGTTTTTGATTTTGTTAAGTATCAAAGAAGTTATGATTATTTAAATATTATTGTTCTAAATAGGTTTTTAATTTTTTTAAATAAAAAAAAATGTTTTAGTTCAATTAATGTGCATTTGCTAACTCTGTGGTATCTTTGTTTGTATGCAATTTAGCATTTGGTGAGATTGGTGCTATATAACCTAATTTTTTCTCATATTACAATGTATCTTTAAACCTATTTTAAGAAACCAATATTTATAGTTTATACTAAGGTGTTATTCTATTGGAGATATCATTTTAGCTTCTACATTGAGATTGATACTGCCACTCCCAAGAAAAGTGTACTGTGTTCATCCTATTATCATAGCAAAATCACCTTTCTTTGAGTTATTTTACCAAAATACACCATGTGTTGTGAGTTGAGGATGCTTGAAAATATAAATTAATTATATTATCCATACTTTTGTTGCATGTTACTACCATTATTAATTCATTTTCAATTATGCTATGGTAGATGTCCATATCCTATTCCAGAAATCGTAGTTTGAGTGAACCAATCAGATTTGAATTTATTTTTCTAATTAGGTCAAACACTATCAATAACCTATAATCTTACACTTTGAGAGAGGTTGTATTAAATAAAATAAAGTAAAATTCAAAGCCAAAGTCATTTCATCTAGTTTTGTTCTGTAACTATCATTTTTTTGGTTTTATCAGGTTACATAAATTTATTCATTTTTTTAATCATCAAAAAGCATCAAAGTAATAATAAATAATAATAATAATAATAATAATAAATAAATAAAATAACTAAAAACTAAAAACAATAATAATTAATATTATTTTATAATATTAATTTTAAAGTCTTTTATTAGTTTCACTTTGTAGTCAAAATTTTTATTTTAGTAAGTTTGGTTTTTCTATGAGTTCCATTTATGGTAATCATAGTATGTCATAAGCTTAGTAGATGCATTAATTAAATATTTATTTATTGTCACAATAATGATAAAGGGAATACCATAAAAGCATCAGTTGTATAAAGGGATTATATATCAATTTTTGATTAATTATTATCTTGTTAAATTTATATCTTGTAGCGATTATGATCATCAAAGACCAAATTATCAATTTACTAGAATTCACTTTGGAAGTTATCCATTAAGGTTGTCAATTGAACTACTAATTATGTGCTTGTAGGTTGTTGGTCAAAGAATCCATTAGGCATTTTGAAAATTAATTTTGAATCATTTTAATATTATCTTGTATATATATCTTCTTGATCATTCCTTATACATAATTGTGTGTGTGTGTGTTATCTTGTGAATAATTTTCATATCATTCCCCTTACATAGGTAATTAAACCAATTAATTAATCATATCATGTGTTTTTCCTATTTTTAACCCCCCACTCTAAGATAGAACATGACATGGATTTCATCACCATGTATAGGCTTAGTATATATGGGTTAGTGTCATATATTTCACCATCGTGCTCTAACCAAACTCTATGTTTTGATGGAGTATAAAAATTTGGGATAGCTATCGTTAGGCTAAGCGGTTGACCCCATACAGGTTATCCATGAAGGGTAAGAGTTAATTATTTAAACTAGGCATTAAACAACACCCTACATGAACTTGGGCTCTAATGTACCTTTGTGTATATTGGGGACACCCCTAGAGAGCCTATTAAACTTAGCATAGGACCTTCTAGCCATAAAAAGTGTACCACTATAGGAGTTAGTATTAGCTTTGAAGTATTCATCAAGTGTAAGTGGGGTTGAGAGGGATCAATGGATACCATAATGGGCCACCAGCCTATAGCCTCACTTATAAAGCCATTGGATGGTGCAGACATCAGGTTACACACCCTTGAGTTTAATAATCATAGGTTGTGGATTGATTTCTTGGGTATGTATTATGTTAAACCCATGTTATTTATGAATTGAGTTAGCCTTCCCCCAAACCTTCACACATATCTAAGTCTTTTGCACAAATCATTTGGTATATCCTATCATCTTTTATATTCTTGCATCATCTAATATCATCTTGTATATCCTTACCACATATTTATCCCATCATCCTTTGTATATATCCTAATCAGTCATCATCCCATCATACATATTGTCTTTGGTTATATTTATCTTAGTCCTATTCCATCTCCCATCTTTCCTAACCATATATACTTATCATTTATCATACCCCCCATCATCCCCCATCTCATCATCATCACCATCTTGATTACATCCCTAATCATCACCCTACATTCTAATCACATCTTATATATCCTAAATCCATCCCCTTGTACCTAATTTATTCTCTTTTACATCCTACTAGTTTTATCCCATCTTAGTTCCACCTATCATTCATCCATCACATGCCCATATTAATCATCATCTTTTCCACTCCTATCTCATTATCACCTCATATGTATCATCCTTTTATATCTTATCCCATCTACCATTTTATCTTAAACATATTCACCCATCCTTAGTCATAACCCTATCACTAACATCTTATACATCCTTATCCCATTAATCTCTTGCATATATCATTTCATCTTGTACATCTTTATTTTGTCATGTTATCCTCTTAGATATTTTTTATTGTCCTTATATTATCCCTCATCTTATCCTCATCCCATCACACCCATTTATCATTAGTCACATAACCTATATCTTGTCTTCTACATCCTTATCATATTATCAACATTTTATACATATCATTATCTTAGATCCTTCTCACATGCAACATCCTTGATTTTGTCCCATCCTATTCATACTCTTTCATCATTAGACACATCCCCCATCACCAATATCTCATCTTTGTACATTATTAACATCATATTGTACATATTTTCCTCTTGTACATCCTTTTTTCATTATTCTTGTCTTAATAAAACTATATCCACCACATCTTCCAAACTTGACCTTATCCATCTTTGTTTCACCATCATCCCCATATCATTTCGTCTTAATTTTCCTTCATTTTTTATATCCTTATCATCATCCCTTTTTAGCCTTTTCATCCCATCCCACATCTTTTCTTAATCTCATGCACTCATCATTGGCCATATTTCCATCACCTATATCTTGTCTTAAACATCATTTATTCTCTTGTATAACCTCTAGTCATATCCTATATCCCATAACTCAAATTTTATATTTTTCATATCCCATTCCCCATCTTGCCTTCATCCCATCCTAATCTAGTCATATTCACCCATCATTTAGTCATCACCCCATCACTCATTACCTAATCATCATCTTGTATACCCTCTTGTGTATAGTTTTATTTTATTGTACATCCTACTATTCATATCAAATTCTATTCCCACTTATAATTCATCATATCCCTACCATATCATAATCACATCTTGACACATCATCCACATTATATCATAATCACATCATTTTATATCATTTGTATCTTGTCCTAAGTATAATACTAATCATTTGTCTTGACCTTGTCCTCATCACTTATTTAGCCTAATCTCACTTGCATTTTATCCTAGTTGGCTCTTTAGGGTCCAAACTATCCTCATATCATTTTTATTTATCATCCTCACCCCATCCCATAATTTACCCCTTCATCACTTTATCATCACCTATAATTATACCTATTGTCCTTTATCTTAATCACTTTCATCACATAAATCATATCCCATCCTATCTTGAGAAAAATTAGTTTAATTTCTGATCTAGTCTTCTTATCCACATCATCATATCATCCTAATCCACCATCACTCATTACTTGGTTATATCGCATACCTATTCAATATCCTATTAACATATTATCACTTTTTTGGTCTCAATATAGTAAACCCATCATCAATCTAATCATAACTAGCCAAATTACCCCTACCTAATCATAACTAGCACCCATCATATCATCATCTTACTAGTTTTTAATCTATACACCCATCAAATCCCTAATCCTTTTTCTATATTTGATAATAGGCATTGTTGATAGGTCATTAACACCTATTAAACTATTGGTCTGATGTTTGATCATAGTCATAAATCACCTTAATCACATTTTAATCCATTTATCTATTACATACGCATCATCACCTATCATACTAGCTCAGTCTTTCAGACTTAATTTACTCAAACAAACCTTAGTCTACCTTCATAAAATCATCCATATTTCCCATGGATTTGGATTCGGTTCTTGTAGACCAATACACCCTAGCCAATAAGGATGAAGTCCTTTTACAGGCACTAGAGTTAAGTGCTTGCTTGCCCTTAGATGTCAATCCCATTCACCCCAAATGACCATCCTGTAGCACCACAAAATCACTCTTAGTCTTCCTTGATATGGTCACCCTAATCAATCAATACATCATAGAGAAAAAATATGAATTCCTTTTATGGCTATGGAGATGGGTGATCATTTTCCCAATGATTTTGGCCCCATGAGCCTAAATTCACCTCCCAAACAAGTCCAAATTCAACCCTTATCCCATTTCCCTCAACCATCTAATAGCCCTATTCAAAACCCCTTGGCCCTAATTCATGCCCATCCATAATCAAACCCTCCATCTATTAATTATCATCCATCACCTTTATCACCCACCACCATGCAATTAGACCCCACTCTCATAGCCAATACATATCTACTAATAAGGATGATATCCTCTTGCAATTCATTATGATGGTTGTACCACTTCTCAAAGGTGTTTACCCCACCTTGGCCACTCATACATCCACCTAACCATATAAAACACTATATAATCTAAAGTCTAATGCTTTCACATTAAAGTCACAAAGCAAAGCGAGTTGTTCTACTCCCCTTCCTATATCCTTAGAAGCCCTTTTCCAACAACTTGTCACTACTAACATGATGGTCTATCCACCCATATGACATCTTGATACCACCAAACCTAAGCCATCTTGGTATAAATCAAATAAATATTGTCTATTTCATCAAACTTGAGGGCATTCCATTATACAATGTCAAAAATTTGAAGACTATATCCAAGACTTCATCAACAGTGGTGACATAGTAATAGAGGATGAATTAGATGAATTTAAATCCCTAGGTGAATAAAAAGAGGAGTGCTAAGATTACATTCCTTATCATAATAAAACCCTTCCATTTCCAATACAAGGTCAAAACATCCTATCCATCCTTCATGATCCCCCCATCTCTGACCACCCATCCATTCAAAACAAGTCTACTCCCCATAAACCTAGTCCTTATATAGCCCATAATCCCTTTCATGGACCTATCTTGCTTCGTCCATTATTCATACATCATCTACCTCTCACCCATCACATTTAATACCCCCATTAAGAGGAAAATCATAGACAATCACTCCCCTATTAATATTATAGCATCATGCACCCCAAAGTCAACATTGGCATCATTATCAGGGTCATGTTCTGCATTAGCATCCGAATGAAATTACTCAATAAAAACATCATCATTAATTAATATTTTAGAAAATGATGATAATTATTTATCTTTTGAAAATCCCAATCAAGATGATGAAGTCATAATTGAGTTTTTTAATGCTTTATTTATTGAATATTTTTAGAGTAGATCTAATCCTACCTTGGATATGTGTCTTAATGATCCTTTTGAGATTCTTGAGGAAACTTTCTCTGATGTTGAGGCTAGGGCTCCTAATAAACTTTATGAGGACTATGCTACCCATTATACCCTTAATCCATCACCCAAAATTCACCATCCACCTTGCCTCCATAATCCCTATATCCCAATCTATGAATGGAATGAATAGGAACATGCATCATTGGATTCCCATATATATTTAATATCATGTGCCATAACTACCAAGGTTCAAGACCATATTCCAAAAATAAGAAATAATCATAAAATTATATTTGATATCATAAGCCAAAGTCAAGAAAATTCAAATCATCAACATAATCAAATAATGTCTTCCCCTAGTGAAGCCTAATATCAAGCACTAAGGGGTCATCAAAGTCAAAATAATCATTATATATCAAGCCAAAAATCAATCTCCCTTGATGAAGCCCAAAAACTAGTACTAGGGGGATATAAAGTTAAAAATCATATGACTAACCATCCTCTTAATGTTTGGATCAAATAATCAAAAAATTAAAATGTCTTAGATCCCATAGTCTCCTGGCACCAATATAATTAATCCCTTCCATCATATCCAATAGTGTATGCGACTTTTGAAACCCCTCTCCATTCCTCATCCTATCATATCACTCATCCTAATCATATTCCTCCTTCACATCCTATATCCCATCATCAAATTCATGGCATACCCCAATTTTTATCATATCTCATAGCCCTCAGCAACATTATCCTTTATAGGGCTCATGAAGACACCTGGTTAAAATATTTAGAGGACATTAAATCAAGAGTCAATAAAGGTCACCATCACATGGTCCTACCATCACCTTTATCTAGAATAGGTGTCATATAATGTCTACATCTATCATCAACATCCTACATCTCACTCATCACCAATAAATTAAGATGCCATAAATAAAGACAAAAAAAATCATTCATCCAATGGTGAAAACTAGTCTTCTAGTGCCTTGGGCAAGTACCATGATAAAAACTAGTTTTTGAAATCATGGTATAATAAATAATTTTTCCACATTATACCTCACCACATGGGGGTCAAAATCCATCCCTTTTCAGCTATCACATACATCCCTCATCAATCATGTCCATATCACCTATCTATCATCTACCATTATATCATACACCCAATCTTTATCTCTTATTCCTTCCTATCCTAACCTTCATAAGGAAGTGGAAGGTGTCTTGAGAAATATTTACACAACCATATTATAATATCTTCTAATAGACACTTAGGCAACTAAACATCTAGTTCCTTCATGATGTACTCATTAGCAATCCCTAACCCATTCTTCCTTGATCCCCATCATCCCCATCCTTTTGTCATCTCATCCATCATTCCATCCATCCTCATTTTGGTTGCTAGGATTGGTTTTACCTTTGATAGTAACCCAATTTATATAGTGTACATACATATCCCAAAAATTCCTAAAAATTGAAAAATGTCAAAAACCCTAAAAATCATAAAATCTAAAAATCCAAAAATAGTCCATCATGTCTTATCTTATTCCTAATCCCTTAGTCACATACATATCCATCTATCTCATATTTTCCCCATCCTTATATACCACATTCCACATTTAGACCAAATTAGAGTGGTCACCCATCCCTTCATGCCTTCTATCTCATCTTATTGGTTAAGTCTTATCAACATACATCACCTTGTCAAAGAATTTAATATGGTACCCATCACTTCCATATCAAGCCCTTTTCATATCTATTATCCATTCCATCACTCTTAAATATTATGTAATGTGATTGATCCCATCATTGTCCTTATCATTGCCTCTTCATACCTAGCACCCATCCAATTAACCTTTGCTAGTGTGAAAGGTATTTGATCCCATCATCTCCTAGTCTCCTTATTAGATTGGGTTCTTTTATACTTGTTTATTGGTAATATTTGGCCATAATTTTTATAAAGCATAATCCTTGACCACTTTTTTATATGATTTCAAGACCAATTCAATATTCAAAGGCCTCATCACATCATCTAGCCTTCCATTCTAAACTAGGGGCAACATATTAACCTAATCCTAACCATTATCACCCTATCCAAATCTAACCCCATCCTAGGTCCACAATCACATCATGACCATTTAACCCATCACTTAGTCACTCATTTCATCATTATACAAGACATTGTGACATTACATGTAGATACTTGTCTATTGTTTGTCTACTTTTTATTCACTACTTATTTTGTTTACATCATTTATATATCTTGTTGTCTTATGTTCTATTTTCATTTGTCTCTTAGGTAATGAACAAGGATTCTAGAGGACACCAAAATTACACTAAAATGTTTAGAATTCACTAATTTCCCATGCACTTTGGCACAATGTCTTCTTGATCATGCTTATATCATGGGGCATCTTGTCAAGTGATATATTTTTGGATTACTTGGACTATGATGATCCTTATGACATTTGTGAAGGCTTGATCTCATCATTTATCTCATCATCCTTCTCCTTATCACAACCCATCCAACTAAAATCCAATATTTTATTCTCATCCCATCATCTAAGTCATATCCTATCATCACTAATATCATCCTTTAATCCCTAATCATCATCATCATTTACAACCATTAATTATTGATTATCCTTGATTCATAAGTATATCAGCCTAAGGTCTTTTTAGATTATGTAGGAAAAACTTGGCAAATTTTTAGTGACCAAGGATAAATTGACCATTATCTCTATCATCCATCCTCATCCCCTAATCCTATGGTCACTCAATCATATCGATTCTTCTTTATCATCACCTACATCATCTTGATTGATTTATCTTTGAGATACACCCATCCTTAATCTAATCAAATCAAATCATCAATATTATCCTATCTAATAACTCTCCCTTGCATGAATCATTAATTTGGATACATCTAAATCTTATGGACTTTTAATCATATCATCATCTTTTTATGGTTGATTCCCCCTTGGGATGTGTCGATAACTATAACACCCATCATCTCTATTCCCTATGAACGTGTCTTTACCAAGGGCATCATTATCAATTTTTGGCTCATTACTCAATGTCAACCTCATCTTCTTAATCTTCTATCCCAAATTTTCAATCCCATCCTCTCATCTCCCCATCTCATCCCACACATCATTTCTTCTTTAGAGTGGCTATCTAGCTCATTCTTCCCTACGCGTCCCCCTTTAGGGGGCATCATATCCCATATCATCATCTAATAACATTCATCCATGACATGGTTTTTTTAATTTGAAATAAAATTAATCCTTATACTTAAATCCACTTGTAATGCCCTTTCAAAGAGGGACAAAATGTAAACTCTTAAAATTACTCACTTCATTACTATCGACTAATATTTCTATTAGTTGACACTAATTATACTTAACTTATTTTATTCCACTAATTTATCCTAATTATATCCATTTATTTAATATCCCAATTCAATATTCCATTATCATAAATTCACTGACCTTATTCATCCCATTCCTTTATTAATTCTATCATAATCTCCCATTATCATAATCTAATCCTAGTTATCCATTATATGGGAATTTAAAATTCCCATAACCCCATCTACCCACCTATTAACCTATACCATAGCCTTTACTACATCTCTATATCCCTAATCCTCACCTAATCCCCAATCTAACCCCCACGTAATCCTCCATTATCCCTAAAATAATAAAGAAGTTTCTAGAATTGGAAAAGCTCCTCTAAGTCTCTAGAAGTCTCTAAACTAGAGACTTCTAAAGAATTTAATATTCCTTGAATAATCCATAGCCATTTATCTTATCCCTTTAAATTAAAATTTCAACCCTTGATCTTCCCTCACAAATACATATAACCAACCTTCATCCGAGAGCCATTTAAGGATCTCATGACATCTTCATGCCAAAATCAAAAATTGAATATCAATATCAAATCCATGCCCATTTAGCAATCAACTATCATTTCTATAAAATCATTATGCCAAAAAAATAATTCAATAAATCATCTATTTAATCCATCATCCAAATCCTTTGATCAAGCATCCATGTCAATTTGAGTTTATATGCAATCACTTGATTAAGTGCAAATCCTGAAATGGAGGCATGAGAAGGTAAAATAATGGTAAGCATATTTTATTTGTTCTAATTTGCATTCTCTATCCAATTATATTGGTGTTATCATGTTTTAGGTTATATTTATAAGTTTAGTAATATGTCTTAGAGCTAAAATTTGGAGCCTAATATTTATACCTTTACTTTTCTTGGGTCTACAAAATCTGTAAATTGGCACATTCTACTTATGTGGCTCTGATGAAGCATCATCATGGAAATTTGATCATTATTATTTAAATAATGACCATTTGTCATTTTTAGGAGTGTATCAATATTTTATTAGTTATGTACCCTTTGAAAATTCTACCTAGCCTTACACCATTGGATTTATTTGCTCGGATCAATACGTCTCATTGATTCCAATATGAGAAATCAAATACCATAGACTACTTGTTATATTCTTATGCATTTTTATTTATCTTTATTGAAGTGTCAATGTTGATCTTTCACCATTGTATCATCTCTACCTAGATGAATGCCCTCTGTTGATCTTGATATACTTACTTACATCTCCTACTCTATGGACTATTGATCAGAATGTGTATGATCATCTACATACCATTAATATTTAAAATATTCTTAGGCTTTAATTTGTGTCTTTTGACTATGAAACATGTCATTTCCACATTAATCCTTGGTTATTTTGACTTTTTATCCTTCATAATGTTTTGTTACATATTCATTTGGTTGGATCAACATGCTCTATCAAATCTCAATCTAAGGGGTGGATGCCATTGCCTACTCAATTTTATTCTATTGAGATTGTGATACTTTTCACTTTCTCACTCATTTTGGGGATTTTAATTATCAATATTGATCTCACACCATCTAATCTCCTTCAATATATCAACCACACTCCATCGAATCATCTTTTGTTTCATACTATTGGATCTTTGGCAAGGTTCTCATGATGGTGACACTTGTCATCCTCTCGCTTATTTTAGGGTTCTGTTGAAGTCTTAAATTTAACATGTACTTTTAGATCAACCTTTCTTTAGAAAATTCATATCATTTATCTTATGATCAAAAAATATATTAGTTTAGGCTTGATAAATATAACTAACTTAGATAAAAAAAATTAAACTAAGGTTTTATTCATGTTGATAAATATGGCAAAACCTTAGTATAAAATTTTAGGCTAAGTTATAAAACATTATGAAAGGGACCCCATGAATGATAAGAGATAAGTCATAAAGTTTTATCCCAAGGTTTTTATTGTATTCATAAATATAATCAAAACTTTAGGATATAGTTTTATGACTTATCTAGGATATAACAAAAGGGATCCTACATTTGCTAGACCATGCTAATAATAAAATAGACTAAGGGGTCACAAGATATAAAGGGACCAAGCATTATATTTTTAGACTAAGGTTTGGTCATGTTAAAAACTATAGTTAACCTTAGGATAAAAATTAAGCTAAGTCCATGGCACAAATAACTATTCCCACATAATTTTGAATTTAACTCAAAAAGGGATCTAGGTTAAAACATTAGACTAGGGTTTTAACATGACTTAAAATATGTTCAATTAATCTTTGATAGATGAAAGGATAGTAAAAGATCAATTTAACATTTAAGCACAAAACCCTAAGCATGTTTGTTCCCAAATGAGATTCCATTAAACCTATAATACAGAAATAAAGTAAACAATCATTAGCAACATTAGAAGGGGTAAAACCATGATCACTTGAAAACATGTTAATTAATTTAAATGAGAACTAGGTGTGGATGATCTTCAAATAAAGATAATGTGAAAACATGCTAGTGGTACTATAATAAAGTAAATTTTAAATTTTAAGGTAAAAATTCACACAATTTAAAACAAGGGTCCCCATTTTTTAGAAATAGGGTTATGTTGACCTCAACAAATGGTTACTTCTAGGGGAATCATAGCAATATGTCAGAATTCAGAGACTAGTTTAGATTAATAACTAGGATACTTATTTTACTTAATTAAGCACCATTATTAAAATTAGTTAATGGTTAAAAAAAGTATTGTGCATGCATATTTAGGATTAAACATCAAACATAGCCATGTTATGTGTGTGATTTGATTCCATATACTAATTATCATAGGATTTAAAGAACAACTTCTAGGTTCATGACCTTAAACTTTAACATTGAATCATAACATGTTTAGGTGCTCATTAAGAATCATGATTTAGCTCAGGGAAAGATTGGGCATTGATATGCTACCAATAAAGAATCCATATCGCCTAGAGAGGTACCTTTGGCTCCAATCAAGTCCTTGATCCACTACCAACTAAGCATCTATAACCCTAGTAGAGATTACTAGAATCACCTCTACTCAAAAAACTTTATGAAATATTTACTAAGTTATCATCATCATCATCATCATCATCATCATCATCATCATCATCATCATCATCATCATCATCATCATCATCATCATCTTAAGATATTTTGACTTTATAACAATGTTTGGGAAGTAGATTAGCTAGGTTTTAGGATTTGGTCACATATTTGATCTTCAGAAAATCATCCTTGGCTATAAACTTTGTCCTAGGCAATTAATTTTTTTTAATTGCAAACATGAATGTATCCAAATTATCCAATATTTCACCTTACATGTGAAATCCTTCTTAGAACCAAAATTATATTAGAACAAGGTTTATAATCTCAAAGAAAAATTAACCTATTTATTAGTCTTTGCCGGTGCTAAGGAAACATACATGTATTCTTTGACTATGGAGTCCCTCTTAAGCATATTAATGTATTTTTATTTGAGGACTATCTTGAAGAAGACTTATTTAAATCAAGTAGAAAAGTATGGAAAGCAAACACACCAAACAAGGAAAGCAAACAAACATGAAACAAAAACATATATACAAACACTATATACAAATAAAGGACATGACAGAAATAAAAAGAAGGAAACTAATCTAGCCTACTTACACTAACTATAACTAGTCTTATAGTTCATTCCATGAAGACTCCAATTGGGATAGTATAGAAATAGTGCTTGAGTTATTACCCATTGGTTGACATTAAAAACTTTGCTCCTTGTTAGTCTTTCAGTTTGAAGGTGTTGTCTCTTAGGGTCTTAGCAATCTGATATAGGCCAATCCACAAAGGTGTGAACTTCCCATGGTTTTTTTTGGTTATGAGGATTTATCCCAAAGAAGAGCTAGGTATCCTTGTCTAAACACCTTTATCTTTGAATTCTTATCAAACAACCTCTTAACTATGGTTTGGTGTCTGCTAAAATTGGCAAAATCTTCCTCTCTTGCATCCTCCTTCTATATGATGTCTAGCAACCTTAAACCTATAAATTATTGATCCTCCTCCATGTACTTTTGCATGAACCTATATGTTGGCAATATGAGAGTAATAGGGAATATAAGTTCTTGACCATATACCATCAACAATGGTGATGCCTTGAGAGCTTGCTTGACTCTAGTTCTATTAGCCAAAAGGGCATACTTAAGTAGCTTATGCCATGTTATTGGTTTACTAATTACATACTTATTTATGGATTTCATTAATTTCTTATTTATTTATTCTGACACTCCATTAACTTGAGGGTAATAGTTTGATGAGAACTTGATAATAATGTTGTTTTCATATTCCCACTTAATCATCTCAATAGACACAAAGGTAGATCCATTATCACAAACTAGAGATATTGGTATGCTAAACCTTATACATATATTTTCTTCTAATATTTTCATCACTTATTTAGTCCTATACTATTTGGTTTCCACTACTTTGGTCTATCTTGTGCAATAGTTAGTAGCAATCATAACATACTTATGACCATCAAATGAATTAGGGTTGATGACCCCTACAAAGTCTAATACCCATTAGGCAAAGGGTTTATAAATCATCACTAATTTTAATGTCATGAATTCCTTTATCTCTTTTGTGTTGAATACTTGGCATGCATGACACTCTCTCACATGCTTGTGAGCACATTTGAAGATAATAGGCTAATAGTAACTAGGTCTAAGGATATTGTGGGTTTTAGTCCTTCTATATGGATGAGCAATTCCAAGTTTTTCATGAAAGGTGTTAAAGATTTTAGTTACTTCTTCATTGGACAAACATCTTAGGTAAATTCCTTTAAAGTTATTTCTATATAGTACCCCATCTTTATCAAGAAATGGGCTCCTTTGAGACTTAAATCTCTTTTTTCTCTCTACTTAACCTTGTAGTATAATAGCCATTGATTATAAAATGAAAAATAGGACCATACCAGTCATTGTATTGAAAGATGTGTTGATCAAACTACATAACACTTAGTTTGGGATTAGTATTAGCAATTAATTGAATTAAACCTTGGCATCTTACCAACTTGGTAGTTTTCTTCTCTAGATCATATTCTTTAAGGATAGACATCCATTTACCTCTCCTTTCTCAAAGTTCACATTGACTCAATATTAGCTTAGTGGTAGGATTTGATAGAATTGCATGTACTTTATTTCTAAGGATATAGTTCCTAAATTTATTCACTACCTTGACTAAAGCAAATGCTTGTTTGTCAATCAAATAATAGTTCAAATCAACATTTTTAAGGTTGGTACTAATGAAAGAAATGGGGTGATCACACTTATCTATCTTCTAAATTAGAACATCAGATATTATATGATCAGAGGCAAAGGAGTAAAGATATAAATCTTTAGTGAAATCTACACTTATCAGTATAAGATCTTGTCTAATTACTTCTTTGATGTCTTTGAAAGCTTTCTTGGTCTCCTCATTCCATGTGATCTTGACATCTTTCTTCAACATGCCATTCAACAGATTCAAAATATCTGTAAAACCAAAAATGAATTTTATCAAAAAATTTATTTTACCAAATAAAGATTTTAATTCATTCCTATTATTAGGGGGCTCTATCTTAATATTGTATTTACTCTATCAGGGTCTATAGAGATCCTGATCCTTAGTTATAACATGCCCCAATAATTTTCCTTTAGTTACACAAAAAATGTTGTTCTTTGGGTTGAGAGAAATTCCATACCTTATAATCCTTTCAAATACTTATTATAAGTACATGATGTGATCTTCTCTATTCTTTAAAAAGATAGTTAGGTCATTCATATAAATAATAATGAACTTACCTATGAGGCCTTGGAATGCATGGTCCATAGATCTTTGAAAGGTTACACATGCATTGATTAATCTAAAGGGTATTCTCTTGTAGGCAAAAGTGCCCCAATTAGTAGTAAATATAGTCTTCATCCTATCTTCCTTGTTCACTAGCAATTGATTATACCCTAAAAATTCATTAAGAAAATCCATCATGGCATAACTAGAAATAATTTGGATAACTTGGTCAAGGGAAGGTAGGGGATAATTATATTTTTTAGATACTCTAATCAAATTTATAAAATCAATGCATAATATAATTTCACCATTTTCTTCCTAATGGGTACTAAGTTAGCTACCTATTAGCCATTTTGGCCCACATGCCAAAATTCTACCTAAATGGATGAGCTGAATAGAATTTTGCATGGAATGAGTGATCCAATTGTCACATGTATCTTGCAAAGCTTTTGAAACACTTTAAGTAAACTCAAAGTGTAGTTTGTCCAATTTTGAGAAAGTAGGTTCTCATGGTGATCAATGTAGTTAAGATCATGGAATGAATTTGCACATGTCTTAGAGACTCATCAGAGCTTTAAAAGATCAATCAATAGTTTAAGTACAAGTTTTGAAGAGCCAAACTATCACAACACATAATAGAGAAATAGACTGGTTAACTTGATTGTGCATTTTATAAGTATGCTCAAGAAGCTTCCTAGATTTGAAGGATCACATGGACATAAAGTCCTTCATGCCTAAATCATGTTGTAAAAATTTCATGTCTTTATGAGTTTGTTATCTCAAGATATAAGACTTAAAAGTTAAATTTTTATAGTAAGACATGTGCGGGGATGTCAAGTTAAAGTTATGGCAAGTAACCATTTGAATTCAAATGTCCCAAGGATGAATGCATGACTGAAAAGTGTCAACATAGAAAGATACCATATCAAATCTAATGGTGAGTGGTGATTTGATAGATGTTAATGGGTCTCAAAGATCCAATGGCATGAATTTAATCATGAAAAACACATCAATGGTGAGCATCAAGTCAAAAGGTTAGCAAATATCTAGGGTGAATGTATAAGTGACAAGTGGCATGATATCATGAGATCATAATAGATATAATAGATTATATTGAGTGAAAAATCTATTGGGGATAAGAATATTGATGGTGCATGATCCATCATACAAAGCATATCTTAAGAGGAGTGATGCATCAAAAGGTTGGCAAATCCTAATAGCAAATGTGTGGGTGATGAGTGTCTTAAGTGCAATAAATTGGCATAAGATCTATGGATTTCATTCATTCATATAAAGCGATATATATCATATGCATGATGTCAAAGAGTCAAAGAGATGCTAATAGGATACTATAAAATAAATTCATAGCTAACAATTGGCATATTTTAAGAAGGCCTAGATCAAGATCAATGGCTGAAATTAAAAGTCAAAAGGTAAGGGATTTTAATGGAGAACAAATATGACGTAAGGTCAAACCAGAGTAAATATTTTGAGAATATTCCATGAAGGTAGACATGTTAGATAAATTATTTCACCACCTTGAGTAGGTAGGATACATAAATGTAGGATCAAACACGATCTAAGTTACTAGGAGTAGACCCTACAAAGCAGTCTAATGCTAATAAAGCCTTATAAAGTTTTTTGAGAGATTCTAGATGTAGGTTTTACATCTCTTTCATATTCAAGAGGACCTAGCCTATGTATCTTAATTTTCAATCATTACTATATTAAAACCAATAGGGTGATTGGTTTTCATCCATAATATATCTATATTTAGGATTTAGAAGCAATGGTAGAATGGTGACTGTGCAAGGAATGTCAAAAATAAAACCAATGATAAATATTAAGTAACTACTTGATAACATGAAGAACATCAAGCATGATTGAGGAGTACAATTAAGGGCATTAATGCAAAGGATCTTGATAAGGATTCATGTAGTGGTGGGGATTGTTTCCTATAATTGGTCTTGATCTTCACATTTTCCCTCACTCCAGAGAAAGATACAATGACATTAATGTAGAGGAGCTCAATAAGGATCATGGTAGTGATAGTTATAAGTGGAATTGGGTTGATCAATGACCCCTTCAGTGCTAATTTCTCTCTCTTACCTTCTTTCTTCCTATAAATACTAGATTTAAACTCTTGATTAGGATCCCTCAGTTGGGTATATCAAACCTCTACTAAAATCACTTTGTAAACTCTTTGAAGAAATATAAGACAATTTAATATTATAGTTGAATGCTAATTATGCTTTATTGAAGCTTGATTTATAGAATTTATGTTGTCTATTCATCATTTTTAGGTCCTTCATGTACCTTGCTTTAAGATCATTAATTTCTTGTAGGTTGTGTGAAGTGTTAGCTAGAGAGGTTTCTCTTGAAGTGTCATAAGTCCATAGTGTCTTGCATGGACCTACCTCTTTGTATCCCTCAATTTGTAGGTATATTTTCAACTTTCATACAAAATACTCATGTTTTGAACCCTTTCATAGAATCTGATCAATCCTTTACCCCATTGGATTCATTAGTAGCTATGTAAATGTCCAAGTTTAGAGTGTGTTGGGTGAATATTTTGTCATCAACTAACTGATGGCAAAATGGGGATATCAGCCACAACATAAGGGAGATTTATACCACGAAGAGTGCGGCTTTACCAGATCTAGACGAGGTAAATCTCTCCTCTCATCAAAGGGAGGTTCCCTATCAATATTTACGTGCTATAAGCATATATATAATTAAGCAGAAAATAACACATGGGGGGGGTAGAACAGCATCTACTTCTCTTTTTTCAGAAGTAATGTATAAAAAACAAAAGAGGAAAATCCCTAGTCTAAAGCTAACAACACTCCTCTTCTTTCAGGAATGGTATCAAACGAAGAGCAAGAGATTACCTGAAGTAACAAAGTTCACAAGAATGCTCACGCAAGCACAAAGTCTTCCATAGCTTCTCCACAGATCTGGAACGAGTACAACTGTAGAGTAAGGTGAAGCACAAAGTCTTCACCTAAAACTACAAAAGATAAAAGAATCTCAAAGGTAAAAGCAGCACAAAGTCTATCTTCTACCCTCAAAAAGTGCCCTCAAATAATAATAACACACCCACTTTGCTTATTAAATTAGATGAATAAGATATTACTTAGGAAAGAGACATAAGAACTACTTTCCAAACAACACAGATAATCTCAACACAAAGTTTAAAATAACCTGCTCCTCATTCATTCAACAGAATATGATTTACAAGTTTGAGCACAAAGTCTCAAAAGTTGCTTCAATTTCAGCAGAGTATTTGCTATTGAATTTTCCAAGAAGCCCCTTTACAAATGAGGTTTCCACTATATATAGGGAGAAAATTCTCAAAAATAGAAAAATAATAAAATATAAAATATCTTGGTCAAAGATGACTCATCTTTGAATTTTAGATATTTTCCAAAAATATATTATTCGTAATTACATATTACAAAATTTGCATGCATTCTGCACAAAATAGAAATGCATAAGGATAGAAGAAGAGAGAAAGAGAAAGAGAAAGAGAGAGTGTCAATTCTTGCCGCCAGACTTCTTCAAATGAGCGTCGTACATGGTGATCGATGCCTGAATTCCTAAGCTGCCTGGCGCAACTGCGTTTTGGGAGATGACCCTTGATCTGATTAGTGCATCTTTCAATGTTGTGATGGCCTTAGAGTGGCCAGTTAACCTAGATTTTAAATTATCCAAAGTTAACTGAGCATCCAGAATGTTGTCCACTGAAGTCATTGAGAAAGATGCCCCTTTGAAATCCTTCCAGATCATCCCTTCAAAATTCTGAATCATTTCATCTGCTAGAAGGAACTGATGATCCTTGGAGGTCAAGTCGCAGGGCAGCTCTTCTAATTTGTTTAACAAGCTCAGGTCACTTTTATCACCAGCTTCCTTGAAATCTTTGAGATCATCAATTAGATCTTTGAGTACCTGAATCTTGAAGATCATCAACTCCTTAATCTCAACATAAGAATCTTTGTTGGGGATGACACCGATAGATATCAGGGTACTCTTTTTTAGATCTTTCATTTCCTTCCATCTGTCGAGATCTTTCTCCAAGCCATCAATTTCCTGAGAGACAAGGGAGACAAAATTGTCTACCTGAGCTTTCAACCTCTTCATTTTCCCTGTTCTTTCTGCAACCTCAGACAACAGAGAGATTCCTTGGTTTTGCATTCTGTCAATATATTCCTCCATTACTTTCCCCTTCAAATAAGTCTTTTCAGCTTTTTGAATGACTAAATCATCTACAGAAAAGGCCTCTGGAGTCGCTGCTTCAGGTGGGATAGTGAATCTTCTGATTACTGCCGTTGACTGCTCAGCCTTGGCTTTATAAAAATCCTTCATCTCTTTTTCCTTGTCAAACTTTTGGACCATAATGTCCATTGCTGCCTGAAGATCACTCTTTGCCCCTTTGTGAGTAACTTTGCCAAGTTCAACATGAGAGAGGGAATAACTACTCATCTCAAAACCTTCAAGGGTTGCATCCTGAGGAGGTTTGGCAATTTCTAGAAATTTTTGCCCCTTCTCTTCGACTAACCTGAAGAGGATTTTTGGCCTTTTAGGAGCCTTTGCTTTTGCTGGTATGATCCTACCAAAGTCAAATTCATCTGGGGAGATGGCCATTTTCTTTCTTTTAGGTGTGAAAGTAGACATCCATGGCAGGAGAGAAGTACCTGTTGCAATAATAGTCACCTCTGTTGGTGTCGTTGTAGTAGCTTCCACACTACTGGTGGTGATAGTAGTCATGGTTGGAGTGATCGGTGAAACTGTACCAACTGTTGATTCTGGATCAGGTGCAGGGCTTGGAGGCAGGTTAAAAGACGAAGATGATAAACTCCGAATGGATGTAGAAGAGCGAGGTGAACCCGTTGAAGGATCCTGAGGATCACCAAAAACAACTTTGGAAGGGGAAGTGGGTCCAGAAGAGGGAACACTGATGGGAGAGATAGGAGAAGAGGGCACTGTAGGAGATTGAGGGGGAGAAGGAGAGGTGCTCTAGATCAGTCGTTCTTGTCCTGTCGAGGTTGGAGACCCAACACCTGGTCGTTCTAAAGGTTGGTCTGCTACCCCCATTGGTTAAGCTGTCTATACCCCGGGGCTTTGTTCTTTGGTTCCTTCAGCTGCTGCCTTAGGCTCTTGTGCTGACCTAAGCTTTTTGGATACAAAGACGATCCTAGGCTTGTGAGGTCTAGAAGATGAAAGAATGTCATCTTTGTTTTTGGTTCGGCTTTCTGCCTTTCTCTTCATCTTTGCATGGTATTCAGCCTCTGACCTTGTGATGAACTCTTTTAGGGTGATCCCCTTTGCTGCCAACCAACTATTGGTGTTAGCCAATATTGGTTCAAATCTTTTCCTTAGAGAGGTCAATTCTTTTTGAGACCAGTTAATTGGAGGAAGAGGGGAACCAGTGACCTTTTCTATCAAATATCTGTTGTTCACGACATTCCCATTGTCAATCAACCCTGAAGGATCTCAGCAAGCCTGAGGTACTCTATCTACTCTAGTGTGAGACGGCAATAGTCCATCTTCCTTATCTCTTTAGTTGTCCTTATATCCACCTAGATGTCCTCAATCATGGGCTCGTAGAATTGAGTCTTCCTTCAGATCATCTCTCTGACACCCCTGTAATCAAAATTTTCCCATCTTTTGAATGATTTGATGGTAACCATCTGCATCTCTACTTCCATGATCCTAGCTTTAGTCGATGTAGCAACTAAAAATCTGCCAATCTGGATAGGTAACTTGAAACTGGGTCTCTTAAGCTCCATCTATTTTGAGTGCACGACGGCCAGTTGTCGGCAAAGCTCCATTAGGACTAACCTATCTGAAGGGAATCTAGGGAGCATATAAGGGTATCCTTGGTAGAAACCCACTTGAAGATAATAAAATGTAGAGAATTGGAGGAACATGCAGCCAAAACTATTCACTACTGTTCAAGCCTCGTCTGATATTCTCTTCTGTTCCAGTTGAAGATCGAAGAGACATAGGAATATAGCAAAGAACACATCATTCACTCACCTAAAATGACATGTTGACCCCTGAAGTGTTAGCTATTGATAGTATGAATAGACCGGGGTGGTCTTCCTATCTCCTTCTGTTGTTAAACTTGGGAAAGATCGCATGGCAGCAGCTATGTAGACCAGGTACGAGGTCATGTAGAATTTGAAAGAAGTTTGTACCCTGGTCAGTTGCTCATGAATAGCATTGCTGATCTATTCCCCCTAGAAGATGGTCTGTTTGCCTTGCAAGATGATATTAATGAATGGATACATCCATTCATGGAATTGTGAAGAGGATGGGAGGCCCCATACTCTACTGAGGAAGGTGATTAAGTCACCAACTTCTTCAATGAAGTTACTTTTGGGGAAGCTTTTTGGCCATCTAGATAGACTGGCCCTTGGGGTTTTTAACTATTTATTGTTTATGACCTTCTTTTCCCTCTTGGGGTCTTTGTCGTACTCCCTTTGCGCGTTCTCAAAGTCAATTTGGGTTACTTCGGTGGCTGGTGGACATAGGAAAACTTTGTCGATAAATTCAGGGTCCAATCGAATGATCATGCTGCCACTGGCGTCTGAGACCGATCTAGTCTCTTTGTCATAAAAGTGCGCACATTGAAGGATGAACTTCACATGATGTGTTGCTACTGGGAAGGCAGCCACCAGGTGGATGTTGCTCTCAATAATCCTCTTTATCCCAGTGCTGGGATTTGTTGCTTTGGTTCATCCCAGGAATTTGGCCATATCTATGTGGCCGATCTCGGTGTCTCGAATGTCATCGACATTTGAGGTGACCACTGTGAGCGGGAAGACACCCTGGTACTTATATTTCATCGTCTTCACCTTTGAAGGAGATACTTTCGTCATAGGGGATGATCTTGCTTGGACAGGAGCAGGTGTGCAGAAGTTTACTGAAGGTGATGCAGCCATAGTCGAAAGGAGAGTGAGAGAGAGGGGGAGAGAAATTTAAGTGACATAGGCTACAGGAGGTCACTTAAATAGGCTAGGTTAAGCAAAGAAATGAGTAACGAGAAAGAAAAAGTGTGAAAGGGACAACTCAAGAAAAATCTTGGGAGTTCGCTGAAAAAGAAGAAAAATGCAAGGGCGGCGAAAATCGCCACCCTTGTAAGGAAAATGCAGGGGCGGCGAAAATCGCCGCCCTTGCATGAAAAATATAGGGGCGGCAAAAATTGCCACCCTTGCAAGGAAAATGCAGGGGCGGTAAAAATTTCCACCCTTGCATGGAAAATACAGGGGCGGCAAAAATTGCCGCCCTTGCAAGGAAAATGCAAGGGCGGCAAAAATCGCCGCCTTTGCAAGGAAAATGTAGGGGTGGCGAAAATCACCACCCTTGCAAAGAGACTATAGAAAAAACATGGAGGTGAGTGTGAAAGCGGCAAAAATCACCGCCCTCGCTCTTGGACAAATGAAGTGTGGAAAGGTGGCGAAAATCACCGCCCTCGCACTGAAGATAAGAAAAATGTGGGCGGCAAAAATTGCCGCCCGCACGAGGCCGCGGTGGTAAAAATTGTGGGCAGGAAGGGGGGAAGAGGGAAACAAAAGGAAAAAACACCTAAAAACTACCAAAAATAACCTAACAAGGAATAAAAACAAGAAATAAATCAATCGACAAACCCTACCTGGAAAATGCGCCTGCCACGAGGTTGGATTCATGAGCTGGTGCGTCGAAATGTCGCTTAAGGCGCTCAGGTGCAAGAGGTAGGAGGAGGAGAGGAAGCAGTGAGAAGAAAGAGGCTCAAATTAGAATATATAGGGTGAAAAACTCACCCCAACAACCTAACACGCATGGCCATTAATGCCTTACATGGAAACTGAGACGTGTAAGGGCGGCAAAAATTGCTGCCCTTGCATGGAAAATGTAGGGGTGGCAAAAATTGCTGCCCTTGCATGGAAACTGAGATGTGCAAGGGCGGCAAAAATCACCGCCCTTGCATGGAAAATGCAAGGGTGGTGAAAATTGTCACTCTTGCACAGAAAAATGCAGGGGCAGCAAAAATTGCTGCCCTTGCACAGAAAAACAAGGGATAAGCATGGGCGGCGAAAATCATTGCCTTTGCATGGAAAATGCAAAAAGAGACTAACTCTGAAAAGAGGAGAAAAAGGAAAAGGAGAGGGGAAAACTTGGCCTTGACGGGATAGTAACCACTCCCCGATCTGACCAATATGAAAATGAATTAAAGAACTCATACCGGAAAACGAGATAGAGAGACGAGAGACAAAACAGACAAATTTCGTAGGGGGTTACTTCCAAAATGAGCTAAGCTAATTTTAGAAACAATAGCTGGCTCCTGTTGGGGAACTTTTGCTTGTCGAAAAGATAAGTGAAAGTAGAAAACCAGTCTCAAAGTGCCTTCATCCTAGCCATTGGGCTACGGAGTCGAGCGAAAAATGAGAAAGAAAGACAGACACAAAACAAGAACTGTACATATTTTATAAATGGACTCATCTGAGCTTCAAGGGTTGAAAAGCTTTAGATGATCCCCATTGTGAGGTAGTGTAAACGGTGTTCCATCTTTATACTAAAGCAAAAAGCTGGCTTCGCCACAGAGCTGCCGAATGGTGAACAGACCCCTCCATAGGGAGTCAAATTTGCCATGCATCCCTTTTGGTTCACACCGCTTGTCCCATAACAAGACTTGATCTCTGACTTGGAACTCACGTGCTTTAGCTTTTTTATCAAAAAGTGCCTTCACCTGGTTCTGATATTCCCTGATCCGATCCACCACCATAACTCATTGTTCGTTCAGCTCAGTCAGACACATGATCTGCTTGTCAACTGATCTTTCAAAGGTCGAGTCTTTGATTGCTCTGGTTAATCTGAGTGCTAGTAGTTCAAGGGTGATGGGGATTTCTGCATTTCATCCATATAAGAGTTGGAAAGGTGACATACCTATAGCTCTTTTAGGTGTTATCCTGTCGGCCCATAAAGCATCATACAAAGCTTTGTGCCATGTTCTCTGATTGTCGTCCACCAACTTCCTAATAATGGTGACCAGGTTCCTGTTACTCGATTCTGCTTGTCTATTTCCCTGAGGGAAATAGTCTGAAGTGTGAGACAAGGTAATCCCATAATGAAAACAAAATTGAGTGATTTCATGTGACAAAAAGCAGGCTGCATTATCTATCATAATTTTTAGTGGAACCCCAAATCTGGAGATGATATTTTCTTTGAAGAAGGTGCATACTACTTCAGATGTAGCATGCTTAGTTGGTTTGGCCTCCACCCACTTAGTAAAATAGTCTGTCGTGGTGAGGACATAATCATGTCCGGCACTTGAAGATGGGTTAACTGCGCCAATAAAATCAATACCCCACTGCTGAAATGGTTCATCGATCACAACTGGCTTGAGGGGCAAAGCAGGTAGCTTAGGTTTTTCGACGAATTGCTGACACAGTTCACACTTACGCACCCATTTGTAAGCATCCTGAAAAAGAGTGGGCCAGTAGTACCTTGCTCGCAAAATCTTGTGTGCCGTCACCAGTGTGGAGAAATGTCCTCCACAAGCCAAATTGTGGAAAGATTCTAAAAGTCTTCCTTGTTGAGCCTTGTCAACACAACGAAGAATGCCCCATCTAGTTTTCTCTTATAAAGACCATTGTCCCACAGAACATAACCAACTGCTTTAAATTTAACATTCCATTTTTCTTTAAAAGAAAGATGAGGAGGACATTCACCATATGTTAGGAAATAAGCAATGTTAGAAAACCACTCATCAGTAGTGGCAACAAAGAGAACTATGGGCACGCTTTCGATATCTTGATCTTCACTTTTTAATTCATCTAAAATGTTGTTGGCGATCAATTGGCAGAAGCCCCTTCCTCGTACAAGTTTGGTTGGTTTGATGTCCAGATCAAATTTCTGAATTTTGGCAATCCAGTTACCCCTCTTTGTACCAAACTCTTGCTGAGTCAAAATAGATTTTATTGTTGTATCCAGCACGAGAACTTCGGTGTGAGAATTCAGGATATAAAACCTGAACTGCTTGACAGTCTTGACCACGGCGTAAGCATGTTTCTCCATAAGGGAATATTTTAATTCATGATTTTTGAGTGGGCAACTCATGAATGAAATAGGAGATTCTGTATTTTCTGAATTTGGTTGAACCAAAATAGCTGACAGTGTATGCTCAGAGGCGTAACTATATATCTTGAAACCTTTAGTATAGTCCGAACAGACCAAAACTGGTGCTCGAGCGATTGCTTCCTTGATTTCTTTGAATGCTGATTTGCCCTCGATAGTCCACCTGAATGCGGCATTGCTCTTCATCATGTTGACAATATGACGGGTTTTCTTGGCAAATTCCAGAACAAATCTCCTAAGGAAATTCACTTTTTCAAAGAAAGAGTGAATTGTGGTCTTGCTGGTAGGCAGAGTAAGTTCCTGGATGGAGCTAACTCTTTCTGAATCAATCCTGATGCCTTCTCAGGACACTATGTGTCCGAGAAGTTTCCCTTCAGTTACTCCAAAGATAGATTTCTTTGGGTTTAATGAGATGCCATTTTGACGGCAGCGCTCCAGTACCTTTCGCAAATGGTAAATATGCTCGGAACACTGTTTTGAAAATACCGTCAGATCGTCTAGGTATACTACAATGAATTTTCCCATTACATCTTTGAAAGTGAGATCCATAGCCCTTTAAAAAGTGGCACCTGCATTTATTAGACCGAACGGCATCCTGCAGTAAGCGAAAGTGCCCCAGGGGGTGGTGAATGCTGTCTTGTGTTGATCTGTTTTCTCGACCTCAACTTGATTATAACCAAAAAAACCATCAAGCATTAATAACATTTCTGAACCTATTACCATCTGTAAGACTTGATCCATAATGGGAAGGGGATAGTTATCTTTTAAAGACAACTGATTCAGGTTCCTGAAATCTACACAGATTCGAATCTCACCATTTTTCTTTCTGACGGGTACTATGTTAGCAACCCATGTTGAGTGATGGATCAGAAAAATTATCCGAGCATCCAGCATCTTTTATATCTCAGCTAAAATAGTACCTGAGATTTTTGGATTATATTGCCTGGATTTCTATTTGTAAGGCACAGAGTTGGCTTTCAGAGGGATGTCATGATGAATGTCATGTGGCCTGAGAGATTTCAAGTCATCATAAAAGTAAGCCAATATGTCCTTATATTGGTGGAGTAAACTAGCAAGCTCAAACCTTTCTTTAGAAGTGCAGCATTTTCCAATGTTTACCATCTTAGGGTCATTCTTGGTTCCCAAGTTAACTTGATCAAAATCTTGAGAAGAATTTGAATCTGTTCGTTGCTGTTTGACGAACCTGTCATGGTCATCAAACAACTTCTCTAGGGAAACCAAACCTTTGGGAATTTTATTCCCCTTTAGTTGTAGAAAATCTTCACCTGTATGGGTCTAGGTTTCAGGGGTCAGTTTGCACTCTCGGGGCTCACTACCTTCAAAATGCAATTGTTTGAAAGTGTCTTTTTGTTCCAAGAAGGTGATGATTTGATCATCATTGTTAAACACCTGCCAGTTGTCGACATTGTCTGGTACACTTGGTCAGAAAACTAGCTCAATAGTATACTTATCTCCCTTAAAATCTAGGTGGGGAATCAGGAGGGTGGCAGAAACAACCAATGCATCTGCTCGATCATTGAATTCCCTCAGAACGGTGGAGATATTGAAGGCATCAAAATCTTCGATTTATTCCCATACCAGATTGTGGTAATAGCACAACCTCTCATGCTTGGTCTGATAGAGGTTCCTTACCTGACAGACTATCAACTCAGCGTCTCCTTTAGCATGGAGTTTCCTAACACCCTTTTCTTTGGCAGCCTGTAGTCCAAGCAACAGGGATTCGTATTCGGCCGTGTTGTTAGTATTATTGAATTGCAATTTGTAGGAAAAAGGAGTAATCTCTCCTTGAGGAGATACCAACACAACTCCCACTCCTGATCCAGTAGAAGAGCAACTACCGTCGAACTCCAAAGTCCATGGCTCATCAGGTATTACTTTTTCCATAAAAACTTTTCCATTTCAAGGAAAAGGTTGTTTTATGTGTTCATTTTGCTTGGGCATTCCATCCTTTGCGTCAGCTAAAACCAAAATCAAATCATCACCCATAGGAGTTTCATCTAATGCACCATGGATCTCATCTGTGGATAAGAAATAAGTGCCCATGCCTGATGACTCAAATAAAATCTGAGCTTCAGGTGCTGTGGAACGGGTAACTACATACCTGGCTTCCTTTTCAGGAAGTAACCTTTTCATGACGCCTTGAACCGGAATACTTGCTTCAGATAGGTCCATGCTTAACTCGCCTCTGACATCCTTACAGAAATTTTGCCCAAGCAGGATGCCGTAAGATGCTGGAACATCCGCTACTAGAACCGTCATTTTAATTCACTTTTCTAGAAAAGCCGCGAAGGCGTATTGGGCATCTTTTATTTGGCCAAGGAGGGGAACTTGCTTGTTTTCCATGGAAAAACACCTCCCAAAAGTTTTGGTTAAAGTTAAGCTAAGAGAATCTGCCACTTTTGCAGGCATGACATTATCTGAAGCCCTGGAGTCTATAATGCAGTTACTTAATTTGTAACCATTTATAAGCAGGGAAACATAAAAAGGTTCTATTTTTCTGGGAGCCATGGGAGGGGTCACAACGAGATTATTTTGGGCTGGTTTGTCTTTGGAGAGATCAGGAACAACTTTCAAAGGATCTTGTCCTACAGGAATAGCTTTATTTTTAACATACTCTGCTAACCTATCAAACTGCTCTGGGTTAGCTCTCAAATACTCAACCTCTATCATTTGAATCTTAGTCTTTCTAGCGTGATCAATAATATCAAATGATTGAAAAGTGGTTGCAATAGAAGAAGAAGAAATCCCCTCATCAGAGGCTTTGACAGGTACTTCGCCGGCTTGAGTAGTAGGAGAGGGGGATATTGAGTGATTGAGAGTAGTTACTCTTTTATGAGTTACCTGATCTTTTGATTGCAGAGGTAATGGAGTCTCACGTTGGGCAATAGAAACTGTTGGCTGGGGCTCATCATCTGCTTTCCCTTTGTCAGTGCGTGAAGCTGACTGATTTTGAGATCTGGTAAAAATAGCATAAGCTCCCTCTGAATCTTCCCCTTTACCTCCGGCTTCATCTTGATAATCTAGAAAACTGATACTGGAGTCACCAGCTAATTCCTCATCCTGTTCATCAAAGAGGTTAGCACTTTCTGATTGATCTAGCTGCGGCTGAAAGGAGTTGTCGTGCTCAGCTTCTAGGTATCCAACCGCTGAATTTGTAGGTGCTGCTTCAATGGCTAATCTTCCTGAAGGGGGAGGTAGGTGGTTTGATGGTCCTTGGGTCTGGGCAGTATTACCTTGATATGGCTGATTCTGGAATGTCCTCTTAGGTGCATCTCGATAGGTAGGGGTAGACACGCCTTGAGAAATTTGTCTTTTCAAAGCTATCAATTCATTTGTTAATTTTTGCACCATAGGATCAGTGGTGCCCATGGGAGAGCTTTCAGCAGGTGAGGGGTATTTATTTTTACCAAAATCTTTCCTGATTTTGCCTGCCAAGATAAGATCGTCTTCAATCTCGGTGGCCAATCCTTGAGCCAAGGCTAGGTCCATAGGGCCAGCTCGTCTCAACAAAAAATTTACTTCAGGGAGCTGTGAGTTGATAAAAAAACATTTGAGATTCTCCGGCGTGGGTTGAGCCACAGTAGGAATCTGATTTCTTAATTTGTTGAACTTGGCTATGAAATCCCTCATGGGTTCTTGGGATTCTTTTTTCATCTGTGTTAGCTGAGCTAACAAAGCATGTGCATCTTCTGCAGGTTTAAACCGAGCTTCAAATATGGAATTTAGTGTATTCAAGTCAGTTACTGACCTGACTTGCAAGTGATAGAACCAATCCGCAGCGGCACCTTGTAAAGTCTCCACAATAAGTCTCACTGCCACATCTTCAAATTCAACCCCTATTACGCCACATACTATGGAGAAAGCGGCAATATGCTCGTTGGGATGAACCTTTTCATCACCAAAAAACTTAGGAAATTTTTTCCTAAAACTACGAGGTAGTTCATGCAGAGGTGGGGTTAAATTAAGAGGACCGAAAGAATTACCCCACGGGCCTTGAGCCATTATGATAAGGGGATGAAAAGGTGGGATAACAAACCTTGGTGGAGTGTTTATAAGTAAGCGGTGATTGACAGTGGGAAAAGGAGTTCTACCTTGTGTTGGTGACCTGACAAGGCTAGAAGGAACACTCCTAGACCATCGAAGAGAAGCTGACGGGGGAAACAGATCAAAATTACTCTGTTGCGCCAACTCAAACACAGGGTCAACAACACCCTTAGATCTCTGACCTCTGGTGTAATGTGGGGTTGCAAGATTTTTAAAACAAAAATGGGACCGAAACTAATTCAAGTTGAAGCTTGAGGCTCTAAGATGCGTGTTCTTCCCAGTAGCTCTGGTTTTGCAGACCAGATAATATAATGGAGGTAGCTGGTAAGGCTAAAATGATAATGGGTAAGACATGAAATGGAGTCGCCAGATCACGTAATGGATAAGGGTAGGGACTGCTTCAATCTGAAACTTGAGGTTTTAGACTGCACATCCGAGTCTCCAACGGAGTCACCAAAAACTGTTGGGTGAATATTTTTTCATCAACTAACTGATGGCAAAATGGGGATATCAGCCACAACATAAGGGAGATTTACACCACGAAGAGTGCAGCTTTACCAGATCTAGATGAGGTAAATCTCTCCTCTCATTAAGGGGAGGTTCCCTATCAATATTTACGTGCTATAAGCATATATATAATTAAGCAGAAAATAACACATGGGGGGGTAGAACAACATCTACTTCTCTTTTTTCAAAAGTAATGTATAAATAACAAAAGAGGAAAATCCTTGGTCTAAAGCTAACAACACTCTTCTTCTTTCAGGAATGGTATCAAATGAAGAGCAAGAGATTACCTGAAGTAACAAAGTTCACAAGAACACTCACACAAGCACAAAGTCTTCTGTAGCTTCTCCACAGATCTGGAACGAGTACAACTGTAGAGTAAGGTGAAGCACAAAGTCTTCACCTGAAACTACAAAAGATAAAAGAATTTCAAAGGTAAAATTAGCATAAAGTCTATATTCTACCCTCAAGAAGTGCCCTCAGATAATAATAACACACCCACTTTGCTTATTAAATCAGATGAATAAGATATTACTTAGGAAAGAGACAAGAACTACTTCCCAAACAACACAGATAATCTCAACACAAAGTTTAAAATAACCTGCTCCTCATTCATTCAATAGAATATGATTTACAAGTTTGAGCACAAAGTCTCAAAAGTTGCTTCAATTTCAGCAGAGTATTTGCTATTGAATTTTCCAAGAAGCCCCTTTACAAATGAGGTCTCCACTATATATAGGGAGAAAATCCTCAAAAATAGAAAAATAATAAAATATAAAATATCTTGGTCAAAGATGACTCATATTTGACTTTTAGATATTTTCCAAAAATATATTATTCGTAATTACATATTACAAAATTTGCATGCATTCTGCACAAAACAAAAATGCATAAGGATAGAAGAAGAGAGAAAGAGAAAGAGAGAGTGTCAATTCTTGCCGCCAGACTTCTTCAAATGAGCATCGTACATGGTGATCGATGCCTGAATTCCTACGCTGTCTGGCGCAACTGCATTTTGGGAGACGACCCTTGATTTGATTAGTGCATCTTTCAATGCTGTGATGGCCTTAGAGTGGCCAGTTAACCTGGATTTTAAATTCTCCAAAGTTAACTGAGCATCTAGAATGCTGTCCACTGAAGTCATTGAGAAAGAGGACCCTTTGAAATCCTTTCGGATCATCCCTTCAAAATTCTAAATCATTTCATCTGCTGGAAGGAACTGATGATCCTTGGAGGTCAAGTCGCAGGGCAGCTCTTCTAATTTTTTTAACAAGCTCAAGTCACTTTTATCACCAGGTTCCTTGAAAGCTTTGAGATCATCAATTAGATCTTTGAGTACCTGAATCCTGAAGATCATCAACTACTTGATCTCAACATAAAAATCTTTGTTGGGGATGACACCGATAGATATCAGGGTACTCTTTTTTAGATCTTTCATTTCCTTCCATCTGTCGAGATCTTTCTCCAAGCCATCAATTTCCTGAGAGACAAGGGAGACAAAATTGTCTAACTGAGCTTTCAACCTCTTCATTTTCCCTGTTCTTTTCGCAACCTCAGAGAGCAGAGAGATTCCTTGGTTGTGCATTCTGTCAATATATTCCTCCATTACTTTCCCCTTCAAATAAGTCTTTTCAACTTTTTGAATGACTGAATCATCCACAAAAAAGGCCTCTGGAGTCGCTGCTTTAGGTGGGATAGTGAATCTTTTGATTACTGCCGTTAACTTCTCAGCCTTGGCTTTATAAAAATCCTTCATCTCTTTTTCCTTGCCAAACTTTTGGACCATAATGTCCATTGCTGCCTGAAGATCACTCTTTACCCCTTCGTGAGTAACTTTGCCAAGTTCAACACGAGAGAGGGAATAACTGCTCATCTCAAAACCTTCAAGGGCTGCATCCTAAGGAGGTTTGGCAATTTCTAGAAATTTTTGCCCCTTCTCTTCGACTAACCTGGAGAAGATTTTTGGCCTTTTAGGAGCCTTTTCTTTTGCTGGTATGATCCTACCAAAGTCAAATTCATCTGGGGAGATGGCCATTTTCTTTCTTTTAGGTGTGAAAGTAGACATCCATGGCAAGAGAGAAGTACCTATTGCAAAAATAGTCACCTCTACTGGTGTCGTTGTAGCAACTTCCACACTACTGGTGGTGATAGTAGTCGTGGTTGGAGTGATCGGTGAAACTGTACCAACTGGTGATTCTGGATCAGGTGCAGGGCTTAGAGGCAGGTTAAAAGACAAAGATGATAAACTCGGAATGGATGCAGAAGAGCGAGGTGAACCCGCTGAAGGATCCTGAGGATCACCAAAAACAACTTTGGAAGGGGAAGTGGGTCCAAAAGAGGGAACACTGATGGGAGAGATAAGAGAAGAGGGCACTATAGGAGATTGAGGGGGAGAAGGAGAGGTGCTCTGGATCGGCCGTACTTGTCCCATCGAGGTTGGAGACCCAACACCTAGTCATTCTAAAAGTTGGTCTGCTGCCCCCATTGGTTGAGCTGCCTGTACCCCAGGGCTTTATTCTTTGGTTCCTTTGGCTGCTGCCTCAGTCTCTTGTGCTGACCTAGGCTTTTTAGATACAAAGACGATCCTAGGCTTGTGAGGTCTAGAAGATGAAGGAACGTCATCTTTGTTTTTGGTTCGGCTTTCTGCCTTTCTCTTCATCTCTACTTGGTATTCAGCCTCTGACCTTGTGATGAACTCTTTTAGGGTGATCCCCTTTGCTACCAACCAACTATTGGTGTTAGCCAATATTGGTTCAAATCTTTTCCTTAGAGAGGTCAATTCTTTTTGAGACTAGTTAATTGGAGGAAGAGGGGAACCAGCGACCTTTTCTGTCAGATATTTGTTGTTCACGACATTCCCATCATCAATCAACCCTGAAGGGATCTCAGCAAGCCCGAGGTACTATATCTGTTCTAGTGTGAGACGGCAATAGTCCATCTTCCTTATCTCTTCAGTCGTCCTTATATCCACCTAGATGTCCTCAATCATGGGCTCATGGAACTGAGTCTTCCTTTAGATCATCTCTCTGACTCCCCTGTAATCAAAATTTTCCCATCTTTTGAATGATTTGATGGTAACCATCTGCATCTCTATTTTCATGATCCTGGCTTTAGTCGATGTAGCAACTGGAAATCTTCCAATCTGGATAGGAAACTTGAAACCAGGTCTCTTAAGCTCCATCTATTTTGAGTGCACGACGGCCAGTTGTCGACAAAGCTCCATTAGGACTAACCTGTCTGAAGGGAATCTAGGGAGCATATAAGGGTATCCTTGGTAGAAACCCACCCGAAGATAAGAAAATGTAGAGAACTGGAGGAACATACAGCCAAAACTGTTCACTACTGTCCAAGCCTCGTCTGATATTCTCTTCTGTTCTAGTTGAGGATCGAAGAGACATAGGAATACAAAAAAGAACATGTCATTCACTCACCTAAAATGATGTGTTGACCCCTGAAGTGTTAGCTGTGGATAGTATGAATAGATCGGGGTGGTCTTCCTATCTCCTTTTGTTGTTAAACCTGGGAAAGATCGCATGGCAGCAGCTATGTAGACTAGGTACGAGGTCATGTAGAATTTGAAAGAAGTTTGTACCCTAGTCAGTTGCTCGTGAATAGCATTGTTGATCTGTTCCCCCCAGAAGATGGTTTGTTTGCCTTGCAGGATGATCTTAATGAATGGATACATCCATTCATGAAATTGTGAAGAGGATGAGAGGCCCCATACTCTGCTGAGGAGGGTGATTAAGTCACCAACTTCTTCAATGAAGTCACTTCTGGGGAAGCTTTTTGGCCATCTAGATAGACTGGCCCTTAGGGTTTTTAACCATTTATGGTTTATGACCTTCTTTTCCCTCTCAAGGTCTTTGTCGTACTCCCTTTGTGTGTTCTCAAAGTCAATTTGGGTTACTTCGGTGGCTGGTGGACATAGGAAAACTTTGTCGATAAATTTAGGGTCCATGTCATGTCCCCTTTTTCGTGGACATTGACAGGCTTGATGATTAGCCTATTATGCAACCTTCGTAGGCTGATTGGATGGATAGAGGGTCATGATGGAGATTGGCTTGGCTTTGATTTACAAAATTCCTATAGTTGGCTCTCATTTAGGTTATCTTAGACACATTGTGCCTGAGCTCCTATTATTTAGGGATATTTGACATACAGTAGAGCACCCTTGTTTTGATATGGTCATGTGCAGAATTACTCCCTGGTTCACCAGCTTCAGACGGTTCGAGGATCCGACATGTATTGAGGGAGATATTAATATTTGATTGATTTAATCAAAATTAATTATTTGGTCTAATTTTAAATTAGATATTAATTAATTATTAATTATTAATTAATTGGTCTAATTTTAAGACCCAAATTCTAATTTAAGAAGCCCAAGTTCTAATTTGAGAAATTCTAATTTTAGAACCCCAAGTTCTAATTTGAGGAATTCTAATTTTAGAACCCCAAGTTCTAATTTGAGAAAATCTAATTTTAGCAAGCACACCTTTGGAAGGGTATAAGAGTTTCTCATGGGAGAGAGTTGGGATTATGCATAGATTATTGATTATTGAAATTGGAGAAATTCTTCTGTGAAGACTGAGCCAAGGGTTCCAGGATTCCATCTGCAGTGGAGAATGTCAACTCTTCATTGTGTGCGATTCAGAGGTTGTGAAAGATCAGCCGATCTATTGCCAAATTGAGAGATAGCTTCATCCAGAAGTTATCACAGAGGTACAGATTTGAGAGATAGCTTCATCTAGAAGTTATCACAGAATTTTAGGGTTGAGAGATAACTTCACTCAGAAGCTATCACAAGGGTTTACAGGTATTTTCATTATTTTTGGGTTTTGATTCAAGAATTATCCAGATATAGATCTTTTGTATTAGCCCATAATTCTACAGATCAGGATCAAGCATACAGGTTGTGTTATATCAGCGGCCATACGAATTCCGTACAGATCTGTGAAAATCCATATGCATCAACAGAAAGTATAGGTACCGACATCGGCGAACAAATACTTACAGAGATCGACATCGGTCGACATACAACCGACATCGGTGAGATAACGACTACAGATCGACCGACGACGGCAGTATAACTGATGTCAGCGACTGTGTTTTTTTTACACAGTAGGCCGAGACGAACCAGATTCAGAATTCTTTCCCAGTTTGTAGAATATTCAGGCTATTTAGGCTGTACTTTCAATATTCTTTCTATACTTGACAAAGGATCTCTATTGTAAGCTTATGAGCAAATAAATAAGAGTTTATACTGTGATTTATTTATCTAATTGAAGATATTTTGCAGAAATTCAGATAAGCAATTCAGAGCTTTTGTTTTGATATTCGAAGGGATATCACAGTGGTATCAGAGCTTTTGTGCAGATAAGAGAGCCCCTAAGTAAGGGATATTACAGTGGTATCAAATCTTTTGTGCAGATAAGAGAGCCCCTAAGTAAGGGATATTACAGTGGTATCAGAGCCAAATTCTTGCCATCCTGTTGGATAGTTTGGGCAAATCAGAGCTAATGTCCTGCCATCTTGTTGGGTAGTTGGGTAGATTGAATCAACGAAGTATCCATGATGTCTTCAAGTACTCAGAAATAGTGGGACAAGGATATGAAGAAGCTGAAACAAAGTTTGAACCAGTTGGTTGAAACCCAGAGGAGGATGAATGAAACTCTTTCAGATCCTACATTTGAAGACAAATTATTACGATATATGGCATCCATTCGTAAAAGGTCCACATCACAAAATAGAACGAAGGAGAAACAAGAGGTCTCAACAGTGGTTGAGGGCAACGCTACACCAATTGTTAGACATGTGGATGAGATTAGTCATGGGGATTTAGACTCTCAGTTAGTTGCAGAGGATGTGGGAGCGGGAGATTGTGATGATGAGATAGTTTCAGCAGCAGTTTCTTCAGAGTTAGATGAGGATGAGTCCGATGCTTGCACTCAGAGTGTACAGGTGTGCTCAGGTGTTAGTGCACTGAGGGTTGATGATCTCTCAATTATGACAGAGATTGTAGAAGAGTCCCAGGAGCCGATTATTACAGATGATACTCAGGAGAATGCAGTGGACAGTTTTGAGGACTTAGTTTCATCGGTTGTTTCTTTCCATATGGAAGAGTTAGACAGTGATGCTACAGTTGTTGATACTCCGTATGTTGATATGAGCTATGGAGTTGATTCACAGAGTATGGATGGTAGTACTTCAGAGATCAGTGATTTTGAGTCTACTCTTTTGGACCATGCATCAGAGGAGGATTTTAGGAGACAGTCTAGCCAGTGCCACCATGTGTCTAGTCAGCTGAGAGTTAGTGAGCGAGACATTGCTACCGCTTGCAAGCATTTCGATGATGATCGTCAGTTGTTAGAAGTTTATGGATGGGGTTTTCCTACTAGCATCGAGTAGGGAGGTAGTTATTTGTCCTTGACAGAGATCCACTCTTTATGGGAGGCTATCCAGATTCTGAGACAGGATTATATGCAGTTGGTCGCCGACAGAGATTATCTTATGGAGTGGGGTAGCACAGCATATGATGCATTGTTGGTCAAGGAAGATAAGGTGAGTGAGCTTACTCAGCAGCTAGAGGTGACTTCTGAGATTCTTGAGACTACGCAGTTAGCTTATGAGGAGTCACAATTTCATTTGGCTGAGATGACCATGGAGTTAGAGCATTTACGGTCTTCACCAGCCCCAGACTCAGAGGTTAGTACATTGAATGTTGTTGGTGAGTACGTTCCTATAGTTGTAGCTGAGGAACATGTTGTTGAGGCTGACACACTGGTTCAGGATTTGGGAGTACCTGGTTCTGATGAGTTTGGGATACCTCTCCAGATTGATTCTTCTCACACAGATGACAGTGTGGTCCAGTTGATTGTGCCACCTTTACAGAGAGATCAATTATGGTGTGTGGGGGAGTACGTTGATGCTTTCACATATAATTTTTACTGCACGGAGTCATTCATGGATTATTTTCTAGATAGTGCAGGTGTTCATCTGGATTCGCATAGGGTAACAGAAGGTGTTCTCATCCAAGGTACTGGTGCTATTAGCAGATTGGGTGGGGAGATTATAGGGATCCTATCTACTATGCTACCTCACAAGGATTTTGAGGTGGGGTATGCTCATTATTCTTCTTTTGACCCAGAGAGAGAAGATTTGATTTCACACAGGTGTAGATCGGCTCCAATTTTTTACCATCCATTATGGGATGGATTGGCACCATCTCTTGCAGATGGAATTGGCAGTTTGAGTTGTCCATTCTACTTGGGTTATGATGCTTCGAGAGTTTGGTTCTCATGTGTTCTTGACTATGGCAGTTGTGCTCTTAGAGTTTGGTTGAGTTGCATTCTCCAATTTGATTATGGGTTCCTCTTTGTTCTACTTCTGCTGATGTTACAGGTACTTGCATTGATTCACAGCAGTGCAGAGCATAACTACATTTGGGATCCAGGTGGATCGAGTAGTTCATTGTTCCGAGATTGCTTGGGGACAAGCAATTTCTGGAGGGGCGGATTGTCATGTCCCCTTTTTCATGGACATTGATAGGCTTGATGATTAGCCTATTATGCGACCTTCGTAGGCTGATTGGATGGATAGAGGGTCATGATGGAGATTGGCTTGGATTTGATTTATAGAATTCCTATAGTTGGCTCTCATTCAGGTTATCTTAGACACATTGGGCCTGAGCTCCTATTATTTAGGGATATTTGACATATAGCGAAGCACCCTTGTTTTGATATGGTCATGTGCAGAATCACTCCCTGGTTCACTAGCTTCAGACGGTTCGAGGATCCGACATGTATTGAGGGAGATATTAATATTTGATTGATTTAATCAAATATTAATTATTTGGTCTAATTTTAAATTAGATATTAATTAATTAATTATTTGGTCTAATTTTAAATTAGATATTAATTAATTATTAATTATTAATTAATTGGTCTAATTTTAAGACCCAAATTCTAATTTAAGAAGCCCAAGTTCTAATTTGAGAAATTCTAATTTTAGAACCCCAAGTTCTAATTTGAGGAATTCTAATTTTAGAACCCCAAGTTCTAATTTGAGGAAATCTAATTTTAGCAAGCACACCTTTGGAAGGGTATAAGAGTTTCTCATGGGAGAGAGTTGGGATTATGCATAGATTATTGATTATTGAAATTGGAGAAATTCTTCTGTGAAGACTGAGCCAAGGGTTCCAGGATTCCATCTACAGTGGAGAACGTCAACTCTTCATTGTGTGTGATTTAGAGGTTGTGAAAGATCAGCCGATCTATTGCCAAATTGAGAGATAGCTTCATCCAGAAGTTATCACAGAGGTACAGATTTGAGAGATAGCTTCATCCAGAAGTTATCACAGAATTTTAGGGTTGAGAGATAACTTCACTCAGAAGCTATCACAAGGGTTTATAGGTATTTTCATTATTTTTGGGTTTTGATTCAAGAATTATCCAGATATAGATCTTTTGTATTAGCCCATAATTCTACAAATCAGGATCAAGCATACAGGTTGTGTTATATCAGTGGCTGTACGAATTCCGTACAGATTCGTGAAAATCCGTACGCATCAACAGAAAGTACAGGTACCGACATCAGCAAACAAATACTTACAGAGACCGACATCGGTCGACATACAACCGACATCGATGAGATAACGACTACAGATCGACCGATGACGGTAGTATAATCGACGTCGGCGATTGTGTTTTTTTTACACAGCAGGCCGAGACGAACCAGATTCAGAATTCTTTCCCAGTTTGTAGAATATTCAGGCTATTTAGGCCGTACTTTCAATATTCTTTCTATACTTGATAAAAGATCTCTATTGTAAGCTTATGAGCAAATAAATAAGAGTTTATACTGTGATTTATTTATCTAATTGAAGATATTTTGCAAAAATTCAGATAAGCAATTTAGAGCTTTTATTTTGATATTCGAAGGGATATCACAGTGGTATCAGAGCTTTTGTGCAGATAAGAGAGCCCCTAAGTAAGGGATATTATAGTGGTATCAGAGCTTTTGTGCAGATAAGAGAACCCCTAAGTAAGGGATATTACAGTCCAACTGAATGATCATGCTGCCACTGGTGTCTAAGACCGATTTGGTCTCTTTGTCATAAAAGTGCATGCATTGAAGGATGAACTCTGCATGATGTGTTGCTACTGGGAAGGCGGCCACCAGGTGGATGTTGCTCTCAATAATCCTCTTTATCCCAGTGCTGGGATTTGTTGCTTTGGTTCATCCCAGGAATTCGGCCATATCTACGTGGCCGATCTTGGTGTCTCGAATGTCATCGACATTCAAGGTGACCGCTGTGAGCAGGAAGACTCCCTAGTACTTATATTTCATCATCTTCACCTTTGAAGGAGATACTTCCGTCATAGGGGATGATCTTGCTTGGACAAGAGCAGGTGTGCAGGAGTTCACTGAAGGTGTTGCAGCCATAGTCGAAAGGAGAGTGAGAGAGAGGGGGAGAGTAATTTAAGTGATATAGGCTATGGGAGGTCACTTAAATAGGCTAGGTTAATCAAAGGAATGAGGAACGAGAAAGAAAAAGCGTGAAAGGGACAACTCAAGAAAAATCCCAGGAGTTGGCTGAAAAAGAAGAAAAATGCAAGGGTGGTGAAAATCGCTGCCCTTGCAAGGAAAATGCAGGGGCGGCAAAAATCTCTGCCCTTGCATGGAAAATATAGGGGCGAAAAAAATCATCGCCCTTGCAAGAAAAATGCAGGGGTGGCAAAAATCTCCGCCCTTGCATGGAAAATGCAGGGGCGGCAAAAATCGCCGCCCTTGCATGGAAAATACAGGGGCAGCAAAAATCACCGCCCTTGCAAGAAAAATGTAGGGGTGGAAAAAATCGCCACCCTCGCTCTTAGACAAATGAAGTGTGGAAAGGCGGCAAAAATTGCCACCCTCGCACATAAGATAATAAAAATATGGGTGGCAAAAATCGCCGCCCGCACGAGGCCGCGGTGGTAAAAACCACGAGCAGGAAGGGGGGAAGAGGGAAACAAAAGGAAAAAACACCTAAAAACTACCAAAAACAACCTAACAAGGAATAAAAACAAGAAATAAATCAATCGACAAACCCTACTTGGAAAATGCGCACGCCACGAGGTTGGATCCGTGAGATGATGCATCGAAATGTCGCTTAAGGCGCTTAGGTGTAAGAGGTAGGAGGAGGAGAGGAAGCAGTGAGAATAAAGAGGCTCAAATCAGAATATATAGGGTGAAAAAATCACCCCAACAACCCAATGCATGCGGCCATTAATGCCTTACACAGAAACTGAGACGTGCAAGGGCGGCGAAAATTGCTGCCCTTGCACGGAAAATGTAGGGGCGGCGAAAATCGCCGCCCTTGCATGGAAAAATGTAGGGGCAGTGAAAATCGCCGCCCTTGCACGAAAAAACAAGGGATAAGCATGGGCGGTGAAAATTGCTGCCTTTGCATGGAAAATGCAAAAAGAGACTAACTCCGAAAAGAGGAGAAAAAGGAAAAGGGGAAGGGAAAACTTGGCCTTGACGGGATAGTAACCACTCCCCGATTTGACCAAGATGAAAATGAGTTAAAGAACTCGTATCGGAAAATGAGATAGAGAGACGAGAGAGGAAACAGATAAGTTTCATAGGGGGTTGCTTCCAAAATGAGCTAAGCTGATTTTGGAAACAACAGAGTGGATAAATTAAACATTTGGTACATCACCACACTTAAAGTAGGTTTTCATTCATGTATTTTCTCTGATTTTCATCCCAGTAGACTAATTTTTAATAAGAGATTCAAATTTTTATATCTGAGGAGCTAACCTCATTAAAAACCCTAGAGGTTTGACCCAAAATTAGGTAACCCACAACCTAGGATCGTTCCCATGTTGGGCTAGGTTTTGGTAAGAGGACCCAAATAATCCCTTGTTTAGCTAGGGTACAAAACTACCCAAGTTAAGTGTCTAATGGGAAATAATATTTTAACATCTAGTAATTTCTTGAATTCTTTATATATCATTGGATTTATGATAAAGTTGATTGGCCTTTGTTTTTATCTAAATGGCTTGAAGGCTTCTTTTAGAGGTATGGTGTGGGTTATGAGCTTAGGATAACATATCTTGAATTCATCATAGGACCATTCTATTACATCCCTATACTTGGTCAATAGATCTTTGGATCTCTTGGTTTTAATGCTTGTGCAGGTTATACCAATGTTCACTAGATGATGTTGACCTTAAGAACCTAGGTCCATTGCATTGTAGTCCTTTCCATCTATTTTGGGAATCTTGATAGACTTAGCTAGCTTGTCTGAATCAAATAGTCTCTCTAAGGATATCATCTCTTTGGGGATCTTATTGTCACTCAACTAAATGATCTTGTCATCAATCTTGCCTTCAACTTTGTCATCATCAAGGGTATTCTCACTAGCTTCATCAATGATGTAAACCTCAAATAATCCTAATCTAGTCATGAAGTCTATGATCTATTGATCATCAATGAATACTTTCAAATGGTTGACATTATCTAGCACTAAGGAATAGGGGACTAATTCAATGGTAAAGCTTTGTAACGTGGAATTTTGATTGGGCATAAGGTTGGTTGTAACTGAATCAAGTTATTCAACATCCTTGTTTTCTTCCCTTAGGATTGACACAATTTTGAAAGCATGAAAAAATTCAATTAAGTCCCACACTCTAAATTTATATTTCTTAAGATAAAACAAGTTGTATTGATATCTACTTTTGCCCTGATTAACTACTAGTTCACAATCACCAAAAACTAATAGTTCCTTGACATTGTGTTTGATTACAAATTATAATCCAAGAATAAGTGCTTCATACTCTATGATATTGTTAGTGCATGGAAATTAAATTTTGTAAGAGGCATTGTATTCTTTCCCAATAGAATTGATTAATACCACTCCTACTGCAGGACCTAATTTTCATCTAGCACCATCAGAATATATTTTCCATAATCCTGGAATAACATGAGAAGTTTTGGATTTACATACCTTTGTGGTGTCAAGAGTCTAAACACCTATATTTGAGTTAACCATGTTTACCCTCTCATTGGTTGCATTGTACTACTTCATTTTGGGCTCCCTTTCTGTCCTGATCTAACTTGGAACTACTTTCCAAGGTAATCATATATGTGAATAGTTATTAGACATGTAACCATTCAAAGATTGGGTCTCCTCTCTACTTAACAAAATTCTATAAACATCAGGGATGTCTACCGCTTGGATGTCAATGAATTGTTAAATCCTTGGTTTAGAAGTAATATACATGTGAACATTCAACAATTCACTAATTACTTTGACTCTTGATTTATCTAATTGAGTTACAACTCTATTAGATTTAATGGGAGTCAAACCTAATTTCTCACAAATACCTTTAGGCACAATATTTGTAGATGCGCTAGAGTCTAACAAATAATTATGCAAATTCTTACCAAAGATCTTGATTGTAAGTAGGAAAGGTGGAACACCTATCTTACTTTTGTGTATTGGAATGCTAGCATGTGTAGACCTTTGTGTTTTGTTAATATTCTTAGATAAATATTACAATAAAAAATAACTTTATTCTATAATATGAGTCAACTCATGTAAATTAATGTTAGATTTGATCATTTTCATGTCCTCCACTATATTCTATCTAATCCTATCAAGAAAATTAGATGAATTAGTACTAGTTTTAAAAGTATTTCATTTAGGAGGTTATGGATTGTTATATGATGTGGTATCAAGAGGAGTGTCAAAATTATTTGGTGGGGTTGAGGTAGCCAAACGTTATTTTTAATCCATGTTCCTTAGTGGATAATATTTCTTTAAATATTTCTAAAAGACATGGATCTCTTTAGGAATACCTTAAGTTTCATTCTCTTCTTGGAATGGGATCTCAAATATTCCACCATGAGAGTTAAATCAATAGATTTGGATGACCTTAAAGAGCTTGAGGTACCTACACCATTTTCTTAATTAGGGACAACTATTTGGGTCTATAGAGATCCCCTCCTTCATTATAACATGTCCTAATAATTTTCATTTAGTTACAAAAAAATGCTCTTCTTTGGGTTGAAAGAAATTTCATACCTTCTACACCTTTTCAATACTTATTATAAGTACATGATGTGATCTCTCTTATTCTTTGAAAATATTGTCAAGTCATTAATGTACATAATAATGCACTTACCTATGCATCCTTGGAATGCATGGTCCATAGATATTTGAAAGGTTGCACATGCATTTACTAATCCAAAGAGCATTCTCTTGTAGGTAAAAGTGCCCCACTTAGTAGTAAATACAATTTTCATCCTATCTTCCTTGTTCACTAGCACCTAATTATACCCTAAAAATCCATCAAGAAAATACATCATGGTAGAACTAGAAACAATTTGGATAACTTGGTCAAGGGAAGGTAGGGGATAATTATATTTTTTAGATTCTCTATTCAAATTTCTAAAATCAATGCATAATATAATTTTTCCATTTTTATTCCTAACTGGTACTAAGTTAGCTACCTATTGGCCATTTTGGCCCACATGCTAAGATTTTACATAAATGGATGAGATGAATAGAGTTTTGGATGGAATGAGTGGTCCAAAGGTCACATGTATCTTGAAAATATTTTGAAACACTTTAAGTAATCTAAAAGTGTAGTTTATCAACTTTTTAGGAAGTAGTTTCTCATGGTGATCAATGTAGTCAAGATCATGGAATGAGTTCACACAAGCCTTAGAGACTCATAAGAGATTTAAATGATCAAGCAATAGTTCAAACACAAGTTTTGAAGAGCCAGACCATCACCATACATCATAAATAAATGGACTAGTTAGCTTGATTATGCATTTTATAAGTATGCTTAAGATACCTCCTAGATCTGATGGATCACATGGACATAAAGTCCTTCATGCCTAAATCATGCTCTACAAATTTCATGTCTTGATTAGATTTATATCTCAAGATATAAGCCCTTAAATTTATATTTATAGAGGAAGACGTGTGTGGGGATGTCAAGTTAATGCTATGAAAAGTATCCATTTAAATTTAAATGTCCCAAGGATGAGTGTATGGCTAGAAATTGTCAATATTATGGGAGACCATATAAAATCTAATGGTGAGTGGTGATCTGATAGATATTAGTGGGTTGTAAATATCTAATGGCATGTATTTGATCATGCAAAAAACATCAATGGTGAGCATCAAGTCAAAAGGTCATCAAATCTCCAAGGTGAATGTAAAAGTGACTAGTGGCATGATATCATGAGATCAAAACAAATCTAACAATGCATAGTGACTAAAAAATTTAATGGGTCGAGGAATATTGATGGTGTGTGATCCATCATACAAAGCATATCTAATGATGAACAATGGATCAAAAGGTTAGTGGATCCTAAGAAAAAATGTATGGGTGATAAGTGTCTTAAGTGAATTAAAATGGCATAAGATCTATGGTTTGCATTCATTCATATAGAGGGAGATATATGATATGCATGAGTTCTAGGAGTCAAAGAGTTGATAGTAGGATCCTATAGAATGAATGCATAGCTAATAATTGGTATAATTTGAGAAGGCACAAATTGAGATCAATGGATGAAATTAAAATTTGAAAGCTAAGGGAATTTAATGGAGAACAAATGAAACCTGGGGTCAAACCAGAGTAAATATTTCAAGAAAATTCCATGAAAGTAGACATGTTTGACAAAGAATTTTTCCACCCCAAGTAGGTAGGATACATAAATGCAGGATCAAACATGATCTAAATTACTAGGAGTAGACCTTGCAAAGCCATCTAATACCATTAAAGCCTTGTAAAGATTTTTAAGATCTTCTAGATGTAGGTTTTATGTATCATTCATATTCAAGAGGCCCTTGCATATGGATCTCCATTTTCAATCATAACTATATTAAAATGAATAGGGTGATTAGCTTTCATCCATAATATATCTATATTTGGGATTTAAAAGTAATGATAGAATGGTGACTGCACAAGGAATGTCAAAAAGAACACCAATTAGCAATCTCAAGTAACTACCTGGTAACATGAAGAACATCAAACATGATTGAGAAAGATAATGAAGGGCATTAATGCAGAGGATCTTTAGAAGGATTCATGTAGTGGTGGGGATTGCTTCCTGAAATTGGTCTTGATCTTCACATTTTCCATCACTTTATAGAAAGATATAATGACATTAATGTAGAGGAGCTTCAAAAGGATTGTGGTGGTGATTGTTCTGATTGGAATTGGGCTCATTAATGACCCCTTCAATGCCAATTTTTCTCTCTATTACCTTCTTTCTTCCTAGAAATACTATATTTGAAATCTTGATTGGGATCTCTTAGCTGGGTATAGCAAACCTCTACTAAAATCATGTTGTACACTCTTTGAAGCAATATAAGACAATTTAAGATTCTAGTTTAATGCTAAGTGTGATTTATTGAAGCTTGATTTATAGAATATATGTTATCTATTCATCATTTGTAGGTCCTACATGTACCTTGTTTTAAGACTATTAGTTTCTTATAGGTTGTGTGAAGTGTTAACTAGTGAGGTTTCTCCTTAAGTGTCATAAGTCCATAATGTCTTATATAAACCTACCTCATTCTATTCTTAAAGTTGTAGGTCTCTTTTAAACCTTCATAAAAAATACTCATGTTTGGAACCCTATCATAGAATTTGATCAATCCTTGTCCCTATTAGATTCATTAGTAGTTATGAAAGTGTCCAAGTTGAGAGTGGATCATTAAACATTTGGTGCATCACCACACTTAAAGTAGGTTTTCATTCATGTATTTTCTCCCCTTTTCATCCCAATAGATTAATTTTTAAGAAGAGATATTAAAATTTTCATATCTCAGGAGCTAGCCACATTAAAAACCCTAAAGGTCTAATCCAAAATTAGGTAACCCATAGCTTGGGGTCATTTCTATGTTAGAATAGGTTTGGGCAAGAGGACCTGAGCAATCCCTTACTCAACTAGGGTGTAGCTTAGGTCTCCAACACTACCCAAGTTGAGTGTTTAATGGGAAACACTATTTTAACATCTAATAACTTCTTGAATTCTTTATATATCATTGGTTATAAGACAAGGTTGGCTGGCCTTTTTTTTGTCTAAATGGATTATAGGATTCCTTTAGAGGTATGGTGTGGGGTATGATATTAGGATAAAATATCTTCAAGTCATCATAGGACCATGATATTACATCCTTATACTTGGTTAGTATATCTTTGGCTCTCTCAATTTCAATGCTTGTATAGGTTGTACCAATGTTCACCAGTTGAGGTTGACCTTAGGAACCTAGGTATATTAAATTGTATTCCTTCTCATATACTTTGGGAATCTTATTTTCACTCAAATAAATGACATTTTCATCAATCTTACCTTTAATTTTGGCATCATCAAGGGTATTCTCACTAGATGCATCAATGATGTGAACCTTAAATACTCCTAAGATAGTCATGAAGTCTATGATCTGTTGATCATCACTTAATACCTTCAAATGGCTGACATTATTTGGAACTCAGGGATAGGGGACTAATTTAATGGTAAGACTTTGTAACTTGGAATTTTTATTAGGCATAAGGTTGGATACAATTGAAGTAAGCTCATTGATATAGCCTTGTTTTCTTCCCTTGGGATTGACATAATGTTGAAAGCATGAAAAAATTCAATTAAGTCCCACACTCTAAATTTATATTTCTTAAGTTAGGGTAGCTTGCATTGATATCTACTTTTGACTTGATTAACTACTAGTTCAAAATCACCAGGAACTAATAGTTCTTTGACCTTGTGTTTGATTGTAAATTATAATCCAAGAATAAGATCTTCATACTCTATGGTATTATTAGTTCATGGGAATTGGATTTTTTAAGAGGCATTTTATTCTTTCCCAATGGAATTTATTAATACCACTCCTACTCTAGAACCTAATTTGCATCTAGCACCATCAGAATATAGTTTCCATAATCTAGGCATAGCATGAGAAGTTTTGGAGTTACATACCTTTATGGTGTTAATAGCATAAACACCTAGATCTGAGTTAACCATGTTGACCCACTCATTGGTTTCATTGTACTCAGTGATCATATGCTTAATTTGGGTCTCCCTTTCTATCTTGATTTGATTTGGAACTACATTCAAAGGTAATCACATATGTGAATAGTCAGTAGACATGTAACCATTTAGAGATCTAGTCTAGTCTCTACTTAACAACATTCCATAAGCATCAGAGATGTCTACCACTTAGATGTTAATGAATTGTTTAATCCTTGGTTTATAAGTAATCTACTTATGAATATTTAATAATTCATTGATTACTTTAACTCTTGATTTATCTAATTGAGTTACAACTCTATTAGATTTAATGGGAGTTAAACCTAATTGCTCAAAAATACCTTTAGGCATAATATTTGTAGATGCACTAGAGTCTAACAAATAATTATGCAAATTCTTACCAAATATCTTGACTGTAAGTAGGAAATGTGGAACATCTACCTTACTATTGTGTATTGTAATGTTAACATGTGCTTACTTTTATGGTTTGTTAGGCTTCTTAGACAAATATTCCAACAAAAAATTCCTTTGTTCTATAATCTAAGTCAACACATGCAAATTAATGTTAGCTTTGATCTTTTTCATGTTCTCCACTATATTATATTCAATCTTATTGAGAAAATTAGATGCATCAATACTATTTTTAGAAGTATTTCCTTTACGAGGATTTGGATTGTTGTCTGATGTGGTATCAGGTGGAGTGTCAAAATTATTTGATGGGTTTGAGGTAGTTAAAGGTTATTTTTGCTCCCTATTCCTTAGAGGATAGGTTTTATTTAAATATTTCTAAAAAAACATTGATCTCTTCAGGAATATCTTTAGGCTCATTCTCTTCTTGGAATGGGAACTCAAATGTTTCCACCATGAGAGTTGAATCAATAGATTTAGATGACCTTGAAAAACTTGAATCAAAAGTGTCCAAATATTCTTGAAAACTTAAAAAGCATTAAAAATTTCTAGACAATCTAATTCACCATGCTTTGAAGTACAATGGACTCTATAATAATTAGGCAAAGCTACATCACTAAGATTTATGTCAGGCACATTCTTTTTAGTAGATGACTCATTTTTATTACTATTGTTATTATTATTGTTATTTCAAAACTTGTTTGAAGGCCTATTAAATATTTGGAAAGAGAAGTTCCTATTAGATCTTTCCCCAGTATGGTCAAGCTAATTTTACAACTAAAAGAAGTTAGTGATTAACTTTTAAAACATATTTAAGATAGAATAATTTGCATTCTTTGGTGCATCAAAATTATGCACTTGAATATTGCTAATGGTTATAGGCATCAAATCTCTATGGTCTTGTGGATGAGACACTGGTAGAGTTATTTAAAAATCCTAGATTTTGGCTAGGATGTGCATGACTCAAAGGTAATTGGTTCAAGACTAGAAGCTAATTTAAGGTAGGAATATTTTGATTGGCATTGGGAATGACATTTAGAATAGTTAGATTTGGATTAAAATTGAGAATATTATATGCCATTTGGCCTTGTGGTTACATTTGGTCATTAATGATCATAGCTTCAACATAAACTAAGGCTAATGTATTAATGACCTGAGTAGATCTTTTAATAAAAATAAAAGTCATGGGATCCCAGGCATTTTTGTAGATCTCTAAGGCTAAAGCCTCATCAAGTCTATAAGGAGCTATGTTCTGCTGAACATTTTTTAGAATCTAGCATTGAAGGCTCTTATGGGCTCATTTGAGTCTCTTTTTATTGTGTTAAACTATTGGTACATGACACATGGACTATTGATTTTGCCAAACTAATCAATGAAGTAATTATTAAAATCATTCCAGCTAGCTATGTAGTTTTTTGGCTCATATGCAACATCTTTGAATGTAAATGGCAATAATATGTATGCTACATCTTTGTGAACAACATTCAAAAGTCTTAAAGCAACTTTGAAGATTTTAATGTGTTCTTCAGCAGTCACAAAACCATTAGGACTAAAATTAGGTAAATACTTTTAAGTATTATGAGGAAGGTCATGTACCACACCTAACACATTGATTAAAGAACCACCTAGTCAAGACATACCTTGATATGGATTAAACACAAGAGCACCCTAAATTGGTGAAGTTGGTTGAGATTTTGAAAGTCTACGCTTAACTTTATCTCACCTAGATCTCCTATGAAATTTTAATGAAAGAAGATGAACTCTTGTCTCTGAATGTGACTTGGTCCTTATCCTTTGAAATTTCAACTTAAAATCTTTAAACCCTATTTGAAATAAGATTTGTAAGTCTTATATTTATAAATAATGATTATTATAACTATACATTAAGAAAATTTTGCACAAATATGTATAAAGAATGATGAATGACATCAATATTTAACTAAATTAGCTCAAAGATATGCCTAGATACATGAATATGAATTATCTTTACTTTTTTAAGTTCAAATAAACTCAAATTTGTAAAGGATCTATAAATCTTTGGACAAAATAGCTATTATTAACCTCAAACTCATTGGATTCATAGTTTTTGAGCTATCTTTACCACAATTACTCATGGATCTTCAAATAACATCTATATTTATCTAAATAAGCATAAAGATGTGTTTGAATCAACTAAGATCAATTATATTTACAAAAATATGCTAAAATAAATAAAAATATTAAAAGAATACATCAATCTTTGAATAAAATTCACCAAAAGTAGCAAAGATGTTGCAAATTTATAAATATCTAGCTAGGCCCTCCTTCTAGCACTAGTGGAATGTGTTCCCTATTGATGACTAAAAGTATATCACATGTGGATATTATTATTTAAGAAACACTACTTATTTATGAATCTAGAGAATCTAATGCATGAGTTACAAGTTGTGATAATCCTATTATCCTTGGTGGAATAGAGGCATAACAAGTTGACTGTTTCACAAATTTATGTTAGTTTGTGGTTGGGAGCCACCATGGATTAATAGTTGGTATTTGATTTTGGAGATAACCTATGATAATATGAGTGAATTATGCTCAAAACCTAATTCTAAAGCTAAACTAAGATTAATATTTACACTAAAACTAATCTAAGGTGAATTGATGAAAAAAGGGAGACAAAGGAAGGGTAAGGCAGAAAAGAGAGGTATTGTTGATATTTATTTCAAACATTATGACAAAGTTCCAATTTCTTCCAAACATGTATTTAACCAATGTGTAACTTGAAGTAGCATAAGCTCAAATCCTATCACACATCAAGAAAACATTTAAGGTATGAAAATATGCAAATAAGAACTAGGTTTATTTTAAGAATTTGACCCCTACAAAAAAAAAGATTTAGCTCAGATGCAAGAGGAGTAAAGAAAGAAAAATAAATGTAAGAACTTTCAACTAATCTATCATTAGAACAAATTAGCAACTCTACATTTAAAGATGCACAATTATAATTCACAAGAACAATTCAAAACTAAAGATAAGATTAAACAAATGAGAGAGAAACCCTAATAGAAATTCACACAATAAAATGTGGAAAAACTTTTCAAAACTCATTTCTTATATCAATTTTCTCAAAATTTACAAATAGTTTTTTGGCTCCAAAAAACTATCTCTCCTTTTACAATGGGAAATACCTCTTTATATAGACATTTCATGAGGTTGTCAATTAGTCATGTCAAAAATTAAGGACAGTTGCCTTCTTATAATATTTTTAGAACCTCTAAGACATTCTAAAATGAATAACCTATATGCAATGTGCTTTTCAAGTTGCACATGCATTTACAAAAGAATATTCTCTTTTCAAAAAATATACAAGTTTAATTACAAAAAGAATATTCTTAACTTAACTAACTTGGAGACCCTTTTGATGATGTAGTCTTTTACCTTTCTTGAAATATCTTAATTCTATAATGTTTTTCATTGATTGGCTGGGGATCAATGATAGGTATCATGAACATTTCTTTTTCTTGATCCTCTAGGCCCTTGAGATCCCTCTCAGACCTTTCCAAAAAAAATTTCATACTCCTAGCATCTCTTATCTTTTCCTTTGATGATAAAAGTAGGCCCATGATCTTCTTGTTATCAGACCCTATTTTCCCTTATCATTGATTCCTCACTTCTTACATGAATTAAATAGCTATGTGCTTGAACTCTTCATCCATTATTAGGCCTAAAGGACTAAGTATGGTAGGATATTTGATCAAGTTATCCAATACATTTAAAATTTTATCTTCCTTTTATTTGAGGTCCTTAGAAATGTCTTCCATCTACTTAGACTAGCTACTCAAGGCCTTGATCTTATCAATTAATATATCCATATCCATATTCAGGTGAGCTAGGCTAATTTTCTTGAGTTTAGGTATTTTATTTTTAGTCAAGACCTTGATCAAATCCCTTACTTGGTATCTTGAGACTTGTCATTGGCTAGATTATCCTATAGCCTTAGTACTTTTTTTATTTATGGAATCCTACTTGATTCTAACTAAATTTAAAGAATTGAACAAATCAATCATGATATCATTAAATTGTATGAATCTATCTTATTGGATTAATAAGATGGCTTATTATTTCAAATTATTATTCTACTTCAAGATGCCTTTTATCATTATTTGTAATTGAAATGACTAAATCTTAGCCATTTCAAGAACATTTTCTTCAAATATTGGGTCCTCGCTAGGCTTTTGTCCTCCAACTAGAGTCAATCCAACAAAATTATCCAATTTTTGGAAGGTAAACTCCTCTTCATCAACCATGGCCTCCTTTTCAGTTATTCTCTATAAAATGGTAGTGGTTGGGTCAAATTTAACACCCACTAAATATTATGTTACCTTTAGAGTTAGGGTCTTCATATGTGTTCCACTTGATTCTCTTAGAGCAGCCATCCTTTTCTTTTATTCCTTTTTCAAGGAAACTATCCATGTATTGAGCTCTTCATGAATTAGGATATTGATTGCTTTCATCATTGCCCAAAGATGTTGTGTAGTAGATATATTTTATAATTTGTCATAGATGAACCATTTAGGAATGGTTGAACCCTAAATCAAGTTTTTTTCACTAAAGATATTGATTTCACTTAGAGGATGAGTGAAGGTCACCTTGGAAATCTTAGTTTTAAGTAGGATAGTGGCTAGTTCTACCTTTCTTTTCAGGGTGTCTATAGGAACTAGATCCAACACTTGTTTCCCTTTCTTCCTTTACTTCTTCCATTTATTCATCATATAACTTCTAGATTAATGATATCATTTTTAGGGTATCTTTAATTATCTCACCAAGGTCTAATGCTACCATGTAAACCTCTTCAATTGGTAATCCTTGTTCTTATACCTAGGTTGAAGGTGATGTTATTTCATCAGGCCTTTTCTCCTATATCCTTTGCTAAATTTATGCCTTAGTCCTAGATTCTATCTATAACTGGGATGGTAGAGGTATAAAAGGTGTAACACTTAGAAAATGATACTACCCTAGTCCTAATTGCCATTTTTCATTGCTCTTATTTTGCTTCCTCTGAATTTAAGCCTCTCAATTGATGTTGTGCCTTTTTAATCTAGTGGTTACCTCATAGGATGAAGAGACCTTGGTATATGTGGGTTCAAAAATACTAGGCTGGTGATCATAAGGGATATTAATTCCCTTGGTCTTTAGATTCTCCTTAAATCTTTGATAAGGATCCCACTACCTTAGCTCATCAACTTATAGATTAAATGAGGTCCTATGTTTAGAATCCCATTGTGTAAAAATAGTCCTTCATATGGTTATGGGGAGGGTGTGAAGCAACCCCTTCCTTTTGGTTTTGCACAAACCATTTATTGCATTGCATAGTTGATAAGCCACCTCTTGCTCTATTAGTTTTATGGGCACATGGATATGTAGTTTGAGTTGGGTGTATTATGTTCCTTCAATCTTAATGATTGTATAATAAAGGTATAACCAAATGTCTCCCATGGCCTTAATTGACTTTTTGATCAAGGGGTTAACTCTTGACATTAGATTCCTAGTTATGGACTCTATTAGGGATGGATAAACATAGTCATAAATGAAGTGAATGTGGTCTTTTTACTTGAATATGTGTAATTTTGATTAATATTGGTAATCTATTTTTGTCCCATCAGGTGACCATTCTCCAAGGTTAAATATATTTACGGTAGCAATCAAGGAATCTAGGAGGTATGAAATCATGTAGAATTGGTTCCTAGTTCTCTTCTTGACTACATAAAACTATATACTTAAACAGGTACTGATAAATTCACTAAGAGGAGGGGTGAGTTGTTTCTCAATCATAAAGTAGACTAAGGGCACCCAAATTTTTTCCACATATGTAATGGCTACATTTCAACATATCCTATTCATCATATTAATGATCATTATTATTCCAAGTCTAAATTTACCAATGGGTATGTTGCCATTGAAATCAAAAAACACTTGATTCCTAGAGTAGAGCCATATGGAAAGAATGCTCTTCAAATCATTATCTTTATCCCAATTATTGATTGTGGTTTGGTCTACTTGAGGTTTAGTCAGCTTCTAATAGTTTTCAAATTTTATAGGAGAGATGTAATCATTTTTATTGAAACTACCCTCATGAATAATCATGCCCTTATCTATTTTTCCATCCTTAAAAATAGGAGAGAAAATGTCTATACAATGCAATACCTTGATTTTAGCTGTAGCATAATGGAAACCTATCATCTAAATGGTAACAATGTCATATTAGAGCCTCCTTGTAGACATTTTCTTCTCTTCTTCTCTTTAGAGGGGTTTCTAGTTATCAATGTTCCAAAACAAGCTTGACCAATTGTTATCCCCTATATTTAGAGCTATGGCATCAAAATGTGTGTCCTTGAAGACTCTTGCTTCTATGTTTGAGGTTAAATATAGTTCCACATCTTCTTTGGAAACACTTTTTTGGGATGAATTGGATATGAGCTTCTCTAGATTGTTTTCTAATGGTCTATAGTTCAATTTTGGATCAAATTATCCTTGCACAAGTGACAATCCAATCTCCTTCAGCTTGATTATAATGAACACAAGGTTAAATTAGGGTTTACATATTCATTAGGTCTTTCTTGAATGTTTTACAATGATTTAATATTGGTATATATTTGAACTTAAGTGAGCTTCATGACTTATATTGTGTTTAGATCTTTGTATTTATACCTTTAATTTTGTTGGGTCTATAAAATCTTCAAATTGGTACGCTCTGCTTACATGGATCTAATGTGTCATCATTGTGTCACCTTGCTTATTAATATTTAAAGTATGAACATTTTTCATTTTTGGGAATGTGTCAATGTTTTATTGGTTATGGGCCCTTTAAAAATTCTTCCTAACCTTGCACCATTGGATTTATTTGCTCAGATCAAAATGGTTTGTTGATCTTGATCTAAGAAATCAAACTCCATTGGTTATTTGTTATATTATTCATGATTGTGACACTTGTCATTCTATATTAATCCTAATCTTTGTTGAAGTGTCAATATAAATCTCACATCATTGGATCATCTCTACCTAGATGAATACACTCTATTGATCTTGATCTACTTACCTACGTCTCTCACTCCACTAACTATTGATCAGAATACTTACGATCATCTGCATAACATCAATCTTAAAAAGATGCTTGAGCTTTAATTTATGTCTTAAAAATACACCATGTGTCATATCCACATTCATCCTCAAGGATTTTTACTTTTTATCCTTCATCATGCACTTTTAGATCTTCATTTGGTTAGATCAATACACTCTATCAGATCTTGATCTAAGGGGTGGAATGCCACTGGTTGCTCAATTTTATTTCATTGAGACTAATTTGTGCTTTTTGCAAGGCAGGTGGATTTGGTTATCAAGACTGGTTATGAACATTAGATTAATTAGGGTTGATGATCCCTACAAAGTCTAGTCCCCATTAGGTAAAAGGTTTATCAATTATCACTATTTTCAATGGCATGGATTCCTTTGGAACTTTTATGTTGAATATTTGGCATGCATGACACTCTCCCACATGCTTGTGAGCATATTTGAAAATACTAGGCTAGTAGTAACTAGATCTAAGGATATTATGGGCTGTAGTACTTCTATATGGATGATCACTTCCAAGTTTTTCATGAAAGGTGTTTAAGATCTTAGTTTCTTCTTCCTTGGACACACATCTTAGGTAAATGCCTTCAAAGTTATTTTTGTACAATACCCCATCTTTGATTAGGAAATAATATCTTTTGAGCCTTAAATCTCTCTTTTTCTCTCTACTTAACCTTGAAGGACAATATCCATTGATTATAAAATTAACAATAGGATTTTACCAATCATTGTATTAAAATATGTGTTAATCAAATTACATAAAACTCAATTTAAGATTAGTATTAGCAATTAACTAAATTAAACCTTGGCATCTTACCATCTTGGTAGTTTTCATCTCTAAGTCATATTCTTTAAGGATAAACATCCATTTACCTTTCCTTTCTCTAAGTTCACATTGACTCAACATTAGCTTAGTGGTAGGGTCTAGCATAATTGCATGTACCTTATTTCTAAGGATATGGTCCCTAAATTTATTCACTACCTTGACTAAAGAAAATGCTTATTTTTCAATCAAATAATAGTTCAACTCAACATTTTTAAGATTAGTACTCATAAAAGAAATGGGGTGATCACACTTATCTATCTTCTAAGTTAGAATTAAAACTATTATATGATTAAAGGCAAAGGAGTAAAGATATAAATCTTTAGTGAAATTTGGACTTATCAGAAAATGGGCTTATCTAATTACTTCTTTGATGTCTTTGAAATATTTCTTGATCTCCTCATTACATGTGATCTTGACATCTTTCTTCAACATGTCATTCAATGTCTTCAAAATCTATGCAAAACTAGAAATGAACTTTCTCACAAAGTTTATTTCACCAAATAAAGACTTAAATTCTTTCTTACTATTAGGGGGCTCTCTATCTTTGATATTGCATTAAATATATATAGGTTTATAGAGATCCCCTCCTTAATTATAACATGTCCCAATAATTTTCCTTCAGTTACACAAAAATGCCCTTTTTTGGGTTGAGAGAAATTCCATACCTTCTACACCTTTCAAATACTTATTTCAAGTGCATGATGTGATCTTACCTATTATTTGAGAATATAGTTAGGTCATCCATATAAATAATAATTCACTTACCTATGAGTCCTTGGAATACATGGTCCATAGATCTTTAAAAGGTTGAACATGCATTGATTAATCCAAAGGGCATTCTCTTCTAGGCAAAAGTGCCCCACTTAGTAGTAAATGCACTCTTCATCTTATATTCATTGTTCACTAGAACCTAATTATACCCTAAAAATCCATCAAGAAAATACATCATGGTAGAACTAGAAATAATTTTGATAACTTGGTCAAGGGAATGTAGGGGATAATTATATTTTTTATAAGCTCAATTTATATTTATAAAATCAATGCACAATCTAATTTCACCATTTTTCTTCTTGAATGGTACTAAGTTAGCTATCTATTGGCCATTTTGGCCCACATGCCAAGATTTTTCCTAAATAAATGAGATGAATAGAGTTTTGGATGGAATGAGTGGTCCAAAGGTCACATGTATCTTGCAAAGCTTTTGAAACACTTTAAGTAAACTTAAAGTGTAGTTTGTCAAATTTTGAGGAAGTAGGTTCTCATGGTGATCAATGTAGTCAAGATAATGGAAGGAGTTTACATAGGCCTTAGAGACTCATTAGAGATTTAAAATATCAAACAAAAGTTCAAGCAAAAGTCTTGAAGAGTCAGACCATTACCGCACATCATAGATAAATAGAGTGGATAACTTGATTGTACATTTTATAAGTATTCTCATGAAGCCTCCTAGATCCAAAGGATCACACGGACATAAATTCCTTCATGCCTAAATCATGATCTAAAAATTTCATGTATTTATGAGATTTCTATCTAAGATATAAGCCTATAAAGTTAGACTTTGAGAGTAAGACATGAGTAGGGATGTCGAGTTAAATCTATGACAAGTAGTTGTTTGAATTTAAATGTCCCAAGGATGAATACATGGCTGAAAAGTGTCAAGATCATGGGAGTTAATATCAATTCTAATGGAAAGTGGCGATATAATAGATTTAAATGGGACTTAAAGATCCAAATGCATGTATTTTATCATTCAAAATAGATCAATAGTGAGCATCAAGTCAAAAGGTTAGTGAATATCTAGGGTGAATGTGCAAGTGTCAAGTGGCATAATATCATGAGCTCATATTTGATCTAAAAATGCATATCATTTTAAAAATTTAATGAGTCTAGGAATATTGATAGTGCATGATCCATCATACAAATCATATCTAATGATGAGTGATGGGTCAAAAGGTCAGTGGATCCTAAGAGTAAATGTGTGGTGATAAGTGTATCAAGTTCATTAAATTGGCATAAGATCTATGGATTGCATTCATTCATATAGAGGGAGATCTATGATAATCATGAGGTTAAAGAGTTGAATATTTAATAGTAGGATCTTATATAATAAATTCATAGCTAATAATTGGAACAATCTAAGAAGGCCCAGATCGAGATCGATGGCTGAAATTAAAAGTTAAAAGCTAAGGGACTTTAATGGAGAACAAATGTGACCTAAGGTCAAACCAGAGTAAATATTTCAAGAATATGCCATGAATTTAGACATTTTGGATAAAGGATTTCACCACCTTGAGTAATTAATATACACAAATATAGAATCAAACATGATCTAAGTTACCAAGAGCAAACCCTGTAAAGTTGTATAATACCATTAAAGCCTTGTAAAGCTGTTTGAGAGATTATAGATGTAGGTTTTACATCTCTTTCATATTCAATAGGCCCTATCCTATACATATATTAATTTTAAATCATGACTATATAAAAATAAATAGGGTGATTGGTTTTCATCCATAATAGATCTATATTTAGGATTTAGAATCAATGGTAGAATGGTGATTGTGTAAGGAATGCTAGAAAGAACACAAATGAGAAATATCAAGTAACTAATTGATAACATGAATAACATAAATCATGATTAATGAAAACAATGAAGGGAGTTAATGCAAAGGATATTAAAAAGGATTCATGCAGTGGTGGGTATTTCTTTTTTCAGTTGGTCTTGATCTTCACATTTTCCATCACTCCAGAGAAAGATACAATGACATTAATGTAGAGGAGATTGAGAAAGATTGCAGTGGTGATTATTATGAGTGGAATTGGGCTCATTAATGACCCCTTAAGGACCAATTTATCTCTCTCTTACCTTCTTTATTCCTATAAATACTAGATTTGAACTCTTGATTGGGATCCTTAAGCTAGGTATAGTAAACCTCTACTAAAATCACTTTATAAACTCTTTGAAGTAATATAAGACAATTTCAGATTCTATTTTAATTCTAAGTGTGTTTTATTGAAGCTTGATTTAAAAAATGTATGTTGTCTGTTAATCATCTCTAGGTCCTTCATGTACCTTGCTTTAAGACTATTAGTTTCTTGCAGGTTGTGTGAAGTGTTAGCTAGTGAGGTTTCTCTTGAAGTGTCATAAGTCCATAGTGTCTTACATAGACCTACCTCTTTTTATCCTTCAAGTTGCAGGTCTCTTTTAAAAATTCATAAAAAATAATAATATTTGAAACCCTATCATAAAATATGATCAATCCTTATCCCCATTGGATTCATTAGTAGTTATGAAAGTATCCAAGTTGAGAGTGCATCATTGAACATTTGGTGCATCACCATACTTAAAGTAGGTTTTCATTCATGTATTTTCTTTCCTTTTCATCCCAATATATTAATTTTTAATAAGAGAGATTCAAATTTTAATATCTAAGGAGATACCCTCATTAAAAACCCTAGAGGTTTGACCCAAAATTAGGTAACCCACAACCTAGGGTCATTCCCATGTTGGACTAGGTTTTGGCAAGAGGACCCAAACAATCCCTTGCTCAGCTAGAGTGCATCCTAAGTATCCAACACTAACCAAGTTTAATGTATAATGGGAAACACTATTTTAACATCTAGTAACTTATTGAATTCTTTATATATCATTAGTTCTAGGACAAGGTTGATTTGCTTTTGTTTTTATCTAAATAACTTGTAGGCTTCCTTTAGAGTTATGTTGTGGGTTATGACCTCAGGATAAAATATCTTCAAGTCATCATAGGAACATGCTACTATATCCTTATGATTTTTCAAAATATATTTATCTATCTCAATTTTAATGCTTGTGTAGGTTGTACCAATATTCACCAATTAAGATTGACCTTGGGAACCTAGGTATATTGCATTGTAGTCCTTCCCATCTACATTGGGCATCTTGATAGCCTTAGCTAATTTTTCTGAATTAAAAACTCTAAGGTTATCACCCATTTAAGGATATTATTGTCACTCAAATTAATGACCTTATCATCAAATTTGCCTTCAACTTTGGCATCATCAAGGGTATTCTCACTAGCTTCATCAATGATGTGATCCTCAAATATTCCTGACCTAGTCATGAAGTATATGATCTATTTATCATCATTGAATACTTTAAAATGGTTGACATTATTTTTCACTAAGGGATATGGGAATAATTTAATGTTAAGGCTTTATAACTTGGAATTTTTATTAGGCATAAGGTTGGATACAATTGAAATAATTTCATCAATAGCCTTGTTTTCTTCCCTTGGGATTGACACAATGTTGAAAGCATGAAAACATTCAATTAAGTCCCACACTCTAAATTTATATTTCTTAAGATAGGACACCATGCATTGATATCTACTTCTAACCTGATTATCTGCTAGTTCAGAATCACCAAAAACTAATAGTTCCTTGACCTTGTGTTTGATTGTAAATTGTAATCAAATAATAAGTGATTCATACTCTTCAAGATTGTTAGTGCATGGGAATTGGATTTTTTAAGATGAATTTATTCATTTCAAATGGTATTAATCAATACCACTCATAATCTAGAACTTTATTTTCATCTAGCACCATCAGTATATAGATTTTATAATCTAGGCATAGCATGATAAGTTTTGGAGTTACATACCTTTGTGGTGTCAAGAGTGTAAACACCTAGATCTAAGTTAACCATGTTGATCCTCTCATTGGTTTCATTGTACTCGATGATCATATGCTTCATTTTGGGATCCCTTTATATCTTGATCTTATTTGGAACTACTTTCCAAGGTAATCACATATGTGAACAGTTAGTTGACATGTAACCATTCAAAGATTTGGTCCAGTCTCTACTTAACAATATTTCATAAGCATCAAAGATGTCTATCAATTGGATGTCAATGAATTTTTGGATCCTTGGTTTAGAATTAATCTACATGTGAACATTCAATAATTAATTGATTACTTTGACTATTGATTTATCTAATTGAGATACAACTCTATTAGATTTAATGGGCATCAAACCTAATTGCTCACAAATACCTTTAGGCATAATATTTGTAGATGCACTAGAGTCTGACAAATAATTATGCAAATTCTTACCAAAGAAGATGACTATAAGTAGGAAAGGTGGAACATCTACCGTACTTTTGTGTATTACAACATTATCATGTGCAGAATTTTGTGGTTTGTTAGGCTTTTTAGACAAATATTCCAACAAAAAATCCCTATGTTCTGTAATCCAAGTAAAATAATTTAAATTAACGTTAGATTTAATCTTTTTCATGTCCTCCACTATATTATATCTAGTCATATTGAGAAAATTAAATGCATCAATACTATTTTTAGAAGTATTTCATTTAGAAGGCTCTAGATTTTGTTTGATGTGGTATCAAGAGGAGTGTAAAAATTATTTGGTTGGGTTGAGGTAGTTAAAGGTTATTTATTCTCCTTGTTCTATAGAGGATAGGTTTTCTTTAAATATTTTTGAAAAAGCATGGATTTATTTAGGAATATCTTTAGGCTCATTCTCTTCTTGGAATGGGAACTCAAATGTTTCCACCATGAGAGTTGAATCAACATATTCGGATGACCTTGAAGAACTTGAGGTACCTACACCATTGTCTTGATTAGGGATAACTTAAAAATTTTCCAACTCTTCTTGAAAAGCTTCAAAATCATTACAAAATTCTAGAGAATCTAATTCACCATGATTTGAAGTAAAATGGACTCTATAATAATAAGGCAAATCTACATCACTAAGATTTATGTCAAACACATTATTATTAGTAGATGACTCATTATTATGACTATTTTTATTGTTTTGAAAATTTTATGAAGGCTTATTTAATATTTGGAAAGATAAGTTCCTATTAGTGCTTTCCATAGTATGGTCAACCTAATTTTGTAATTGAAAGAAGTCAATTATTAGATTTTGAACCATATTTAAGATAGAATAATTATCTTGATTTGGTGAATCATAATCATGCAATTGAGTATTGCTACTAGCTACAGGCATCAAATCTCTCTGGTCTTGTGGATGAGACACTGGTAGAGTTATTCAAGAATCCTAGGTTTTATCTAGGATGTACATGACTCAAAGGCAATTATTTTAGGATTAGAAGTTGATTTAAGGAAAGAATATTTTGATTGGCATTTGGAATGACATTCAGAATAGTTAGATTTGGATTAATGTTGGGAATATGGTGTGTCATTCAGCCTTGTGGTTATATTTAGTCATTAATGATCACAACTCTAGCATAAGCTAAGGATAATGTATTAATGACATGATAAAATATTTTAAGAAACATAAAATTCATGGGATCTAAGGCATATTTGTAGATCTCTAAGGATAAAGCCTCATCAGGTCTATAAGGAGCTATGGTTCTACTAAACATTTTCTAGAATCTAGCATTAAAGGGTCTTATGGGCTCATTTGAGTCTCTTTTGATTATGGTAAATTATTGGTATAAGACACATGGACTAATTGTTTTTTTGAAATGATCAATGAAATAATTATTAAAAGCATTATAGCTAGATATGTATTTTTCAAGAAGGTTAAGGAACCATTCATATGCAGCATATTTGAAATTAAATGAAAGAAATTTGCATGATACATCTTCATGAACAACATTCAAAAGTCTTAAATCAGCTTTGAAGATTTTAATGTGTTATTTAGCAGTCACAACACCATTAGGACTAAAATTAGGTAAATACTTTTTAAGATTATGAGGAAGATCATGTACCACACCTAGCACATTGATTGAAGAACCACCTAGACAAGATATACCTTGATAAGGATTGAACACAGGAGCACCTTAAATTGGTGAAGTTGGTTGAGACTTTGAAATTCTACGCTTACCTTTGTCTTACCTAGCTCTGCTATGAACTTATAATGAAAGGAGAGGAACTCTTGTCTCTAAATGTGACCTAGTCTTTATCCTTGGTAATTCTAGCATGAAATATTTAAACCTTATTTTAAATATGATGTGTAAGTATTACCTTTACAAATAATGATTATCAGACTTACACATTAAGCAAATTTTGCAAAAATATATATAAATAATGATGAATGGCATCAATATTTAACTAAATTAGCTCAAAGATATGTCCAAATACATAAATATGAATGATCTTTACCTATTTAAGTTCAAATAAACTCAAATTTTCAAAGTATCTATAATATTTGGAAAAAATAGCTATTATTAACCTCAAACTCATTGGATTCATAGTTTTTGAGTTATCTTTACTATAATTACTCATGGATCTTCAAAGAATAGCTATCTTTGTCTAAATAAGCACAAAGATGTGTCTAAAATCACTAAGATCAATGATATTTACACAAATATGTAAAAGAAACAAAAATATTCAAATAATACATCAATATTTGAACAAAATTTACCAAAAGTAGCATATATGTTGCAAATTTATAAAGATCCAACTAGGCCCTCCTTCTAGCACTAGTGGAATGTGTTCCCCATTGATGACTAGAAGTGTATCATAGGTGCTTCTTAGTGTTTAAGAAACACTACTCATTTATGAATCCATAGAATCTAATGCATGCATTATTTGTTGTGATATCCATATTATCCTTGGTAGAATAGAGGCATAATAAGTTGACTATTTCACAAACTTATATTAGTTGGTGGATGGGAGCCACCGTGGATTAATAGTTGATCTTTTATTTTGGAGATAACCTATGCAAATATGAGTGAATTATGATCAAAATCTAATTCTAAATCTAAACTAAGATGAATATTCATAATAAAAATGATCTGAAGTGAATTGTGGAAAAGGGGGAGTAAAAGGAAGGGTAGGGAAGAAAAAGAGGTGTTTTTGATCTTATTTCAAACATTATGACAAAGTTACAATTTCATCTAAATATGTATTTAATCAATATGGAATGTGAAGTAGCATAAGCCCAAATCCTAGCACACATCAGGAAAATATCTAAGGTATGAGAAGATACAAATAAAAATTAGGTTTATTTTAAGAATTTCACCCCTATAAACAAATAGCATTAGCTTGGATGTAAGAGTAGTAAATAAAGCGAAATAAACCTAAGAAATTTAGCTAATCTAGTTTTAACACAAATAAGCAACTCTATATTTAAATATTCACATCCAAAATTCACATGAAACATTCAAATATGAAGATAAGATCAAACAAATGAGAGAGAAACCATAATAGAATTTCACACAAGAAAATGTGGACAAACTTTGCAAAACTCCTTGCTTATATTAATTTTCTCAAAAGTTACAAATAGTTTTTTGGCTCCAAAAAAATCTCTCCTTTTACAATGGTAAATACCTCTTTATATACCTTTCATGAGGTATGTTGGTTAGTCATGTCAAAAATTAAGGACACTTGTCCTTTTAAAATGTTTTGAGAACATTTTAGACATTCTAAAATAATAACCTATAGGCAATGTGGTTTACAAGTTGTACATGCCTTTACAAGAGAATATCCTCTTTTCAAAAATTATACAAGTTTAATTTCAAAAATAATATTCCTAACTTAAATAAGTTGGAGACCCTTTTGATGATGTAGTCTTCTACCTTGAAAGATTTTCATTCTATAATGTTGTTCATTGATTAGCTAGAGATCAATGATAGGTCTCATAAAAAAATCCTTTTCTTGATGCTCTAGGCCCTTGAGATCCCTCTCAGCCCTTTCCAAAACTTGTTTGATGTTCCTAACATCTCTTATATTTTACTTTGATGATAAAGGTATGCCAATGATCTTCTTGTTATTAGACCCTATTTTACCTTATCCTTGATTCCTCACTTTCTACATGAATTGAATAGTTATGTGCTTGAATTCTTCATCCATTTTTAGGCTTAAAGGACTAAGTATGGTGGGATATTTTACCAATATATATATAATATGCTTAACATTCTATCTTCTTGATGTTTGAGGTCCCTAGAAATGTCTTCCATTTGCTTGGACCAGCTACTCATGGCCTTGATCTTATCAATTAATATAGCCATAGCCATATTCAAGTGGGCTAGGCTTACTGTCTTGAATTTAGGGATTTGATTTTTAGTCATTACCTTGATCAAATCCTTCACTTGGTAGATTTAGGCTTGCCATTGGCCAACTTGTCTTGTAGTCATAGTACTTTTTTTTATTTATTTCATCTTGTTTGATCCTAACTAACTTTAAAGAATTGAATAAATCATTCATGATATCCTCTAATTGCCTAAATCTATCTTCTTGGATTGATAAGGTGGATTTTTATTTCAAATTATTATTCTATTACAAGATGCCTTTGATCATTATTCATAATTGACCTGACTAAGATTGAGCCATTTAAAGAACATTTTCTTCAAATATTGGTTCTTCTCTAGGCTTTTGTCCTCTAATTGGAGTTAATTTAAAATAAGGCTCCACTTTATGGAAGTTGAAATCCTCTCTATCAACCATGGCCTTATTTTTAGTTACTCTCTACAAAATAATAGTGATTGGGTCAAATTTGACACCCATTGAATATTATGTTACCTTTGGAGCTGGGGTCTCCATCTATTTTCCACATGATTTTCCTAGAGAAGCCATCCCTTTCTCTTCTTCCCTTTTTAAGGCAATTATCCAATCCTTGACCTCTTCATGAACTAGGATATTGATTTCTTTCATCATTTCCCAAGGATGTTGTGTAGTAGATATCTTTTACAATTTTCCATAGATGAACCATTCAAGAATGGTTGGATCTTGAATCAAGTTTTCTTCACTGAAGAGATTGATTTCACTTAGATTATGAGTAAAGGTCACGTTGGGATTCTTGGTTTTAACTGGGACAATGGCCATCTCTTCCTTTCTTTTTGAGGTATCTATAGGAACTAGATCCAACACTTACTTCCCCTTTTCTTCCTTTACTTCTTCCATTTCTTCATCATTTGACTCATAGGCTAGTGATAAAATTTTTAGGGCATCTTAAATTATCTCACTAGGGTCTAATGCTAGCACATGAACCTTTTCAATTGGTTATCCTTGATCTTATGCTTGGGTTGAAGATGATTTTATTCCATCAAGCATTTTCTCCTCTAGCCTTTGCTTAATTTGTGCCTCAATTCTGGACTATATCTATAACTAGTTTGGTTGAGGTCTAGAAGGTGTACCACTCAACAAATGGTACTTGCCTTGGTCTTAATTACCATTTTTCATCACTCCCCTTTTGCTTCCTCTAAATTCTAGCCTCTTGATTGATGTTATGCCTTTTCAATCTAGTAGTGACCTCATATAATGAAGAGGCCTTGGTATATATGGGGTCAAAAGTACCAAGTTGGTGATCATAAGGGATATGGATTTCCTTGGCCTTTAGATGCTCCTTGACTCTTCCATGAGGATCCAACTACCTTAAATCATCAATTTGGAGATTAAAGGAGGTCATATGTTTATAATAAGCCTCAATGTTGTCCTATTGTGTTAAAATATTCCATCCTATGGTTATGTGGAAGGTGTGAAGCAACCCCTTCCTTTTGATTTTACACAAACCATCTATTCCATTACATAATTGATAAATCATCTCTTACTCTGTTAGTTTTATGGGCACATGGATAGGTAGTCTGAGTTAGGTGTATTATGTTCCTTCAATCCTGATGATTGTACAATAAGGGTATAACCAAATGTCTCTTATGGCTTCAATGGACATTTTAATCAAGGGGTTAACTCTTGACATTAGATTCCTAGTTATGGACTCTATTAGGGCTGGATAAACATAGTCATAAATGAAGTAGTAGATATGGTCCCTATACTTGAATATATGTAATTTTGAAAAATATTAGGAAACTATTTATATCCCATTAGGTGACCATTCTTTAAGGTTGGATATCTTTGTGGTAGCAATCAAGGCATTTAAGAGGTATGAAATCATGTAGAATTAGTTCCTAGTTCTCTTCTTGACTGCAAAAAACTATCTACTTAAATAGGTACTGATAACTTCACCAAGAGGAGGGGTGATTTGTTTCTCTATCATAAAGTAGATGAAGGGCTCCCATTTTTTTTCCACATATGTAATGGATTAATTTCAACATATCTTATTCATCATTGTCATGATCCTTCTTATTCTAAGACCAAATTAACCAATGGGTATGTTTCCATTAAGATAAAAAAACACTTGATTCCTAAAGTAGATCCACAAAGAAAGGATTCTCTTCAAATCATTATCTTTATCCCAATTATTGATTTTAGTTTGGTCTACTTGAGGTTTAAGTAGTTTTTAATAGTTTTCAAATTATATATGAGAGATGTAAGAAATTTTATTAAAACTACCCTCATGAATAATCATGTCCTTATCTATTTTTTTATCCTTAAAAACAAGAGAGAAAATGTCTATACAATATAGTACCTTAGGTTTAGCTATAGCATAATAGAGACCTATCATATGAATGGAAACAATGCCATAGTAGAGCCTCCTTGAAAACGTGCTATTTTCCTCTTCTCTTATGATGGGTTATCGGTTCTCAATGTTCCAAAATAAGCTTGACTAATTGTTGTCCCCTATATTTAGAGTTATGGCATTGAATTATGTGTCCTTGAATACTCCTCCTACATCTTAGGTCAAATAGAGTTCCACATCCTCTTTGGAAATACTTTTCTAGGATACCATGGCTATGAACTTCTATAGATTATTTACTAATGGTCTATAGTTCAATTCTGGATTGAATTATCCTTACACAAGTGATAATCCAATCTCTTTTAGTTTTATTATAATGAGGATGAGGTTGGATTAGGGTTTACATATTCACTAGGGCTTTCTTAAAGGTTTTTATAGTGGTTTAATGGTGATATTTATTTGAGCTTATGTGAGCTTTGTGACTTAGATTGTGTTTAGATCTTTGTATTTATATCTTTACTTTTCTCAAGTCTACAAAATCTTTGAATTGGAAAATTATACTTACATGGCTCTGATGTGGCATCACCATGGCACCCTGATCATTAATATTTAAAATATGGCCATTTGTCATTTTTGGGAATGTGTCAATATTTTATTGGTTCTGGGCCCTTTGAAAATTTTACTTTACCTTAAACTATTGGATTTATTTGTTCAGATTAATGTAGTCATTTGATTTTGATTTGAGAAATAAAATACCATTAGTTTCTTGTTATATTATTAGTGGTTATGACACTTGTCACTTCTACATTAGTATTGATCTTTGTTGAAGTGTTAATGTTGATCTTGCACCATTGGATCATCTCTACCTAGATGAGTGTACTCTGTTGATCTTGATCTACTTACCTACATCTCCCACTCCATGGACCATTGATTATAATGTGTATAATCATATGAATACCATTAATCTTTTAAATATTCCTAAGCTTTAATTTGTGTCTTAAAACTATGCCATATGCCATCTCCACATTCATCCTTAGGACTTTTGACTTTTTATCCTTCATCATGCACCATTAGATCTTCATTTGGTCAGATCAATGCACTTTGTCAGATATCAATCTAATGGGTGAAATTCCATTGGATACTCAATTTTATTTCATTGATATTGTGATACTTGTCACTTTATCACTCATCTTAGGGCTTTCAATCATCAACATTGATTTCACACCATCAGATCTCCTTTAACAGATCAATCACGCTCCATTAGATCATCTTTTGTTGCATAACATTAGATATTTATAAAGGTACCCATGATGGTGAAATTTTTCATCCTCTCACTTATTTTAGGGTTTTGTTGAAGTCTTAACTTTAACATGAACTTTTCGATCAATCTTTTTTGATAAAATGTATACCATCAAGCTTGTAATCAAAAAATATATTAATTTAGGCTCAATAAATATAAATAACTTAGGTAAATTAGTTTTGAACTAAGGTTTTAATCATGTTTATAAACATGATAAAACCTTAGTATAAAATTTTAGGCTAAGTTCTAAAACATAATGAAAGGGACCCCACAAATGATAAGAGATAAGTCATAAAGCTTTAGCCTAAGGTTTTTATTGTATTCATAAATATAATCAAAATTTTATGATAAATATTTATGACTTATATAGGATATAAAAAAAGGGATCCTACATTAGTTAGACCACACTAATAATAAAATAAACTAAGGGGTCATGGGATATAAAGAGACAAAGCATAAGATTTTTAGACTAAGGTTTGGTCATGTTGAAAAACATGGCTAAACCTTAAGATAAAAATTAAGCAAGCCCATAACACAAATAACTGTTCCCATGTAATTTTGAATTTAATTTGAAAGGGTATCTAGGTTAAAAAATTAGATTAGGGTTCTAACATGACCTAAAATAATTTAATTAATCTTTGATAGACAAAAGGCTAATACAAGTTCAATTTAACATTGAAGCATAAAACCCTAAGCATGTTCGTTCCTAAATGAGATTCCATTTAACTTACAATACTTAAACATAGTCAAAAATCATTAAAAATATTAGAAGGGGTAAAACAATTATCCCTTGAAAATGTGTCAATTAATCTAAATGAGAACCAGGTGTGGATGATCTTTAAATAAATATAATGTGAAAACATTCTAGTGGTACTCTGATCAAGTAAATTTTCAATTTTAAGGGACAAATTTGTAAATTTTAAAACAAGGGTCCCAATTTTTCAAAAATGGGGGTATGTTGACCTCAACACTTTGGTGTTGGAAGAAAAATAATTGAGAAGGGGGTGAATCATTCTTCAAAAACTTATCAATTCCAATTAAGAAAATATGAACCATTCAAATAAACATATAGATCTAGCAATCATAAATAACTATCCACATAAGCATGAAGCACAAGAATACATCACATATGTGAGAAACCCTAAAGGGTAATAAAAACCACTGATATATTAAAATTTACTATAGTCCTATATGATAAACACCACATTCAGTGAAGCACCCACTTCACATGGAGCACCAACCCCAACTAGCTAAGCACCAACTCATCTAGGCTTTATCAAACACCAAATTTCAAGGAAACATCAAAAACCTAGATGAATCAACACCAACTCAACCACCTAATTGCTTCGATCACCTTCAAAACACCTTGTTTATAAACCAACTAATGATGACCACCTCTTCAACTCTTCACACTCTTATCCCTCTCAAATTGGCCTCTAACCTTCTTCCCTCAACTAGAACTCTTATTGATTTGATTAGGTCATATGAACTTGATATTCATACATGGAATAGATATAAAATATTCATAATTTATCCTATATACTCATATAATGGTCTCTATGAGCTAGTTATAATTTAAAATATATTATTTTCTTTGCTTTCTCTCTTCACTCACACATAGGCATAAAATTGCCTTGTAAATATACAAGTCTCTTGTTCATATCCTTCCTGGTTGGCTAAAAAACCTAAAAACCTTAGTTCATACATGTAATATATATTAGGACATATCATAATCATGAATCAAATGTTATTTTATTCCCTTTAGGTCTGACATATCTCAATTAGGCATCTACTCATCTTTAGGTCTCATGGAGACCTAATCCCATTAGGTCTATTTAGGATGCGTTACACTTTACCTTATTTAAAACACATTTAAATACTTTACACATTAGTAAAATATCATATTAAAATCCAATATACCCTTTATAATCTCATTTATGCTTCATAACACTTTTTTAGCTTTAACTACCACTTGAAGCACACTAGTAGCACTGTTCACAATTAGGACTGTGAATACCCAAAAAGTCTATCTTGAATAGCTAAAGAATAAACACAATTTTGTAAAAAAACCATGGAAAAAAATATATACATAAGTTACATAACCTAATATTCATAAACATATGGTTTATACTTCATAACTCAGGGTATATAGGCTCAAACTCTTCTCTACAAGATGCTCACTCTAAACTGCCAACTAGCCTCAAAACCAAATCATGGAAACTTAAAATTTTGACACCTAAAAGAACACACTTAATGAATTAAATTTTATGAAAATGATCATAAAATATACTTATAACAAAATAATCATAATATATATATTGTAAATTATTGGTCTTATAGACTAATTTATTGTCTTTAGTACACACAATCAAACATAAACCATTCAACCCCTTTTGGATTCAACATTTTAATCACTTTCACTAAATATAAAAAAATATAAAAGGAATGGATATAACATAAATTTAAAAAAAAAAAAACATCATGTGAATTATAAACTTTAACTCAGGTCATAGAGCCTCAAACTCATCATTGTAACTTGCTTACTTAGAACTATCAATTTACCTTAAAGCATAGTGATGGTGATAATGACTTTCAACACTCATATGACAAATTTTAGAGAATTAAAATGTATTTTGATGATATTATGAGATAATTATATAAAAATATAACATGTAAAAATAGAAATATTTGTCTTGTAGACCAATCTCATGAGCTCACTATACATAGACCTCACTGAGCTAGATAAGTCAACTTTGTGAGCAATTTTTTGCTCTATAAAAAGTTATAAAAAAACATATATTCAACATTAAAATTTATTAAATTTCTTTAAAAATTTATCCATTCACTTTTATTCATCCCTAATTCATGATAACACATCCCTAATCACCTTCTCACTTCTGCCTAGGTTTCTCACTATTTGCACCATTAGGCCTGTATTAACAACTGGTCAACTTGTATGACCAATTTAGAAAACATAAGGGATATAAATGGATCATAAACTTCCATGGAAATAAAATAAAATTATTAACCTTCTCCTTTCAATTATTTTCATACTTTGACTTGGTTTATTCTAACTACTACATCAAATCTTTGAGAAATAAGGCATTTCCTATAGGGTCCACTCACTCATCTAACAAACCAATCACACTTAGATATACCTAGGAGAGTTTAATACAAATTAAAATAAATTAAATAACCATACCAATCCATTATAATTTATTTATAACAAGTTCTTTCATATCAATTTACTATTAGGGTTCTTTGAGGGTTTAAACCATCTTCCACTGTTAGTAATCATTCATAAATCTTAGCTCCTAATTCTAGAAACTAATGCATATAAATATTATCTAGGACCCTTCCCCATATATCATCAATATATTATATTCCCATGTAGATGTTACACATGCTAATGAACACTCAAAATCCCTTGTTGGGTTAAGAACCATTCATTTTGTGCACTTAAGAGACCTTAGAACCAATTTTCATGTCTTTTATTGAAAAATTTAACCTCAAACTTGGTAAACACACCTATAAAAATATAAAACACCACTAAAAAATTCTCACATTGTCATTCTTATCTTGAAATATGAATCTCATACCTCATTTGGACACCATCTCTCTCTTTGCTTGCTTAGACCTTGACCTATAAACCACATTAGGCCTTAAAATTGAGCTTTAATCCTATTTACATGTAATATCCACATAAATTAAATTCTAATATAACATATCACATGCTAAAACAATGTTAAACATCCTTCATATTCCTTAGAAACACCTCATGAAACCTCATTAGGTTAGGTAGGGTCTAGAACTAGTCTAATTGTAGACTTAGACTTAAGGTCTTACCCCTATAGGCTCACCTTGAAACTATCTTGAGTGATCCACTTCATAATATTAATGATAATTCAACCTTATAAATACTCATATTCCTTTGTGCATCCATCTCACTAAGAATTTATAAGTTATGACTAGTGCCATGACTAGGCTTCTCAAGTACTTGAAGCTTGATAAATGATCTTGAAACACTACTTGATTCTTCTAAAAATTTCTCATATTTCTTCCATTATATTCACATAATTTCATCCTTATATACATACCTATTCATTCTCACCATTCACTTTCTCATGATATGACTATACTTGTTATGACTAGGCTTCTTAGGACACCTTGTAGTCAAAGACTAGTACTCAAACATGTTTTATTTGTCTTGAACCTTAACATCAACCTCAAAAGATTAATTAGGTTACCTTAAAATTATCTCTCAATAAATATCCATTAAGTTTCCTTCAAATTTTCTCTTGTCACATGGTTCATATCTCATAGACCACTCACCATTCATCTTCACCAGATGTACCTTGACATCAATGACATCAACCTTGATATCAAATAACATCAACCCTGACATTAATGAAAACACTTCTCAAAACTTGGTTGATATAGGTAAGAGTGAATTATTTTGAACAATAGGATATTTTGGCAATATATATTTGTAATGATTCTCTCATCTTGGTGCCTTAATGTTACTTGGTAAATATGTTATGATGTCTTGATTTATGTTTCAAAAAATTTCAAGGTCAAATGAAGGTAGAAAGAGTCATCACCATTGAAAAGGAGATTTTTTTGAATTTTTTTTAATTATAATGTATTTAATAAATTTAATTAAATTAATATCCCCCTTATGCCTAGTTTTAAAATCATCCACGATATCCTTAGGGAGTTGAAAAAAGCAATCATGATCAAATGAAGGAACATTTTCACCATATGTAACCAATTTTTGAATATATGATAAGGGTTTTATCTCTTCCTTAATGTGGATTAATTAATATTTTTAAATGGTGGGAGAATAGACATGATTAGAGGGATAATATCTACCACCATTTAAAGATTTGAGATTGTAAGATTTAACACTTGGAAGAATATAAGAGCAATCAATTGTTAGCCCTTACCTTATATAAAGTTGGAGAGTTCCATAATAATAATCATAAAAATAATAAATATCATCCATGATGAGGGAGATAAAGAAAGCAAAAATTAGGACATAACAAGAAAAAAAATATAATATAGAAACATTATGGAACAATGATGTTCACATCGCGTTCATAAAATATTTAACCCTAAAATGAGATGGGTCAATATAGTATATGGTTAATAATATATATATATATATATATATATATATATATATATATATATATATATATATATATATATATATATATATATATATATATATATATATATATATATATATATGAATAAGCATAAGGGTGATATATAGATCTATACGATGCCAATTAATTGAAATCTTAGATAAATAATATTATGAATTTAAATGCCAAGATAAGCTAAAAATTGTAATTAAAACTATTGATTTATATTACAATAAATGGAAAATAAGAGTTCTTAGTTGGTTTAATATGTGCATATGGATTTGTCTTAAAACCAATTTAGAATTAGATTGGATTTGGATTATAGATTAGTCATTAGATTCTAGGAATTTACCCTTTATGGCCTTGGACACTTGTGTCGACCTCAAATGGTTGTATCGATGCTTTTTTTTGACTTAGATGTAGGTGTTGAGTAAAAAACAACTAATATATATATATATATATATATATATATATATATATATATATATATATATATATATATATATAGACATAACCACCTAAAATATTATGGGTTATGTGTCACCTTCACTCTAGTGCATTCATATTTGGACCATGGAATGCCATTCTTGTCAAATCATCAAAACCCTAGCTCTTCATATTCATAGTGACCTTGGAAAAATTGGGTTAGTTGGATTATGATGTTAAGATAATCCAAAATACCCCTATATTAGTGGGTGATACTTATATAGCCACTACTTTGAAGAGGGATTCAAATTAATGTATTTCTCCCCTAATGTGTTGTCTTGTGTGTGCACAATGGTGCAATATGTGGAAAACATGTACAACAGTGACCTAGCTTATAACTTGGGAAATATGACTCATGGGTTTCTCCTTTAATAATTTATACCTATAGATGGGTTATCTCTATGACTGATATTGAAATAGGAAAGAAGATGGAAGCTTTGATCACTTGAATGATTGATTAAGTGATTTTAATAAGTTGATATATACCAATAGCTTTTGGATATATATCACATTAAATCACTTAGGTCCACCATAGGGACACATTAAAATTTTATTTTTTATGAATTTATGTCACTAAACACTTGTGTTGGAATAAAACACTTGTGTCGAGATAGGCATATGACTAAGATGGAAGTGTCTGGTAAGCTAGAAAATAAGTATAGGTCCCAAACTTGTAGATAAAAAGATAAGTAGGTTTACAACACTCTAAGCATGATAGAAGGCATGGGCCATCATAATAATACTTCTTAGACTAAGAGACAATAAATTGTCACATAGATATAGTGTATGTAAAATTTTTGGTAGTAGGAAGGTCTAAAAACTGATTGGTACATCCATTATATCTATTTACAAGTGTACAAGACTAAGTCGTTATATAATTTAGATTTAGTGTCTATAGTTCCTAATAATTCCACTCCAACTCCCACAAGTCCATCCACTTAAACCAAATTCCATGCTATCATTGATAAACTAAAAATACCCTTGTTAAGATTTCCATCTTTGAATTACTATAAAGATTAATTATTTACAAAGACATATTATATGAGGGATTATATGAGACAAATCTCCAAAATGATACATAAAATACATACTTTTATTCTATTTTGAATGAATTAAATGATAAAAAATAAGTATTTTCATTTCAAAAGGAATACTTGCTTACCAAACACACAATTATGTAAAATATTGCATTGTTCATTTAAGTAAAAATCAAAAGTAAAGTATTCAAACAAGTATTAATAGATAATGGACCAAGAATGAATATTTTTAATGTATCTTGATTACAAAATTTGGTTGTAAATATGGATACTATTAAAAAATTATATCAAAGCCTAATTTGATTTGATAGCATTCCATCTTAAGTACTTATATCAATATCATTAAATGTGATAGTAGGATCCAAGACAGTTGTTTACTTTATTCTAGGTCATGCCTAATCATCTACATTAAAATTTGATTTTAGGTTGACCTTGAATAAATTATATGTAATTATTACCATCAAAATTACGTGTGTTAGAATTTCATGCATTATTTATATTTATATACATGCATCATAAATAATGATCCCTTTAAATATTGTAACATGATAAAATCTCATAATGAAGGTAATTTAAAATCAAATTTTATTCATTACTCTATAATGCACATTTAATTATAAAAAATTATACACATGAGGTTATATAATCAGTTAAAATAAATGACAAGGAACCAATTATGATCTTTAATAAAGTATCCAATAATTAACCATAATCCAATATAGATAAAAACTAGAAAATTCCAAATCTTCCCTTGGTGGTAAATTCAAAATATCTAAATAGCATAGTCATAATTAGTATGATAGTAATGATGATGGTAATGATATGATATAAAATATAGATGATAATTTACACAACCTAAATTTAAATCATATTTATCTAGATGAGTAATTTTCTCATAATTTGGTTACACCTAGTGGTTGAGAAAAATATCAAGCTAATTCATATGAAAATGACATAGATAATTCAAAAGTTTTGACTCAAGAGAAATCTATCAGGGGAAAGTAAAAACAAAGATTTTAGATAATAAACATAAGTAGAATGCAAACATTTATTACAATGTTATTTCACACTATGACTCTCGTATGTTAAAGGTTCCTTCAAGACAAACCCTTGAAGAGACAAAAATAACTCAAGCATAAGAAAAAAAATGTATTTCACAAAATTTAGTAATTAATATGAATTTTTAAGAGACAAAACTATTGTCAATCAGATCTTGTATCGGTTCATTCAATCAACTGATCCAATGGAAACAATGGGATAATCCCCAAGGTATGGGACCTTGTATCTTTGGGATGAACCTCTAGAGAATGCCAGCTCCTACATAAACTAGATGTACCTAATTCAAGATCAACTATAGGCATAGAACTATGCTAAAAAGAATTATTTATAGTTAATATTATGCTTTTGTCAAGGAAAATGGAGTATCAATTGAACTTAAAGTAAAATAGGTGATGCACCAATAGTCCTATAGATCTCCTCCACCTACTCTAATAACATAATAAATACACAAAATATATAAGAAACTACATAATTCCTAAAAAATATATAACTTTATCAACACTTTTATAAGTGATTTGCATTAAGATAGGTGTATACAAAATATACAATATAAAAATGGGTGTGCAAGAGTGACAGGACAACAACAAAAGGGAATAAAACATCCAAAAATGAAGATAAAAAACTCACATCTATAAAATGTTAAATAAATATTGATCATGTAGAAGAGACAAACATCCATTTTATTATATTCAAGGCATTAATCTATCATTACAAGTCTCAACAATAGTAGAGTATTATCATACCCAAGAGGAGGGATAAAAAACAAGTCATTTTTAGTCCTATTTATTAAAATGAGATGAGAGATAGGAAGAAAGAACTAAAATAAATCATTAATTATGATGTTAATCCATTAATCCAACCTATATAAGATAAGAGACATGGAAAATGGGAGCATTAATTCCTCTTCAACACACTAGGCCTACTCCATGAATCTCTCTCAAGAATGTTGGCATATTAGTGAAAGAGGAGACCTCATTACTTTCTATTTTTGTCCTTTTGGAGGCTTAAACATAATTAATGTGATTCTTTAATGCTAATAAATATTTGTAAGACTTCTATCTTCAGCTTTAATTTACCTATCACCACCTCCCATGCATGAAACTTATAGATAATCTATACAAGTTGAATTTACCTCATACTTGTCATGATTAGAGAATGTTTGACTTAAAAAAGGATCTCCTACACCTATTTGGAGTCTTGAGTTGACTTTACATAACCACCACTTCATGGAGGGAGGTTGTTTATTTCTAAGGGTAGATTTCAACACCTTCACACCTCTATATACTCTTCATGATCATTAATCTTCACCAATAATAGTGATTAAAAGGTTGTAGAAACACAAGATAACTAAAATTTAACTTGAAATACATGTGAGGGTATTTAGGAGAGGTTGAGAAGTTGGTGTATCATCTTATTTACTCATGAAAACTCCTTGATAAGCCAATAAACCTGCATTTTTTATGTTGTGAGGGATATATATTGACTTACCTTGTACCCTATAAACCTCTTGAAAAACATGTTATCAATTTTTTTTATTGCTTTGATAAGGTTGGTGTAGACATGTAAAATTAAAAATTATACAACTTCAGTATAACTAAGACATATAATCCATAGGTCCTCCTATTGTCTCACACAACCCTTATAGGCTACTTATTTCATTGATTCCCAATCCACCTTAGGACAATAATTCCCAAATAAGATAGGAGCACTGGAACCCAAGGTGTCCTATTTTAGCACTATTGTCCAAGTTCACTTTTGCCTCCAATGGCTAGATTCTTTTGGTTCCTTATCTTTTTCTCTTATCGGCCTCATGTGAATTAATTTAACTCATGATCATTAGTTTCCATATAAAAGTCCATTCAAAGTCCATTTAGAAGGGTTGGAAGTCATTTTTAAGAGAGACACAAGAATACAAGCAAGTACACTCAAGCACTCCTCCCTATTCTTTGCATACAACCTTCTAATATTATTCAAAGCCTACTCAAGTCATTGTACTAGTCTTTAGCCATATGAAAACACATCCAATTTCACATTATATTTGAATTTTTAATATATAAATTTCACCAATAACTTCAATGGGAGAACTACATTAGCTTGATCCCTTTTCAAAATATTGGTATGTAGGTAGAGTGCTCACACACGAGGTGTGAAGTGCATCTAGCGTATCCTTTACATACT